>OY757256.1:253850-580388 GCA_963584085.1 Pyrausta aurata
ATTTCGCCGCTTCTCACAAAAAGTATACAAAAACGAAATTTTTGCGAAATCGAGTTATATATACAGAAATACTCAGGATCACCTAATGTTTCTCTTCAATAGTGACTAAAAAGGCTACTTCGCAAAATCGCCGCTAGGGGATCTAATGTTTAGTTTTGAATTGGCGCGATTTTGCATCTTTTTCGCACAAAAAGAAATCATTTTTCAGTTTAGACAAAGCATCCGTAGAATCAACGTAGTATTTTCTCATAAAAAGTAAAAAATAACGAAATCACAACCTAAAGGTAAGTTATAATTCTCTTTAATACTATATTATATCGTATTTGAATGGTATTCGTGATAAAAGTGGCCTCACATTTAGCCAAATATTTTCAGAAAGACAATACATACTAAAAATTATGCAGTTTTTACGATAAAATATTGAACTAATAAACTGTATTATTTATGAATTGTTTAGTTTTGACGAAAAAAATATGTGGAAATAGAAGGTACTTTTTTAAATTGTATAGTTTAGAAATGGTAAAGATGACAAATCTAATAAGACTATTTCGAAATTACTTCCATTGGAGTTAGGCCATGGAGGAGGAGTAGATCACATCCTGGCCCAGAGCGAATGGTCTGTAGAATGATCTTAAGTACTTGTTGCTAGGCACTGAGGAGGTCCCAATGAAACTGCACTGATTTAATTTACTCACTGTTACTATGGATTTATTGTTGAGCACTTTTATAACCCAACCACTGTATACTGTATACGACCGTCCAGTAGTATGGGTCGCTTAGTTGTTTTAGGTACTTTTGCCTTATTCGCGCGTCCATTGAGCTTTAGAAGTATTGTAGTAGTCCAACAATAGGTCGAAGCGATGAAGAATGCCTTTCTTCGTGCAGTCTATTTCTTGAGAAAACGAGTCTTGTTGTCCTCGTCGCAGCCATTCGTTGCCTTCTCGATATGGCCGTGGCGCAGTGTTCTTCTTGCGTCAACAGTCCACGAACTGCAGTACTCTTGCCCTGGATCCAATCGGCTGATATCAGGCTGTGCCGTATCCCCTTTTTTCTGTTCTTCAGTGATAACGTATAGCAGTTCGGTTGCGATGTCATCGCTGCTTCCTTCTGGGCGTGGCCAGTCTCACCTAGGCTTCTCTAGAAATGACTTCAATCCATGGATCTTATTTTGACGTTGGCACGTAGCCGGCTCGTGTTGCCACATCAGTTAAGTTCTGGTGAGTTGCAGGAACCCACTGCCACGTCTGCTAAGCTCGCTTCTTGGGTGGTCTCGCCGAGCCGGTGTGCTACAAGGGTCGTGTAGCGTCGACTTCCGTTCCTCAGCCAACATAAGTAAAACTGTCTGCAAGTCACTCCAGTAGACAGTGTCATTGATGCGAAGTCAGTGTTCTTGCTCGATGGCCTTCGCAAACCTTGTTTCAATCAATGCTGCTTGTAGCTCCAATCTGGGACCTTCGCGCGTGCTGCCACCAGTACTTCTTCTACTTCCTTGTTGCTGTAGGTGAGCCTCCAATGTGCAACCGTCGCGTAGGGTTCTTCCCTCGCGTCGCAGAAGATGTATCTCGCAACGTTGTACTTCTCTTCCCACGTTTTAGCATCGAGAAAGCCGCAGTTTTTAATCTATTTTAGGCTTGTGATTCAGCCCTTGGATTCCATGACGAGATCTTCTGGACTTGGTTCGTCCTATCCAGTATGTAGAGTGATCTTAGCTGTTATGCTATAGCAGCTTAGAAGTTCCAGCGGGTCGTAGCTCTGTTTTAATATTTTGATAGATACTTTCTGTCAAGAAGAAAGTAAAAATCTCAGAGATTATAATATTGTTATTACTCGGAAAAACTTAAAAAATGGTTGTTTTATTAAAAGCATAATAGTGTGCCGTGATGTTAAACGTCTAAAAGTTTTAGTCATACCTAGTAATAATGTTTAATTCTTTATTTTGTAGAAGATTTTAATAATTTACAGGTTTAAAGTTAAATGTTATGTTACATTGTTGCTTTTTTTTCATTTAAAAACGCCATCTTTTTTATGTTTTCTTCATAAATAAACTATCACTTAACTAAATTATGAGCAGATATTTTCTCAAAAAGTAGCTAAAGTCAAAACAAGTATTTTTTAAAGATTTTTTTTCATATCTACGTTTTCTTAATATTATCCAATAAAATATTATTTTGAAAGATAAAGGATTGAATTATTTTTATATAAAAAAATCTACTTCTTAACTTTCTAAATGACGCTTTTATTAATTGTTAAACTTTCAAAACGCTCTCCTCTAAAGTTTGGTATTTTTGAGATTGTACACTTTTTTAGCGAAGCGGCGATTTCATTGGAGGTATCGTTCGTGATCATCAAAACTATTCTTCTTCTTGCTATTTATATTCAACATTTGTATTTGGTATTATTTTACGAATTTCAGTGATATAGTGGAAAGGAAAATAAGTAGAATATGATGGCCATTCATACTATTTACGTAATTTCAGGCTTGATAATGCAACGTAAAATATCGCAAGAGATACTGAAGCTACGAGTACGAGTAGTTAAATAAATTTTGATGTGTAATGGTTGAAATAATAGATTTTCCTCTAAAATATTATCATGAGGCTTCTTCAACTAAAACTCTTCATCAAAACCACAGTTATAAATTATATTTAGATTTCGTCTTTACGTAGGCTGTACGTGTGGGTTGAAAGTTCATGAAAGAGAAAGGTTCAGTACAGCGGGTTCAAAGGGAGATTACAATGGACTAAAATAAGAATTATATTATCAATATCGACATAGATTCACTAATTTTAGAGATAAAACACTAAAACCCGGTTGCGTGATCGATAGTACTAATGGTTAAATATCGTTAGTAGCGGTTGAAATTTTACAATTGGGCGTGTTTTGAAAAAAAGTACATCAACCAATGGTCATTAATTCTTAAAAACCCGTAAAATTGTAAATATTCAACCACTGGTAATTATATTCCACCATTACCATAACTATTAGTTGAGTTAACTATCGCTCACACAACCGGGCCTTATATTGTGTTGGAATAGTTAGATAACCACGCGAGTGCATTTGCGGGACTAATTTTAACTCTATTGTATACTAAGAAAATATAAAACCAATTATTATTAGAACTGTGGTTACTAAATGAAAAGTTTTTTTATGAATATGTAAATACTAGCTTTTGCCCGCGACTTCGTTCGCGTGGACTTCAGGTTCGTCCCGTCTAGTAGCGCAAAAAATGTGTTTTTTTTACGACCTCACATTAGAAACCTCAAAAATTGTAGCCTATATGTTATTCTGATGTATAAGCTATATTGTGGTAAAGTTTCATTCAAATCCATTCAGTAGTTTTTACGTGAAAGAGTAACAAACATCCATACATCCATACATCCATACATCCATACTTACAAACTTTCGCCTTTATAATAGTAGTAGGATTGTTTGTATAAGTAGGTAAGTACTTTACTCACTTTCTTTGTTGGCGTTGCTTTTCATTTCAGTTGCTTTGGGCGAGGTGGAGGGCATCGGGATTTCTATAAAAAAAGGAAATATAAAAATACGGCCCTCAAATATATGCAATTATTCCATACAAATCAAAAAAACATCGTACTGGTTACTACATATCCTTTCATAAACACTAAAAAGTGTGTCACCCACTAAAAGCGTAATGTTAATGCTCATTAAACATGTATCAATATCCCCCAACCGAAACTGACTCATCGATTCTCCCTGTTATTTACTTAAAACTTCCAAAACATTCAGTTAAGTCAATTTTCCGTGTTGACCCGGGCAGGAGTCGAATCTAAAACTTTTGTGCACTTAGAGGTCGTCCCGAGGGGTATTACGCAAGTGATCCGCGATGGCGATTGCAACTGTTTTCTTGAGGCCAGAGGTAAACGCATCGTAACGTAAGGATGCCATCAGGTCTTTGTATACTTAGAATCAGGCCTAATGTGTACTGACATCCCACTCACCATAAAGCCGAATGGAGCCTTCGGTTTCGCCCAGCGAGTTCTTTGAGATGCAGCGGTAGTTGCCGAAGTCACCGCTCTGAAGGTTGCGTACTGTTAACTTCATGTGGGCTCTGGGAAAAGAAAGCTAAAGTTATTTGTGTGGGTGGTTAAAGTATTATTTTTAAATATTTAAATAGACACGTTATTGGCATCAAGTTGAATTGTCATGACTACTATACAATATGGACGATAATGGTCTTACTGACTTTCAAAAGTAACATTAAAAGTGATACGCACGTTACATACACAAAATTCGGGTCCAAACTTTAAAATTTTGGCATAACACTGCCCAAGTTTTGAAACCTGTCGTTTACTATCGTAATAGTGAAAAGTCTAAACAAAAAGCCGAGCGAACCTCCCCGTTTGCTCGTCAACAGTTTGAATTATTGAACGACCCATGGTGGACAGGGGACAGGAATAAACAGGTATATTTGGGACCAAAACCTTTTATCCGTAAACAAATCGATTCACTATGTGCTTTTTATGAGATTGACTGATTGAATTGTCTGCGTCGACTTTATACAGAAGAGAGTACGAAGCCATGTGGAAACCTTCACTAGTCATACTTTTTTTAGGTAACCAGTATGAATGTGGTCGGTGTGATGTAGGTATGTAGATTTGCAGTTCTTCCAACATCTATTGCCATTCAAAAACTTTATTTATTGCGAGATTGTTACTTGCTGCCATGTTGTTATATTTTGAGAGTTACGAATTTCGGCACTGTTAATGGTGCGGATAAGTCAGTTCTCTGCCAATCACTTTTTTCCCTATTAATGCCCACACCAAAAACAGCATACAGATAATTTATAACAGGACCATAACTTTAGGCAGATGGAAGTGAGTGCTGTCTGGCTCATCATGTCACGGTGTCTGACGTTTCAGACGTATGCCGGGATATTTTTCACTTCTCGGAATAGTTTTTGTGGGGAAGAATTTTAAATAACGACTTCTTCTTCTTCTTCGAGTCGACTGGCAACAAATCATAATAATTTCGCCCAGTGTTGTGCAACGTTGATTGCGTTGGCGTTTGCCTGCTGCAGATCTTGAAGCGTACATGAGCTAGGACATTTGGGGCAGGACAGGAGACCGGCCATTGTCTGCGCACCGCCTTTACTTAAATAACGACTATAATTGCGGTTATGCAACCAAAGGCCCGGATTTATTAGCTACTAATATATGTAAGTAGGTATCCCAAGTATACACCGTGTTAAAATATACTCGTTACATTATCATATTTTAAAGTTTTAAATGCCAGTTCATCTGTATGAGTAGTTGACGGATATTCAAGCATTTCTTATTCCTCATATGTAACCGGTAGGAAAGCCACTTTCGACTCTATTTGTATCCATCTAACAAACGAGTCAAACGAACAGCAATCGGCACCGCGACATCAAAACAGTCCGTCACCAGCGCAGACATTCCGATGCGGGCCAGTAAATTATTCGGACGTGTCAGTAAATCTGCAGGAGCCCCGGCTGCCGATTAATTTGTAGCGAGCGTAATTGATGATCTTGACGACGAAGATCGAGGTGTAATGGAGCGTTGGCAGCCGCAAACACAACGCGACGGCAATGGGTTGCCGAGTCAAATGGTGATGGCCCACGTATGGGGACGCACTGGTCTGTTTCAGAAAAGCGAGCATTAAGACAGTCAATGTTCACAATTTCACGGGATTTTATGTAACTTTCACTTGTTTAAAAATGTAACAAAGTTTAAAATCTTATTGTGAATGTTTGCTTCTAATCGGTACATTTATTTATCTATTTTACTTAGGTATACAAACAGGATATGGTCTATGCTTAACTTATATAAAATTAAGAACTAAAATACATAGCTGGACCGTAGCCCATGAAAAGTATACACAACATGATTTTATACTATACGCTAATAGTGAACTGTAATTAAATCAATGTGACGATGACTCAATTATTTTAACTGGTTCTTGATTTGAACTAAAATACCTTTTATTATCAGTGATTTCTGCAAAAGTAAAAATAAATATCAGCCTGTTCTAACACCCATATTTTTATCGGACATTAGGTACCTACATCATTTGGAAATTTTAATGAGTCGCCTTCGCATTCATGTTTAAGAATACCTTCAACGTACTTACAATTTTTTTTTATTCCAAACAACACTAAGCTGTAGTAGGTAATACTCTCAAGCTTCATGGTATGCTCTTGAACTCGCTAGGGTCCAAGATTTTTTCATGTGACAAAATCTTTTTCAAATGAGCTCTGTTTTTTTATTTTATTTTTAAATATGCGCCAGACAACACACCAACTGTCTGGTTTTGTGGTAAGGAAATATCTTCCTTGTGTTACGAAGTACCAGACAACGGTTAAGAGGGTGGCGTCTCCCTTAATACAATACTTATATACATATTTAACATCCATGACTTAGGTACAAATGTTCGTGCTCATCACATAAATATTTGCCTCTTGCGGGATTCGAACCCGCGACGGCCGGCGTAATAGTCAGGCGCGCTAACCAATACAATGTGTTGTGTGTGTGTTTCTACCCAAAAGTTTTTTTTTCAAACTACTGGTAACTTACCTATATGAGTTTTCCTCAGTATTTATAGCGTACTTCTTCGTTGGCAGCACCATGACGTTATCATACACCCAGTACGAGATGGCTCGAGGGTGGGCTTCCGTGTGGCAGTCGACCGTCACGTCGGTACCTGCCGGGGCACCCACCAGCTGATTCGGTACCCATATCATGGGGGAGACTGAAACAGAGGAGTAAATAAGTCTATGGTGTTAAAAAAAACATGTAGGTGAGGTGGGTAGGATGAACAAAAGGTGACGCGCCGACGTTTTTTTCATGTTTTTCAGTAGTATGAAGACTAGTGAGTTCGAATAAATTTAAACACTTGTACCAATGTATAAGATACGCATCGTATGAGATCCTTATTTTGTGATGAAATGATACAATATTGTAGCCCATTGCAGAGCTTAAAAAGCCTACAATGATTTTGATTATATTAATAAAAGATAACAAATTGAAGAAAACGCGGAACAAAAACTTAAAATCCCATTACTTCAAAACTTATATTACTGTCTGTTCATTTTCATAAAAATAATGATCAACTACAAGATAAACTTCAACCAAAACACAGCAGCAACTTTTCAACTAAGATTTATACTTGAACATTTTCCTTAATCCGTAACAAGAGAATATTACCAGCGGAATTCTTTATCTTTGTCTCAAGAACAAACAAACATTAATTTATATCCGACAGCGTAAACTAAAAGTTGGAACACTAATACCGTACATTGTGTACGAGCGCTGCAAACTGGGAAGTGCCTGGTTATCTCGTATTAGTTCCGCGGTAGGTATTAAACTGCGAATAAGAATTAGCTCAAGAACCAAACTTTGACTTGGGATGCCACTCCGCAAGTTGGTGTTCGTGTTTTGGAATCTTCTCGTCTTGTCTCAAGGAGCGTTTTGGTGACAACGTTGTAACCGGATTGTGGACGGCGAATGGACGGACAGCCGACCATGCAACGATTTTAAAGATGAAAGGGCCGTCGAGAAACCCATTTTTGAAATTTTAACACCACCTGTCACAAGATGACATCGTATCGTCAGATAGTCGCCGCATTCTCACACCGTAAAACACAACATCAAAAATCAAAGTTTGTGATTTTCAGTCACTATGAAGGCAACAGAAAAAAATAACTTGTTAAAAGAATCTAAAAACTAATTTTGATCCAGCATTTGTAGATATTTCTTAAAAATGAACAACGCACAGATAAGTACCTTAATTACTTTTTCTTGGGAAAAATAGTAAACAATTTCCACTGCCCCAGGTATGAGGAGTCGGCGAGCACTATCCATCATTATTGAAAGTTTATAAATTGCTTCTATCCGAGTTCCCCCACAATGTACCTACTATCCCGTTATTTTATCCGCAGAGTTTTTACGTAACTTCTTGGTAGTCGCGATGCGATTGCTATGTGTGTATAGAATGGCAAGTGAAATGGCGGACGCACCGTCAAACAATTGTGCCAGCTCTTTGATGTAGGCATGCTCCTGTCTGCCGAAAATATCCTCTCGGCTTCCAACCACGATGGCCAAACTTAACCGCGATTTGTCATCTGCGCGGGATATATAGGTACTATATAGTGCTTATAATGTTTGCAATAGACTCCGTTTCTTGATCTAATAGTTCAATGTCACGGCAATCGACACGACCGGAGAAAGATCAAGCTTTAGAAACCAATGCCTCACATGCTTGTCAAGGAACGAGGGTGTCAAACCCCAACTTCGAGTGGTTTCTTAATCTGACATTATTTTTAAGTTAATTAAAAAATACTGAGTATTTTTTATCTGACACAGATTAAAGACAAATCAAGAAAAAGGCAAACAGAATAAAAAAATGGCAATCACTCCACCGACAAGATCGAAACTCTTGAGTTAAGGAAGAAGGAGACAGATTTAGGAACCAGGTCCCCACCCAAGTGGCCAGGTGGTTTCTAAATAAGAATTTAGACCTACATAATATTGCCTCTTGGACCGGCCTAATAAATACATGTACATAAAATGAAGCTTTCAAGATAAGTACGTACGTACTGTTATTATAACGAGTTTACCTATTTTTATCCATAACGACTGGGATACATAATCGCACTACGTTATTTTATCCAGTCTGATTGATCGCCGGATTAACCGGAGCCTTCTGTTTTACTTTGTGAGCTTTGTTTTTGAAGATCTTTAAGTCGTTTTTTTATTAAGAGTCCATTTAGATGAGTACTCTTTTAGTCTTCTGAAAAGTCATAATTTCATTGCTTAGTTGATTACAAAGTAAGAAGAAGTAAAATTTTACCTAATTCTGAATGTAACCCTTTGGAAAATCAGACTTTGTTAAGCTTTTGTAAACAATGTGTATGAAATAATGCTTAATGCAATATAAAAAGGACAAGCTACAAAAAAACACTATAATATTACGAATTAAGATCAATTTAACTCTGCAATATTATTCTGCACACTAACTCAAAATTGTAAAAGCTAATTTGCCCCATGATTTTTACAACGCTACAAATTTATACAACGCAATGCAGATAAAAGACGCAAAATTATTAATTTATATCGCCCGCTCTAATTGTATTCAAACTAACTATTCTGTTTGTTCAGTTCAGTATAAATTACGTGATATTTACATTTTATGCAAAGTGGAATCTTCATTTTTATTCAAGTTCTAGACTAGAGCGCAAATCCTATCCTTTAGGAGATCACTCACTTGGTTGAATAAAATATTTTAAGAAAGAAAGGGTTGAAGGCAAATTTTAAGTTTTATTTGCTAAGTTTTGACTGTGTGTTTATAGTCCGGTATATTTGTCGGCAAGATGTATGCCCAGATGGCTTTGGACAGAGTTCCGGTCACAAACTTGCAGAAATCATTGGGCCATCATCACTCACTCGTTCACTGGAAAAAAAAAATGATCCTCCGGAAATCCAGTAACGCAAGATTCTAATGAGTGATATAAATTATATTTTTTTTTACATGTTATCAATAGCAAAATCTAGTTGAAGGTTACATTATAATTGCTACTATTAGGGCCTCACGGGAAAAGTAATAAATAAAATACCAAAGGTATACTCATCTTAAATGTAATCGGATGCCAGGGTCAATTCTGATACAAAACAGGATGATATGGTTTACAAACACTTTTTAATAATGCTACGAGGAATAATATTACAATATTATATCACACCAAGACATGTGCAAGCGACGACCGACCGAGACGAGAGGCGGGAAGGAAGGGGCGCGCGACTCTACTGAGCTGACAGATGTCATCGACTGCCATAGACAATAAAAAAGGACGTTTTATTTTCGTTGGGTTAACACTACTTACCTTCTTTCATAGAACTATTTTAATAACAAAAATGTGAAGTCATAACACAACAAACTTCAAGAACAAATCAAATATCTCGTCAAACTCAAATAGGGTTTCTACATAAGTGCCATTATATCGCTATTTTTAGGGGAATAATAAAACGAGCGAATAAAAAATAACTTGGCGACTGATGATGACATACTGTTTTAATTACTTGAGCGGTATGAATTTGAGTAAGCGAATAATTAACTAAACTAACGACGAATATTGATTTATAATAAAATCCAGAACGAGCTTACAACAAGTAGGCTTTGTTTAATTCATTTCAGATATAAAAATACTATCCGGGTGACTAAATTACTAACTGAGCGACTGGAAATACAGAGAGGGCAGCTTTAATATTAAGATATTTTCAATTTTTCCAATTGAGGTTTTACATAACGAACTACAAAAAAGTTCACTCTGAGCAAAGTTTTGTGAGCTCCTGTATTAATGATTATTGGTTACTGATATTCTATTTGAGGTCTTATTTTATATTTTATGCAAACTATAATATGTATGCAAACACAATTTGGGTCTAGTAATTCGGCTCAAATTAATTAATTATGATTATTATTATTAACAACACCACCACTGGAAGCAAAAATGATACCCATTGGACAAAAATGAAAACGAGGCCGGGTTAGCACTTATGTACTAGTGACGATGAGTAGTGGAGCTCCTCAACTCTCATACCAATTAATGTTCCTTATAGTATTTATAAGAAAATCACTTTTTTTATGGACTGAAGCGTCTTTTTTAGGGCTTCGTAGTCCAACGGAACCCTTAGTCTCGCTATGTCCGTCTGTCCGCAGTTCAGCGCTGAGTCAGGTGTTAGAAAACTCTAATTTTGCATTAGTATGTATTCTAATCTCCTCGCCAAAGTGGTAAAATAAGATTTTAAGAAATATTTTTTTATATACTCTATTAAACATACATAAAATATAAGCAAAATAATTGTCATGTACATTTTTGCAAAATTTAAATGCTTACATACGTAGTACATACGGAACCCTTCGTGCGCGAATCCGACTCGCACTTGGCCGGTTTATTTTTATTTGATTTAAATAAACGCATATTGATTATTATTACCTTTTCGTAATACATTGTTTAATTTAATAACCTACCCATATTAAACTTTTAATAATTCAATTTCTTCGCTAATAGATTATTTAGTGTATCTTCAAATAGTATTTTCATAAGATGATTTTTTATTTAAATGTGGCCTTATACGCGGCTTAGATTAGTATTTTTCAAAGTAGTTTTTGCATTCGAAACACTTCATTTAAGATTAAATACCGCTCAGTTAGAAAAATCCATTTGCCAAATATTGAAAAAAATGCAGGACGTAATGTTGACACTCAATCAAAAATTGGGTCGCTCATATATTATGAAGCTTCTCATTTTGTATTTAAAGTAACTCAAATTATTCTTTGTAAGTTGCTGATCTGTTGATTTCTCGTCACTCGCACTCAGTCGCTCACTTAGTAATTCTATAACCCAAATTAAGTATTTTTGACACTTAAAACATTAACTTACAGTCGCTCGGTTAAATACTACCCCTATTTTTACATAGGTGAATAAATTCTAAATTCGAATTTTCTTAGCCATAATCAAAATCCATTTCAGAACACTTCGTTATTCCTCGACGTTCATAAATATTGACACAACGAATAACTTCAACATTATTTCATCCCAAACTATCATAAGTATTACAAGAGTCCTCAAAATTTTCATACCGCAGTTATTAAATTGCGAATGTCATATATTTTCTAAGTTTATGAGGCAATTTTCACAAACAATATTAAAGTCGACGTGTTGGCTTAATATTCAATGGCTTCAAATATTTATTACGGCGCTGTTTTACGATGTCGTAATAATACGTAATCTTTGATGTATTAGCTCTTTATGTCGAAGTTTGTTGGGAAGTATTTATTTCGTAAGATGATTTCATTATTTTGGTTTCTGTTGATTTATTTCTTTCGCCATAACTCGATTACTTGTAGTTGGCTTCTTTATAAATATGGGTGACAAAGAATTTATGGATTTTTAGGTAGCGGTTTTGTATGAGATTGAATGGATAATCATACAGTTGGGTAATGCTTCTCGTGATGATATCGTCAATCATAGTCAAATTTGCAAAGAAAATAAAGATTAACGAATAAATGTGATAACATTGCCCTAAGGATAAATCTCCTATTGAATTTTATACATCAAGTAGGTGGGTACGAAATATCGGAAGCTCATAAATAATAAGGTACATGGTAGCAATCCCGTATCTAACTATTCTAAGGGTACAAAGGAGTTAGGTAATATAGAACAAGTTGAAACACACAATACACACTGAAAATTTGTTTTAATCGTCACTCCAAAATAAAGAATAAAGTAATACCAATAAAGGAAAAATACCTAACGGTGGGCATAAAACACATGCTTTTGGGAACTTGTTACCTAACTGGATGAAATTTTGTGGCAAATGCAGCAATGTAATCAAGTGGCGGCTTGCAACATGAATAACGAAACGTGCATACGCATTAGAAAGCTGTTTGTAAACATGCGCTTCGGACTTTATGCTAATTCTGTTTCATTTCAATGGATAGCGCATCTATGCTTAGTTGACTAACGAGTTCTAACTTTTGGCATTGTTACCTACTTTCTGATTTACTTAAATAACTAGTATTGTAATACTTTGCAAAACAAAAAACAATGGTGAAAATTCTTAATGTGATACTTATACATATAAATCTTCACGAAGGGACAAGGTAGCTATTTTTTACTTTGTTGATTCAACCCTTTTCATAAAGTTTATTATAAGAAAGCTAAACTACGAGTAGGTACCTATAGAATAAAAGTAATAATTGAACTACAAACATAGTCTAGCACGGAAACACCAATTAAATAAAAAATACATTAAGTAATACCTGATATTTTATCTAAAAAAGGTGTTTAGTACCTAATGAAGAGGGTAGTCCCTAATCCCTTAAATTATATTAACAATAAACTACGCCTCTCTTTTCTAGGACACGTGGTTGTTCATGCTGAAGTATTTTTTTAATTACTCGTGTAAAAGTAGGATTTTCTCAGAAATATATTCTTCAAACGAAACTATTTATTGTAAACAGGCAATTTTGTAATAGACGTTAGTGATATCGTTAGTGTACGTTGATGTTTGAGATCGTTAGTGTACATTTATGGACAGATTTAAATAATGTTTATTTAAAAAATTGAAAATTAAAGCAAAGCAATAAAAAATAACGTGATTAAAAAATGCACCTTCTTTGAACTTGTTCACTTAAAGTGCCCACTACACGATAACTGTGTGTTAAGCAAGATGATACTTACTCAACACACAGCATCCCTGCACTGTTTATTTTCAATGGCAGTGCCATCGCTGGCATGCACTGAAAAAATATTATCTTTCAATTACCGTGCAGTCTATTTAGTCAGCTGTCCCGTTAAGAATTGAAAATAAGGGGACGTGGCACGGGAGTGAGTTTACCTAATAGATTGCGTGAAGGAGGGTGTTTTCAGTGTGCTATAAATATAGAATAGCTTGAAGCTTGCCATTTTTATTACGAAATTAAAAAAAGTTTCGGTTTGTACAGTTTTACTCTGATGCTTTGATGATGTCGCGGCGTCCACCATGGTGTGTCTCAGCATAAATTCTCAAATGTATTTTCTTCTTTCTTTTGTATTTTCATTAAGTCTACCAGCACATGTTAATAAAAAAGCTGCTCACACTCGACATCGACGATGATCCTCTTGGAAACAGAGGGCGGCACCGCGTTGGTGGCGATGCAGAGGTACGCGCCCATCTCCGTGCGACTGATGCGTTGTAAGCTGAGTGTGTCGCCTTCGTACACTGTCACTGCGAAATAAACAATACTATTAGTATTAGTATTAGGTAAGTTGCTTCTAGGCTGAACCATGTTTGATAATGTCGAGGCCAGCAGACGGACAAATATATTGAGTGATATTGCAGCAAAACAATATAATTCAAATCGTGCACTGAGATATCTTCCTGCGAGACGCCATCGACGTAATGTAAAACGTTTTGATAAGGTTCACTAATCGAAAACTTTGAATAACAATGAGTGATTTAGATTTTAATCAATTGTGTGATTGATTTTAAAAGCCAAGGTCTTCCGTATATTTTTATATTAATTTGTGTCATGTACTGCTGACTTTTGATCTTTGAAGAGTGCACCAGAACTACAGATCGTGAGCACTTCTGAGCTGTCCAGTTGCATTAGCTTACATAATAATACAGTTGTTCGAACAACTCGCCGAACACAACAATCGAGTTAAAGTACCAGTAATTAACCCACTCGGACAAAAGTGCAATTTAATGGTTCGATATGTCCGACCTGAAGCCTCATTATGGCCATCCCTCCACCAGGGGGCGCTTAATTGTAAACAAACCGTTGCTGATGGCTCCGACGCGACGCGATGCGAATTTTTAATTTTTACGACTTTTCGCCAGTTACGCCTTTTATCCTGAATATTTAATGACCCAAAGATCCATCTTGCTACAAAATATGGCGTTTTTTGCGCCTAAAATATTGCGAAACACTTGTGCAAATTGCGAAAATACGGAGAAATTTTGAACGTAAATTAAAAGGGATTAGTTCAGCAATCTCTCAATGTCCATAACACAATATTAACTTGACCCGAGCATTTTTGTGCGAGTAAATTTGGGAATGCTAATTCATCATAAATATAAGCAGACATGGATAGAACAATAATCCTGTATCTTCAAAAAAACAAAGTCAAGCAATATAAAATGCCTTTTACGAATGAAAATACAGAATTTGTGATTATTTCCGCATAAACATGATTTTTTAAAAAGAGTTTTTAGTTTTGTTCTTGTTTAGGTATTTTGTCAATATCTGAACCGCTTTCATTCAAAGTTCGCAACATTTTCACAGAGTCGAATGGAAAAATCATTCGCTGAAGAATATCATAACAACTTTTGGATGGGTTTTTAACTAAAATTTAGTTCTGGCGGGGAAATGAAAAAAGTTCCCAACGACCCGCGACCGAAAGTCTTACCATGAACTACACTTACTGAAATGTACTATGAAATTCAACAGGTTTTTATCTACAGGTTGGTATGAATGGTTTAAAATGAGAAAAATATATTTTGTACCTATTCAGTGGCACGCAAACACAATTAACTTTGTTTCAGTATGGTAATTTGCATTAAAGCGTGGAATTTTACACATGACGCATCTTTAACCAATTCTAATATAATGCAGCAGCCAAAATATCTATCCAAGTTCAAGTTTACCCACTATCAGTCATGTACGTAAAAGCATTGTTTAAAACTTATGTACTTAGGTATTTAATATGTCATTAACTCACATTATTAAACGAAACTTGTAATGAGTTTAACCACTAATACGAGTCACTAAAACAAAAAAATGACTAATGAATGAAAGCAAAATCGTCTCATCTTTGCAGTACATTATCTTTGTAAAAGAATTACGCTTAGATTACATTCTTGTTAGCCAGTTTTACGCAAACGCCACATTTGCGAGATAAAATCTTAAAAGGTGGCCGTTAAAGAGATTTTTCTACATAAAATCCGCAAACCTCATCTCGGCACTTATTTCTCGGGTAAAATGTAAATTGTAGCAGGTATACTATAGGTAAACCGCTTCATTGAGACTTCGCCTGCGGGGTACAGGGGTGCGGGCGGAAAGACGAGAGCGGGGAATGTAAGGGGTGCGGGCGGCGGTGATACACAAGAGACGAAATTTGCCGTGACAGTTCTTAAGATATGTGACGTCAGTGGTCACAATAGTGGTCGTCAGTGTCGACACTTTATAAACATTACATAACATATTGGAAAAAAATATTCGATTCAATACAATCACACCATTAAGAGTGAATTAATTCTAAACATTACTATCCAAAATCGTGGTTTTTGATCAATAAATAAAATGGAATTTTAAAATAAGATAGATTTTTTGGCAAAATTAAAAACTTCAAATAACATTCCCTGGTAACTTTTGCGACTGTTTTGTTTGAGTGTATTATCAAGTTCATATTCATATCTAGTTTATATTCCACTGAGTTTAGATCTATATTTTATTATATAATATTCGTATATATTTAGAGCATTTATTTAAACACTGTTATTTAACAGTGTTCAAACGGTGGACTTAATGCTAGAATGATGTAAAATAGAATTAAAAAAAAAACACGACAAAATACAATAATATAGATTTTGTGTCCGAATATACTGCGACTCATCTTCAGACTTCAGTCAGACAGTATTCTCTTGTGTACTTCTGTCAAAGCGTCCGCAACTGTCAACAGATGCTATCGCTACCTGTGTAGCGAGCGTACTGAATTTTGAAAAGAATGTGCCTGCCGCCCGCACCTCTCACAAGCCCCGCTCTCGCCTCCCCCCGCGCCCCTGTACCCCGCAGGCGAGGTCTCAATTTCGCGGTTTACCTATAGACGGTCTAAGACTACTGATATCATAATAAAAACTGGAGTTTAAACCGTTCTAATCCTACTTCGCTGGGATGCGAGCGTTACCTTCCGAAGGATTAAACCTCTTTACCGGGAAAAAAGACGCAAGTCCGACTCTTAAAGTTATTGAGGTTCCGCAGGGTAGAGCTCAAACAAACCCTTATCTATTGTGGATTTGTTAGCAATCTGTCTATTGTAGCTCAGAATGTTAGCATTAGGATACTTTAACAATTTTTTTCAACTCGACAGTCAGGAAGTTAGTTTTGCGGATGTTTAACTATAAATTAACATTTTCTAGAGATGGTTTAAATTCCTTTTTTTTAGCACACATATCCATCTAATGTCAAACAAAAACATACTGTATAAAGTGTTCGGATTTACATTTCCCAAAGCTCAACCCTAAAAATCTGGTTTGAAGATAATTATGGAGAGGAAAAGCTGAGTTGTGCCGGCGAATTAAACGGCTCGAGCAATTGGTGGCCGTTTGACAAAGGCCCAAAAATGGAGTTTAATTTTGAACAGAGATTTTCTTGTACACGGGGAAATTAACGTGTGGCTTCGAGTGCCGCTTGTCCCTAATTGTGTGTGACCCTAGCCGTCAGTCGTCCGACGATTATGTCGGACGGACGGTTAATTGCTTGACGCATCGGAAGAGTGTTGATGCTTTGTTTGTGGAATGAGTATTCTTTTGAGGGCTCGTTTTGGCTTGTTTGGCGATGAAGTCGTTAATTGAGGCACTGTTTATGTTGAATGTGAAATTTTTGGTTAAATTACAGCAAGTTATTTGGCTGTTATTTGACCAAAAATTTCATTTTCAATTTTTAAAACAAAACCACGTTAAAACCAGTGTTGACATTCTCATGAACTAGTAGTATTCGTGTAAAAGATTTTTAATGTACGGTTTAGAGTAACAGCGAATGTCACAGTGAACCCCCATTGATGTATTATCAACAGTGAATAAATAGATTACAAGTCAATCTCAATTTATCCGTCCGTATCCTGTATTTCAAAAATACAAACAAAATGACCACCTTTCTTCCTTCTGTCCACTGATATGGGCTGTCCATCTTCCCTCCTCCACATGATCTTGGGGGTCGGAAACCCATCAGCTTTGCAGACCAGGCTTATGTTCTGGTTCTCACGGACTGCTACTGCTGACTGTGTGCTTTCTTCATCCAGGATGTTAGGAGGCACTGAAAAGAAGATGAGTATTTAAATTTTGTAAGCAAAAGTAGGTTTTAATGGACGTGGCGACGGCAATTAAAGTATTCATTTATTTAAACTTCATAGCATGGGAGTTGAACAATGTGCTGACTTAATACCAGCAGTTAATTTCTATCAGACTCATAAATTGATTACTATTTTCTGTTAACAATCTTATCAGAACACATAAGCGTAAATTACGCAGAGGTATTGTATAAAAAATAATATACTAGTATTAGACTCTACTACTACCGCTACAGAGCACAGTTTATTGATTTGATTACCATACTAATTGGATAGGTCGAAGACATGCCTCCGGAACTAGTTATCAAGCAATCTGTATTTATAAGGAAATGCCATGTTTTCATAGAAAATAAATTATATTTAACTAATTAAAAAAAATCATTGCAATCTTTTTTTAAAACTATCCATAAATTTAGGGATATTACAAAAACATTTGAATATTCAGTACAATAAGTGTAATATCACATCACTATCTGCTTAATCCACCCTGTATATTAAGAGCCAGATAAGGATAAAAGTATGCCCCTATACTTAACCCGCAAGCTTACAGCTCTCGTGTCAGACTCATTCACTACAATTTTCCTATCCTTACCTCACGCGATAAATTCCTAGCTCAAAAACTCATATTTTAATACAGGGAAATTCTTTTGCTCTCACACTACGGAGTGGTCTAATGCAGCGAGTTCCAGCGCTTCTTGCATTTTTGATGCAGGCACGATACGCCAGGAAGCCAGAATAAGCTAGTTCTTGGCTTAAAATATTGGTTTATTTAAACCAAGTGCCATGACATAGGATTGTGGCTAGAACAAAGAAATTTTATTAGCAGCTGTAATAAAGAAGAACACGTTGGTGACAATGTATGTTTTGGAAGAAATGTTAACACGTTCCAGGACAGTGCCCGCCTACAGGCGTGAAAACAATAAAACATATATTGTGTCTGGAGTAGTGTCCCGGAACGTGTTAAAGGCTGAAAAAATCAGCTGCATTTTTTTGCATCCTGTATAGTGTGCCGTAAAGCGTTGTTCCCAAGGTAGATGGCAACAAGAACGTAGTGTTCGCTCATTTTCTACCTACACACAACTTATATTTACTTTACATCCCCGGGGGTGTTTCACCCCCGTGCCTCGGAAAGCACGTAAAGCCGTTGGTCTTGCGCCTGATCTCTCTCCGGTCGTGTCAGATTGCTGTCCCATCGGGCTATGAGAGTGAAAGGAATAGAGAGTGCACCTGTGTTTGCGCACACACTTGTGCACTATAATATGTCCCGCGCAGTCGGTTAGTCGTTGTGACTAGCCACCGTAGTCGAAACCGGCTAGGGGGACTATTATTTACTTTACTACATTTGACTCTAAACTAGTACTCTAACAGAAATAGCTTAGATTCGCATTAAATGCCGAGACTGCAGAGGGCACTGTGGCTCAACTTTGTAGCATTCCAGCACTTATCGAACCGAGGAAACGACGTAAAAGTTTCTCAGTTATTGATCCAGGGATGCACAGACTTATTAAGACTAGGGGCCACTCGGGCAAATTATGAACTGATGGCGGGCCGCCAGAAGTATAGGTAATTAAAGACAATAAAGAATTGATAATTATGTATTAAAATTGAAAAAGAATTTATTAATTTGAAGCGTGGCACTGCATAGTGCTTACAATCTTTTTTATATTTGGCTCAAATTTACTTGTAGCAACACGTAAAACTGCTTCCAAACTTTCATTTGCAAGGCGGTTTCGATTTTTTGTTTTATTATTATTTAGTATTGAAAAGGTTTGTTCACATATATAGGTAGAACCAAATAAGCTGGCACATTTCAGAGCGTTTATGCGCAACTCTTTGTACGTATTTTTATCAATGCAGCGGTAAAAGTTCAGCAAGTCTCCTTCGTTGAATTTGTTGTGTAAATCTTGGTCGTTTTGAATGTCGATAATTTCTAACTGCATTGACTCTGGCGCATTTTCAACTGAAATCGTGAAAGGATTGCTGAATATGTCCAACAGAGGTTTCACTTTTTTAAACTCCGAAAATCTTTCTTGAAAAGATTGAATCAAAATATCTAGCTTTTCTACATAACTGAAATTAATCGCAGTTTTGGAATTTTTCAGCCATTTTCTTATAATTCGGAAAATGATTGTAATTTCCAGAATTCAATTGCGATCTGAAAAGTGTCAGCTTGCATTGAAAGGATGATACGTGAGCGTAGAGCTGGGATATCAGTTGATTTTTGCCTTGAAGCCGTGTGTTCAAGACATTCAAATGATTTGTAATGTCAACTAAAAAAGCCAAATCACACAACCAATCAGGATTTTTAAGTTCCGGGACATCCTTTTGCTTTTCCGCCAGAAATATTCCAATTTCTTCTATTAAATTTAGAAATCGTTCCAGGGTCAATCCACGACTTAGCCACCTTACTTCTGTATAATACAGTAAATCTCCATATTCGCTTTCGATGTCATCAAGGAATTGTTTGAATTGCCTGTGATTGAGTCCTCGTGATTTTATGAAATTTACAGTCGAAACTACCACTTTCATGACATTTTGAAATTCAATTTTTTTAGAACAGAGGGCTTCTTGGTGTATAATGCAGTGAAACTGCATGAGATCTTCAGCGTTTATGTTTTTTTCTTGCATATGCTTTTTCAGCAAAGTAACTAGCCCAGAATTGACACCAATCATCGAAGGAGCACCGTCAGTGGCAACTCCCGATAAATTTGATAAGTCCAAATCAGTTTTTGAACACTCATCCAAAAGTACATTGAGTATATCAACTCCTCTGGTTTGACCTTTCAATGAACACATTCCTAACAACTCTTCTAAGACTTCAAAATCTTGAGTAACACCTCGTATGAATATGAGAAGTTGAGCTGTGGAAGTAATATCAGTGGATTCGTCGAGTGCTAATGAAAAAAATTCAATGATCTTAGTTTTTTCATTTAATTGTTCCGCAATATTACCTGACAAAGACATAATACGTCTTTGGATAGTCATACGATTCAGTTGAATTTTCTCAAACTTTTTTGCTGCTTCTGGACACATTTTCTTAGCGGCAATTTCTATGCATTCTTTTACAAAATCCCCATCATTGAAGGGGCGACTGCGCTTTGCTATCATTCGAGAAATTTCATAACTAACTTCTGTAGCTGTTTCTGAATCTTGGATGGGTTTTGTAAACATAGCTTGCTGACCAATAAGCTCCCGTTTTAAAGACAACATTTTTTGCTTTCTTAATTCGCCTGTAAACTTGGTAAAAGTAGGATGCTGCGTTTCATAGTGCCTTTTTACATTATATTCCTTTGCAATCGCAACAGAATTCTTGCAAATTAAACAAACGACTTTATTATGCGACCATACAAAAAAGTATTTCTCAGTCCAAATTTCTTGAAACTGCCGATTTTCATCTTTAACCTTACGTTTTTTACTAGGTCCTGGCTTGTCCATGTTGCGTTCTAATCCTGGCTAGGATTAACACAGCACCTAAAAACAATTACAGTACCTACTTAAATTACCCATCCTTTTTTATTTAGGTAGATTGATTTAAATAGGTAGGGAAACACTTATTAATAACAGAGTTTTACTTACGATTTCACAACACAATTATACACGGCACTTGACGGGAAATCTACGTTGAATGTGGATCAAAATATATGACACCGGCTAGTCGAGTTAAAATCTACACTAGAACTATTGACACTTCACTCAAATTAAAACCGAACTATCGGTCGCTGCGGTTAGCGTGGCTTTTATACCGCGCGTATAGAGTCGAAAACTGTCTGGAGAAATCTCGAAATAGTCCAATCAATGAAGCTTTTGTCACCCGAATAATTCTCCCGTCATTGAAACTTGGCACATAGTGAAAATAAGTAATACAGATTATAGATATGCAATAATCCAATGATTTTTTTTACGAGAAGTTAGGTATTTATACCTAAACATGGAAATCGTTTATAACTCTCTGTGAAAAAATTCTCAGTCTGAAATTGTTCGTGTATACGTATGTATGTATAAGTTAGAATAGGTAACAATAAGAATCCAATATTTTTTCGATTTCCGAGATACTCAAAATTAAACTTTTTGCATTTTGCTCTATAACTTCTACCGAAAAAATTCTCTGCTCATTTTTGTTTTTTAATATGGTTTTATTTACGTATATAAGTAGCTTTAATAAGTTATCCAAAACATTTTTCTTTACAATATTACAATTCTTATTATTATTTAATTATGGCGCGTGAATAATTGCTCAGGCAAATTAAATGCATTTCTTAGTTAGGGGTCGCTCTATTGCAGTAGATTTTTCAATAATCCAATAAAATTTCCACTAAATACCAAGTTTTTAAAATATAAATAATGGGTAATAGTGAATATTCGCGCCACTTAGAACCGACCGGGCGCGCGGCAGTGCAGTGGTGCGTGTGCTCATATCTAAAACGTACTGAAGTCAGACTATCTGTAAAAAAAAATGATGCAAGTGTTTGTAGGTAATGATGACTGTCACCCGCGATAGCCCAACAGCTAACTTAGGTGGTCTTGGAACTTGGGCACACGGGTTCTAATCTCAGTGCATCACATCGTATGTTATTTATTTGTATGTATGATCATAAGAGTTCTTTTTACTTTTTTATAAACAAAATATTGTGTTTTTGCAGTGATTATTTGCCAGTCGAATTCAGTCCTTTATATGTTAGGACGTAAGGCTTATTTTGGCGGACTACTGACAGCGGAGTCTGGAACGCGGCGTGTGTTTATTGCGATTTCTGTCGGGCGAAAGTAGTTCTTATTTTCATAAGCGGAAGGCTTGTAGTCGGCTATGATGGATGATTGAGGATTCTAGAATGCCGTCTATTGTATTTCGGCGCCCGCGCACTCCATAGCTATCGTATAACTATAGTATACTGTTATTCAATTATTGTGATGGTATTTAGCGCGCGGTCCTTAAAATTCATTCTGTACAAAGAAAGACATTTCAGTTTTCGTTCATCTCAGTTACCTGCTTGACCAATCAGAGGACAACGACTTAACGCAATATAATAATTACGTGAAGAGTTTAACGAGAAATTAAATGAAAAGATGGACCAAGAAATAAGTAAACGACGGTGGAAAAGCAAAAGGCTTAAGCGACACTTTGACAGATATTGGTCTTAACTTAGTTGTAATCAGCAAGTTTTTCTGCGTTGTTTGAGCTGGGTTTGGTGTAAATCAGGATTGTTGTAAAATATGTTCATAGAATTTATCGGAGCATATTGAATGAACGAATGACTTTTTTTATATCGGACAATAGCATCCTTGGTAATAAAATTACAAATAATGAATATCAATTAAAAATTACATTTTATTAAGTATAAATTTTATTTGTCTGAAATGCTAGGCTGTATCGTTTATTCTGCACAAGTCAAAATAGTTTTAAAAAAAAAAAAAAAAACTCTATCTATGATCGTTGTCTGTGATGTACTGATTTTTGTGCATATGGAAATAAATTAGTTTTCTCAAGAAAATCTCAATTTCATTTAAAGTCCCAAAACCGGAAGAGGTTATGGGCCCAGGAAAACTCTGGAAATTGAAGATCAGCAGAATACAACAGACTAGAAACAGTTGTGAAAAACTAACCTCAAAATGGACACGAGGTCTCTAAACGTGGAAAAATTCGATGGGAATAATTTCCGACAGTGGAAATTTCAGATAAAGTGTGCATTGAAAGCGAAGGGAATCGACCTTTCAACTCCAAAACCAGAAGGCGACAGTTCTCATTGGTCAAAAAACGATGGAATGGCCATGTTCATCATAACCTCGAGTATGGATCTGAAACAGATCACATTGATTGAAAACTGTGAAACGGCGAAGGATATAATGTCCAAACTTGAATCGGTGTATGAACAAAAAAGTGAATTCAACAAGATGATGATACATGAGCGTTTTTATCAATATAAAATGTCACCAAGCGATACAGTCGCCCAACATATTTCTAAGGTTGAAAACCTAGCCCAACAGCTAAAAGAAAGTGGGGAAAGCGTTAGTGACACAGCCATCATGACAAAGATACTTGGTACTTTGCCAGCCAAGTATAGAACGCTCCGTCAGGCCTGGATGTCTCTAGATCCCTCCAAGCAGAATATTATTAATTTGACTGCTCGGTTGTTAGACGAAGAGGCAAACATGTTATGTGAAGATGAACAAGAAACAGCATTTTTGGTAGCCAAGTCAAAAGGCAGAAATAAACCGCTTAGTCAGAATGAACAAAGTGGAAGTGGTAAAAATCAAAACAATAATTCAAAACATCGTTTTGAATGTTACAATTGCGGAAAGAGAGGTCATTTTTCAAAGGAATGTCGAGCTCCAAAGAAGTATACTCAGAAACAAAATAACATGTTAGCTTTCCATATCGAGAATAAAGAACAAAATTTCCATGATGACAACATTTGGATCTTAGACAGCGGTGCTTCAGCACATATAACCTATAGAAGAGAAGTTTTCCAAGAATTACATGAATGTAGTCAAAAAACATTGACATTGGGAAATGAACAATCCATTGAAGTATGTGGAATTGGAAATGTCAAGATAGAAAGATATGTAAATGGTCAATGGCACTCAAGTATACTAAAAGAGGTATTATATGTTCCAAAGTTGAAGAGAAATTTGTTTTCTGAAGGGGCAATAATGCGCCTAGGTTATTCAATTGTCAAAAAGGGTAATCATGCATCAATATTGAAAGATAATGAAGTGGTAATGAGTGCCCAAATGAAAACAAATAATCTTTATGAGTTAAACATTAAAACTGTGGTGCCTGCTGACTGTAATTTAGTGGAGAATTGTTCAAGTGACATAAAAAAATGGCATGAACGACTTGGTCATCTAAACCTAAAAGAAATCAAAAATATGAGTATAAACAATGTGGTTGAAGGATTGAAAATGAAAGATGATGATGTGAAGAACTTCAGTTGTGAAGCATGTGCTTATGGGAAGCAACATCGCTTTCCATTCCAGAAATCTACTCGAGAAGAAATACAACCAGGTGACTTGGTGTATAGTGATGTCTGCGGTCCAATAAGTCACACATCAGTGGGTGGTATGAGATATTTTGTACTTTTCAAAGATGCTGCCACAAGTTACCGGTATGTATACCTTATGAAAAACAAAAGTGATGTTTTAGAATATTTCAAAACATATAATGCCATTATCAAGAATAAATATATGCACAGTGTAAGAATTCTACACACTGATAATGGACGTGAATATGTCAACAAAGAATTCAAAACTTTCATGGAAAAAGAAGGCATAATTCATGAGTGTACAGCACCCTACACTCCAGAGCAAAATGGTCGAGCTGAAAGGGAGCTTCGAACAATAGTTGAAAGCGCTCGATCCATGTTATATGCTCGAGATGTACCTTTGAATTTATGGGCAGAAGCTGTCAATACTGCTGTATACCTTTTGAACAGAACATCTTCAAGCCAAACCCCAAATAAAACGCCTTTTGAGATGTGGACTGGTATTAAACCACAAATGAGCCATATAAAAGTTTTTGGCAGTGAAGGATTTGTCCACATTCCAGATCAACTGAGAACTAAGCTTGATAAGAAAAGCGAGAAAATGATATTAGTTGGCTATGAACATACTAATTACCGAATGTATAATATCAGAACAAAAAAAATAAAGATATCAAGAAACGTTATTTTCAATGAAGATAAAATTCCTGAATTTAAAAAGAATATTACTGAAATTTCTGTTGATGAAGAAGAAGAGGAAGAAAAAAATGAAGAAAATATTAATACAGAAAACACAAATGAGGAAAACCATGATGGTACTTTATTAACAGAAGAGTCATGTAATGAGAGTCATCAGAGCAGCCAAGATGATGATCCTAGTTATGAACCACCTCAAGAGATAGAAGAAAACATTGAACAGCGGCACATCAATCTGAGACCCAGAAGAAACAGAAATTATGAAGTGAACTTTACAGAATTATCTGTGCCGGCAACTTATGACGAAGCAATGAAGAGTCCTCAGAAAGAATTATGGTCTAAAGCAGTGAATGAAGAACTAGAAGCACATCAAGAAAATGAAACTTGGACACCTGTAAAAAAATCAAATCAAAGAACGATTACAACAAAATGGGTATTTGCCATAAAAAGAGATGAAAATGGCCAGGTCTCAAGATTCAAAGCTCGTCTTTGTGCACGAGGATTCACGCAAGTACAAGGTATCGACTATCAGGAGATATTCTCTCCAACAACAAGGTACGACTCTATCAGAATACTTTTATCTCTTGCAGCTAAATATAATCTAGAGATTCAACAATTTGATGTTAAAACTGCTTTCCTTTATGGTACTCTAGACGAGGATATTTATATAGAAATTCCAGAGGGAGTGACAATTAATAAGAACCATATTTTAAAATTAAATAAATCACTTTATGGCCTTAAACAGGCATCTAGATGTTGGAATCGAAAATTCACAGATTTCTTAAAACAATATGGTTTTAAACAATCTCAAGCTGATCACTGTGTCTATGTAGGATGTTTTAATGAAACTAAGATTTACATAATAATATATGTTGATGATGGTCTGGTTATATCCTCTAGTAAGGTCTTAATCAAAGAAATAATTGATAACTTAAAAGAAGCTTTCAAAATTAAAGAATTGAATTTATGCTACTTTGTTGGTATGCAAATTGTCAGAGAAAATGGTTGTATTCACATTCATCAGGAAAATTATATTAAACAAATAATTGAGAAATTTAACATGAGTAATGCCAACCCTGCTAAAACTCCAGCTGATGTGAATGTAATTATTTCCAAAAGTAATGATGAAGAAACTGTTAACTTTCCATATAGAGAAATAATAGGTTCATTGTTGTTTTTGTGTTCTGTATCTCGCCCTGATATTTCTTTTATTGTAAATGTGTTGAGCAGATATGTAAATGACCCTAAACAACAACATGTAAATGCAATTAAACGTGTAATAAGATATTTGATTGACACAAATAAGTATTGTCTAACATATGGAGAGAGCAATGATCTAATTGGTTATTCAGATTCAGACTTTGCTAGTGATGTAGACTCTCGAAAGTCTACTACTGGTTACATATTTCTAATGAATGGCGGACCAATTACATGGTCTAGTCAGAAGCAGCAGACTATTGCTCTTTCCACAACTGAAGCAGAGTTCGTGGCTGCATGCGAATCTGCCAAAGAAATTATATGGTTGAAGCAAATTTTGTATGACTTAGGAGAAATTTATGAATCTGTCACTCTGCATGTTGATAACCAGAGTGCAATAAAATTGATAAATAATCCTGTATACCATAAAAGAACCAAACACATTGATGTAAAGTATAATTTTATTAGGGAAAAGGTAGAGCAGGGCTTAATTAAAATTAAATATGTGTCCAGTTGCAATCAGTTGGCTGATATTCTTACAAAACCATTGTCAGTTAAACCTTTTGTATTTTTAAGAGATCAGTTGCTATCACAATGTTGATCGAGAGTTCACAAGTCAGGTATTTTAGTTTTTGGTATGTCCAAGTATAAGTAAATAAAATTTTAGAGGGAGTATTAAGTATAAATTTTATTTGTCTGAAATGCTAGGCTGTATCGTTTATTCTGCACAAGTCAAAATAGTTAAAAAAAAAAAAAAAACTCTATCTATGATCGTTGTCTGTGATGTACTGATTTTTGTGCGTATGGAAATAAATTAGTTTTCTCAAGAAAATCTCAATTTCATTTAAAGTCCCAAAACCGGAAGATAAAATAAAATTAAAGCACGATTTTTTTTCTATTAAAATCTAGGTAGAACATACATTAATGATCTGATTAATGAAAAATATGACTGCCCCATTACCTATAGATTCAATGGAAATCAAAATACTGTTGGTTCCTCCCCCGCAATCTGCATAAGCAAGAAGCCTTTGTACTTTAGGCGTTGCATAAACAGCATTCTGAAGGCTTTATTGAATGTCACTTTTAGTGCCTTTAACGCCTTTTGCTTATAGCTGACCCAGAGGGAGAACAACTGGCAGTGTTTGAGGTTAAGACCTCCGTATGTGTTTTTGACATTTAGAATGGATTTGAAATTATTTTAGAGAAGAAGGAATGACAGAAAAACATTCATAGTCAGATTGATTCACGATTTCCGATTTGTTATATTGTTTATATTGTTTCTTAATAAAGTTAATATTTAATCAGTACCTACCTTTTTCTAATACCAAATTATTTAATCTGCAAGTAAGAACAGGCAGTATGCTTTAAGGAGAGTTAACTTAACTTCATTACTATATCGAGCAAACCTCCGGGCCAGCATATTACTCCGGAATGCCAAGGCGTATTTAATAAAAAATAGAATAAGCGACACCAAAAGTCTACTAATTTATAATAAATATTGTTGGTTTTCTAATTATGTTGTTGTATTTATAATTAAATTTATTTTATATTTGGTTCAAGTGATTAAACTAGACTGGTTGCAACCGCGATAATTTGATGTTGCACCCGCAATCAATAATTACAAACAAACAAACATAAACAATAATGTTTTGTTTACAGTTCTTATTTTGTTTACTTTGTTACTTAAACACGTCACAAAATATTTAACACCTTACAAAACAAATTAGCACGTTCACTGCGAACCAAAATTGGCGTTTTATTAGATGGTGCGTTAACTGGCCGATTGGCCTGGTGCTTAAACTCTCCGCCGCGGCGATATGGTAAGGTATCGACCGATATAAATGGCTGTAACTAAGCGAAAACGTAAAAAAATTGATACATACCTATCAATATCGATAGTCGACGATTTGGTGGTCATAGTGCTAGCTTCGCCCGGGGTATAAGTAAGTTCTTATAACCCGAAATCGCACCGAATTATTGGTTTATTTCAATAAGTATTAGTATTGGGAAATAAGTATAAGGTATCGACATAATATTTTTAGTGTAATTTATTTAAAAAACAAAGAGATAAGTTTTTTAATAAAAGCGTACAACGCAGTAATTATAATTTCTTACATACTACACAGAAAAAAAGATTTTTTAATTATTTTACACAAACACCTTTCTCCACTTTGATTTTTCTGTGTCAGAACATTCACTTTTAACATATTTCTACATCATACATCTTGGCCGAGAAATATTAAACAATTAAACTTTGATAAAACCATGTAAAAACGTAAACAAACACTCGAATAATGCATTATCGTATTGACGTCCGTTTCTGCTATAATTATGAAGCAAAACTAATCTTAAGTAAACAATTCAATTACCAACAACAGTGCGGGAAGGGGTGAAATGACCTTGTATTCTAGGACGGGCCTTTCGGCCCGTTACCTGCAAGGAATCGAGAAAAAAAACATTTAGTGCGGTATCAGGCCGAAATGCCTTAGCACAATTTTATTGCTTTTTTGAGTAGCTCTTAAGATAGTAAACTCAAACCTATACTTGTCTCTTTTGCCTGCCTGTTCTTACTTGCTGATTAAATAATTTGGTATTAGAAATAGGTAGGTACTAATTAAATATTCACTTTATTAAGAAACAATATAAACAAGATAGCCAATCGGAAATCGTGAATCAATCTGACTATGAATGTTTTTCTGACATTCCTTCTTCTCTAAAATAATTTCAAATCTATTCTAAATGTCAAAAACACATACGGAGGTCTTAACCTCAAACACTGCCAGTTGTTCTACTCGGGCTCCCTCTGGGTCAGCTATAAGCAAAAGGCGTTAAAGGCGTTAAAGTGACATTCAATAAAGCCTTTAGAATGCTGTTTCTGCAACGCCTAAAGTACAAAGGCAAGCAAGAAGCTTATGCAGATTGCGGGGGAGGAACCAATATTTTGATTTCCATTGAATCTATAGGTAATGGGGCAGTCATATTTTTCATTAATCAGATCGTTAATGTATGTTCTACCTTAAGCATGGGCGTTTTCGTTTTTTTAGGCAAACCGTTATATAACTGATATTTAGTTTGCATATCGATATTAATATCCGTTTTCAGATATCGATATCAGATGAAACGGTTCTTTTCACTTATGGTTATTTCTAACTAATAAGTTATTCAAAACTTACAAAACGCAAACTACTACACTGCTACTCCTAAACTCCGAACGCACGCTACGAATGATTGATGTATAAGTACTTACTTAAATAAATAACTATTACTGTCACAATTACGACGATTTTCCTTCATGCTTTAACTAGGCTTAGGACAAGCAGAAATATTAAATCAATTGCGCTGTGCATTGCATAATTTCAATTAAATTAATTGTTAAATAACACTGCACTAATTTTCAATTGCATCAATAAAAGATCTTAGCAACAAACAAATCAACCGCCGCACGTGCCACTCAAGGTCAAGGACACGGCAAAACTAACTAAACTTGAATCTAAACTCAACACAACAATGAATGAAATGAATCACTGCAATGTTATTAAATTCATTTTTGCAAAAACACTCCTCGTGATCTAAATTCCGCCAAAATAAAACGTCGTAATATGGCCGCTTCTGCCTATTAATAAATTAAACCTTATTGAGTTGTAAAAAGAAAGTTGAAAAACACCGACCGACCAGCGATTCCGATATCCTCAGCCGATATCATATTCGCTTTGTCTCTTTTACTCTTATTTAAGCATTAGTGTATAAAAGGGACGCCGCGAATATAACGAGAAGAGTGAAGTTTTGGATATGGATGGATAGTTTTGCGTAGTTTCGGTTTTGTCGTACCGTTATGGTTTTTCATAACTTGTATCCGAGTATCAGTTTTGCGTTTGCATCGGTTTGACAGTTTTTATAATAACTGTTACGTAGTTAAGGGTATCGATATGATATCGATATTGAACCCATATCGGTTTTCAGTTACGTTTTGATATAACTAACTCATGCCTTATCTACCTAGATTTTAATAGAAAAAAAATCGTGCTTTAATTTTATTTTATCAAATGTAATTTTTAATTGATATTCATTATTTGTAATTTTATTACCAAGGATGCTATTGTCCGATATAAAAAAAGTCATTCGTTCATTCAATATGCTCCGATAAATTCTATGAACATATTTTACAACAATCCTGATTTACACCAAACCCAGCTCAAACAACGCAGAAAAACTTGCTGATTACAACTAAGTTAAGACCAATATCTGTCAAAGTGTCGCTTAAGCCTTTTGCTTTTCCACCGTCGTTTACTTATTTCTTGGTCCATCTTTTCATTTAATTTCTCGTTAAACTCTTCACGTAATTATTATATTGCGTTAAGTCGTTGTCCTCTGATTGGTCAAGCAGGTAACTGAGATGAACGAAAACTGAAATGTCTTTCTTTGTACAGAATGAATTTTAAGGACCGCGCGCTAAATACCATCACAATAATTGAATAACAGTATACTATAGTTATACGATAGCTATGGAGTGCGCGGGCGCCGAAATACAATAGACGGCATTCTAGAATCCTCAATCATCCATCATAGCCGACTACAAGCCTTCCGCTTATGAAAATAAGAACTACTTTCGCCCGACAGAAATCGCAATAAACACACGCCGCGTTCCAGACTCCGCTGTCAGTAGTCCGCCAAAATAAGCCTTACGTCCTAACATATAAAGGACTGAATTCGACTGGCAAATAATCACTGCAAAAACACAATATTTTGTTTATAAAAAAGTAAAAAGAACTCTTATGATCATACATACAAATAAATAACATACGATGTGATGCACTGAGATTAGAACCCGTGTGCCCAAGTTCCAAGACCACCTAAGTTAGCTGTTGGGCTATCGCGGGTGACAGTCATCATTACCTACAAACACTTGCATCATTTTTTTATACAGATAGACTGACTTCAGTACGTTTTAGATATGAGCACACGCACCACTGCACTGCCGCGCGCCCGGTCGGTTCTAAGTGGCGCGAATATTCACTATTATCCATTATTTATATTTTAAAAACTTGGTATTTAGTGGAAATTTTATTGGATTATTGAAAAATCTACTGCAATAGAGCGACCCCTAACTAAGAAACGCATTTAATTTGCCTGAGCAATTATTCACGCGCCATAATTAAATAATAATAAGAATTGTAATATTGTAAAGAAAAATGTTTTGGATAACTTATTAAAGCTACTTATATACGTAAATAAAACCATATTAAAAAACAAAAATGAGCAGAGAATTTTTTCGGTAGAAGTTATAGAGCAAAATGCAAAAAGTTTAATTTTGAGTATCTCGGAAATCGAAAAAATATTGGATTCTTATTGTTACCTATTCTAACTTATACATACATACGTATACACGAACAATTTCAGACTGAGAATTTTTTCACAGAGAGTTATAAACGATTTCCATGTTTAGGTATAAATACCTAACTTCTCGTAAAAAAAATCATTGGATAATTGCATATCTATAATCTGTATTACTTATTTTCACTATGTGCCAAGTTTCAACGACGGGAGAATTATTCGGATGTCTCCATACAACGAATCTCCTCGTTGATTGGACTAAAACCGACTCTGGAAGCTTCGTGTATCTACCTACGCGAGCAATCGGGAATTCGTGCACTTAAGAGCGCGCGCGCGAGATTCAAATTACTTTTCGAACATATTTTTTTTGGTTTTATTCTGGAATAGAATTCAATATTTTTCGAATGTACGAGAGTATTATTTTTGCTGTCGGCGGGCCACCAGTATTCGACCGGCGGGCCGCAAGCGGCCCACGGGCCGCGGTCTGTCCATCCAGTCTATCAGAAACCTATGGATCAATAATTGATCCATAGGTTTCTGATAGACTAGGCTAGACATTTTCCAAGTGCTTCAGAAGTTTCATAACATGCGGATTTGACAAATAATTTTATGCAGCGATGCCTTTGATTGTTTTAAAATTTTATCGCAATTCGGATAATATTATGCGTGTAATTATAAAAACTACTAAAATCTAGTTTCCTTACCCACCGATTTGCAATTGGATAGACAATTTGCAACATAGCTAAAAAAAATTAAATGAAAAATAAATCATATAGAAAAATACCTACAATAAAATCGACGACTCTTTGAAAAAGATAACACCGCCTGAAATGATTTATTATGCTAAAGAGAGATATCAATATTTTTATCTATCATTAAAGTATAAAAGGGGGCCTACCATTAACACGGCAAGACAGCACCGGAAGTGTTGCCACAAATCGAAATCATAAGCAATAAAAGCCTGAAATATTAAATAAGTATCCATTTATTTTATTGTGCTTTCATGCCGTAAATTTCACTCGTAGTGAAATCTGACCTACACGCCTATGTTAGTCAAAAGAAACGTTCTCACAAATAACAGAGGCGGAGCTAGCCGAAACGCCGGCCTTCGTGCCGGCCGCGCTCCCACCAACTTTTAAGTGGGAATAAAACCTCCTTTTGCAGCCATTTCTTAACCTTACCACGTTGCGGTGGGGTTTCATCTACTTTTTATTTCTTTTGAAAGAGGCTTTTTGAATCAATGGAGAAGTATGCAGTTTAATTGTTTGAAATTTGGACAGTTGTAACCGTATTAATACGTTTGCGTTTAAATCTTTAGAGCGTACTTTTTTAAAAAAGACGACGCTTACTAAAATTGATAGCATTAAACCAAACATCATCATTAAGGTTAATGCTCTCATGCCTTTGAAACTAAAAATCGATCCATTCAAATCCATTATCATCAAAATAATTGACAAATTAAGCTAAGGCCATGAATGTGTATGTGTGTAAACTTCCATTAGTTATCTGATGGGGAAAGCGTTCCCTTTATTCAAAACATCGATTTCTCAATTAAATGATACTCGTAGTAGTTTACTTCATAGCAACAAAAGTGTACGGCAAGTACCTAACTAGGTATGCATGTGTGTAAGTATGGACAAATCAACCTTTATATTTGACCTCACCCTTTTATTTCAATGTAACAACAAATCAAAATAATAAGCTTTTACAAAGCAAGGGATAGCAAATGTCAGAATTTTTATTTCCACAAACTGGTTATACAACTGGATGAACAGCTAATAATAAATAATGATTTAAAAGAGTGAATGAATGATCATTTCCATTATCACGTGCAACTGATGAATTCACTGGAATTGATGGTTCTACAGAAATTTCTCGTTTAACATAAAAACGAGATGGCCAGAGATGGGCAATCTTTCCGTATCATTTTTTATTTTTATTTTTGAACTATTGCTAAAGATCAAATAGTTTACGAGACTTTCTTCAGGTACCAAGTTTCGAGACATAATAGTCGATCAACTGTCGTGGTCATATGTCTTGTCTTCTTCTTCTTCTTAATCGGTCACTCATTGCTGAGTATCGTGACTCCGTATTCTGTCAACCAACAGTTTCCATCGGCTGCGACCTGTCGTTTGGTGCAGTGCGTCGTTGATCGGTGTCTTGTCTAGTCGTATTGTAGAGTGTCATCGGGGTAATGTGGTTGGTTGTACAAAACATATGGTAATAATAATACGTCTATTTTCAATTCCAAACCAAACTTTTAACTTAACTTGACTTAACTTAACCTTACTTAATTTACCTGAAACAAACTAAATTAGCTTAAAATTTATGATAAATTTGTGACTAAATATGCTTAGGTAATGTTCATACATACATAATATCGCACACAAACACACACACACTCTCTAATGTATAAGTTTAAGCATAACTTCCCTTTTTATTATTGTTTTATTAAACTCAATTAGTCCTCGCCGAAAACTTATTGGCTTCTAGCTATCCAGGTTACATTTATTTAATTTAATTTGTCTGTAGTAAGAATGTATTACTATCATAGTTGGTTTCTCTTTCTTTAAATTTTGAGATGTACCTACTAACTACTTATTCTTACGTTGTTAACGTATATATAAAACTCAAAAACTGTTATCTTAAAAACTGTTAAAAATATTTTATATAACGATATATGTCGTACTAACTAACTAACTGCCTATCTAAATAGGCAAGTTTCTAATTTAAAATATTATTTAGTATCTGTTTTTACTGTGTATATTATTCATGATTTGTATATTTGCCTTGGAACTCTCTAATTGCCTAGATGCCATTATTAAGTTGAAATTATCACAAATGTTTTTTTATGTACAAAAGCTGTTAAGTTTTCTTAATAGAGAAAAATTAAAAAAGAAACTAAAGGAAATTAAACCACGCATGATTTAAAACCACTTGCTTTTAAATATTCAAATTTGAACTATCCTAAAGGGATCGCCTTTTAAAATAAATGAAACGATTTAAAAACCTCAGGCTAAGCACGTAATAAATAGATCCTTAATTAACTTCAAAATATACTTAAGCACCAAAATTACAGCTGTTAGAACTTAATGAAACATTTGAAAGTATAAGAAGAGCTTATTAAACTGCTTCGAATATTAAGCAAGTATAATTAAAAGTTTACCCCGACGAACCACAGCGGTATTGTTATGCTCCTGAAATACCCACAGTACCTATTACTGTTCCAATTTGAACTTTGAAACTAAATGTGTACAGTACTTTTTGTAATTTTATGAATATTACACAATTTGTAGTGCAAATCCCTTTGCTACTTACCTTTGATCTTAAAATAAGGTCACTCCTAAAAAGGAAAATAAGCTAATTGAAGGAATTTTCCACGAATATTCCTATTTATGTATTTCTTAAATTCTACTCTGACTGAAATCTGAGAATTATTAATTGGATTTTATTAATGTTTACATCAATTTCATGGTTCTTCAGTTGAGGAGAATTCATGATTGTCTTTAAATTTTCGCTGTCTGTCTTGCAATTTATGGATAGTTGTCTAAAATATCAATATCAATGCACCACACAAAGACGTAAAATGACAGACGGGCGGAAATAATAGAAAATTGTGAAAGTACTCAACCGGCAAGAACCAAGCTTTTTCATAGTGAAGTTTAGGTAAGTATGCAAGTATCTTTAGGCAACAGTACAGCCCCAACTCGTCTACAAAACTTGTTTTACAACTTTTTACCTATATTCTCTATTACCATATTCAGGAATGGGTTTGGGTAGTGTTTAATTTTGACGTTCTAACATACGAGCAACCAATATTCATTTCCTAGAAATAACTAACTTACCCACGACATGGAGGTAGCCGACCTGCAGTCCAATTCCACTATCAAAATCGAACTTAACGTAAACTCAACCGGTGACGATAATCAACTAAACGTCACATTTCCTATTCCACTAAAGCGGTTCGGTTGTGGTTTAGCTCAACTTTATCGTTCGACCGAACATTAGCCGATTCATATTCTACTAATGTTTTGACGTTTAGGTCGACCGAACCGCAACTGAAGAAGAACTTTACGAATCCACCAATAGATGACGATTATTTCAACCAATCATTGAACGTCTGTTAGTGGTGCTCCGATGTAAATTTAATAAATCGAATGTTGCAAGCATAGATTATAAAAAATATATCGAGTTTGTTATGAATCGATTCACCACGTTACGATTTACAATGTTAAAATAAAACCATTAATGAGAAGCAAGAAAGTAACCATATTAAACAACCGCTCATAATACCATAGATATGAATCAATCAATAATTATCGACAACACGACTTTAAATTTGAACCATAGCAGATTTGATGTGTAAACCTTTAATGAGCACTTTTCTGCCACCGTTTTACAGCTCTTACTAGATGGCGTTAAGGTCAGTTTAGGAACTTTTATTTTCACGTTGGCGGAAAACCATGGACAAAGAATAAAAGTGCGTAATTAAATATTGTAAAATGCGTTAATGACTCGACTTATGTATTAATTAGGATACTATTTTTTACCATTATTATGTCCTTTATGTACTAAAAGTTCTCATTAATATTGTTTTACTGTTTATTATTTACGTTGGCAAAAAGCAATAGCCCTCTGCTATAATTCTTGGATAAAGTTTTAAAAGTTAGTTCCTAAAATAACGCTAGTGCCATCTCTCGATGATATAAACATCTAATGACAAGAAAACTGCTCATTGATTTTACCGTCTGCCAAGTCAATAGGTAAGTTATTCTGTAAATAGCACGTATTTTTCAAAATAGATACCGGAATGTTTAGGGTATTTATTACTTGCCAGCTGTAAAGCTGTTTAGGATAACACAATAGCTAGCTAGATTGGCAACGTCACACAAGCGGTAAAGGTACGCAAACAAGAACAATAACTTTCAACCCCTTCCCTTTGTCTTTTTATCTACCTGGGATTGCCACGTGCGCCACGCTAGCTAAGAATACGTAGTGTACATGTTATACTTGTACCACAGAATACTATATTGCGTTAGGTAAAAGACTTAGGCTTCATTATACTGATTAAAAACCAACTAAAATAAGAAAAGAAAAATATTTACCTACAGTCAAGTTACTGACAAATACTTGATCATGAGGATCAAGTGAAATATTGCAAAGTTTAAATAATTTAAATACCTCAAGAGCCGTCGAAAACATTGATGTTTTATGATCGAATGTTTACAAAATATTTTTTAAATCTGCAACTTACAAGTATTTCTATAAAGCTCATTTTTTAGGGTCAATTAGGGTGTTATTTAAAATCTAAACCTGTTATTAATGAGAAATAATATTAAAAAAAAACAAATTGCACAAAATCAGCTAAAAAATAAATAAAACGACGCTAGCGACACCACAGGTTGCATTTCCAATCTTTATTAGGGTCCTAAACGCTCAAAGAGCTTTCCAATCTCTTAATACTCTTACTAATCTGTGCTTGCCTGTTTGTTTACGCTGCGTTTCGTCTTGCGTTCAGCTTAAGTTCGGTAGAATGAATAGTGGAATACTGTTTTGTGTCATATTTTTGAGCGTAACTACAAACGAACTGCTACCTAAACTAAACTCAAACGATTCGTGTTGTAAATAGTGGAATTGACCCCCTGGCTGATCATCGGGTTGGTGTTCACTTGGCACATTGTAGTAGTAACTGCACCTGGCTGACGTGCAGCAGCCAGGCTTGCCAGCCGCGTGATCACGATCCGGTGGATCCTGAGGATCATCTGCATGTTACTAGGTGAGTGATGACGATGTGACTCACCCACGACCTGCAGGTAGCCGACCTGGCTGATCATCGGGTTGGTGTTCACTTGGCACATGTAGTAGCCGCGGTCCTCCTGTTGCACCTGGCTGAGGTGCAGCAGCCAGGTCATGGCGTTGTCGTGCGACACGCTGAAGCGCGCCAGCCGCGTGATCACGTGCCGGTGGATGGTTAGGATCATCTGCCTGTCGATGTGGATCCAGGCCACCTGGAACAAGTCAGAAAACTTATAAGTCTCCTATAAATTAACGGTAAAAAATCTATGAGTTTCATTGACCTTTTCTGTAGAGCTTGCTAGGCTACCTGGCTAGGGGTTTTCAGTGATAAGAAAATGTGTTGTTCATGTCAACTTGATTTCCAAAATGACCAATGGTTACTATCTTGCGTTCAGCGTTATGTTATTTACACGAGCAACTTTAATTTTGTTTCAGATTTTTATGTTTTTATAAGTATTTTCCCTTTTTATTAAAACTATATTTGATCTAGGAATGTGACTGCAAAATCATGTTACCGAACAAAGCTGTGGAAGACGTAAGTTGCTAGTTCTTAAAACCAACAATGATAATTTGGCAGGCTGCTCTTTTCTCGATCCCTATATTTATAAATCGTGAGCTCATACGTTCCAGTACAACATTAGCCGCAAACTCGGATATAAATTTAACTTCACACTATCGGCAAATTGGATCGCAACTGCGGCGCATGTATTATGCGATAGTTGTTGCTGGATTTATCTGCACGTAAATATCTTTTCATTTTAGCTCACAGCACCGAGGAGACTACAGCCTAATAAAGCAACTGAGATGTGGTTAAAGTATTTTTTCAATACCTTGGCCAAAGTTATTATCAGGCAATTTAGGACAATTCGCAGACCTGTATTTTTTTGCGGGTAAATCGAAGGGCTTTTTTTAAACTGTATTTTGGAAGTAATTTCGTATGTACGGTCACAGACTCTCGCGCCTAAACACCTTAAAATACAAAATCTCTTGCACCTTCTCTCTGCACTTGTGTCTTTTGTGGTAAGTGACGGCCATTTTTTCGGCATGTGTAATAGTGATGAAGATATTTTATTGAAATTTGGTTAGGCGCGTTATACCTCGATCAATTGTAGGTTGGAAACACAGCAGCCAAAATTTTGTAAAATGTATTGTATTAATGTACTTTACTACTCTCATAGCAAAAATATACCGGTATCCGTCAGACCTTGAGATTTTTGCATAGTTGTTGTTACATGATAGGTGGAACATTACGTGTGCCACCCCTTTTTACTGTAGTCCAGTCAAATAAACAAAGCAACAGACGCTCCGGATCACACCCAGTTCAACCCCTTATCCCGAGATCACACAGATACTGGCGGAAAGTTCGCAAGCCTCGTAAAATATGCAACGTATCGACTGTTGCGCACTGCGGCAGCGAGACGGTTCCATCCTGCGGTCTAGCGGGCTGGCTCGCCGCTGCAGAGACTTTGTCAAAGTAAACAAAGATGCGTGCTAAGACTGAGTTGGTGCAGGGTTTGTTTGGAGATGTTTGAGACGCGGTCGTTTGGAGCTAAAGTTACCTGGAAGCAGCGGTGAAGTTGCATCTTCTTACGATAGGGACTACCTATACATCTCTGGAGACCTTAAGTAAGTTGTCTTAGCACGGTCAAAATGACGACAACTTAAAAATTATGCAATAGGAAAGAAACTGTTCACGTACGTAAAAATCGGTAGGTAAAAATTAAGCACCTGCAATGTCTGACAAAAAACCGCGTGATTTTAGTGAAACCAATTTCTAGATATCATATTGTTATGTCTTAAACTAATGGAGCACAGAATCATTATGAAGTAAATTTTGTAGTCATGATAACTCTATTTATAAGGCTTCCAAAGAAAAAGATTTTCAATACCCTTTCATTCAAAAATGTGTTTTTTGTGGCATACATAAACAGAAATTAATAGTCCTGATATCGATTTCAATAATATACCTCTGTAGGTACAGTACTGTTACAGTCATTAGTTCAAAGAGATTCAACTGATAAAGGTATTACATCCCTGAACCCTGAACCTTGAAATGCAATATCCGTTTCAAATCTAACAGGTTATAAGTTATAACTAATCGGTGGCCATTCATCGTCCGTCACAATCACAGAAACTCGAAAGACCATACATCATACCAGCACCGACTCTATTAGGAACCTTACATTCACTTTCATAAATCAATTCCACTATTAACTGGAGGACTATTAACAGAAATGGCGAATTCGTGATTAAGTGACGTCATAACTTATATCTCTCGCTTCCTGGTAGTAATAACGCCGGGTGTAAGCCCACCTTGGACCTATTAGCCTTCTGACTTATGACCTATTGGAGATTCGAAAGAAAATTTATTTAACCGTTGCTGCTCAAAAGCAATAAGCTTTTGCATGAAATATGGAGCGAATCAAATTGAGATTCAGTTGTGTTTTTGTTAGCAACTTTTGCTGGATCCTCGTTTGGTATTCCGTGGCGAAATATAGTTTTGCATCTCATTAGCGTAGTATTGATAAAGATTGTATCATTCGATGAAAGATTCTTTGTTTCATCAAAGTAAGAATAGTCATTTTCTCTTATTATTATATTTTGTCATCTGAGTAAGTACCCTTATTTCTTTGGCCCATTTACGCCAACTAGAGTTAATATCTTAATAACACTAACCCAGAGTCACCTAACCCATTTTTGAGAAAGTGGCCTTCAGATAGTTTAAGATCATTTTGATACTTATAGGTATTTGAAAGCGTCGCGCTATTTGGTTTCCTATTGCAATTCTAACGCGTCGGGCGCCAACATTAGGGCCACATATCGACACAACTTTATGCAAAGCGCTTTTGAGCGACGCTCTCTCGAGACACTTCGTTAAAGCTCTAGACTGGTAGTTTAACTTAATAATCTAATTATTAAGTCTAGTCTAATACTTTAATATTTTCGTTGGTACTTATTTTAGCCATCTTTACAATTTAGCCCTGAAATAATCTGTCTGACCTGCTTCACCCCGTATATTTATTTATCTTCTTTTATGTTGTAGTTTCTAAAAGCGTAGTTTGTGGGTGATTAGGTCACAAAGGTTAAAAGTGGGTAGTGTTTCTTTGTGTTGAGTCAAAAGATAACAAATACATTGTTGTGATTAAGATTTGAAAATACAAGACGTTGCTGAGACACAAACAAATATTATTAAGCATTTTAAAAAAAGGTGTGAGTAGGCTTTTTTATTGTAAGCTCTTGGTTAGTTCAAGCCAAAATATGCCTTTTCTAGATTCAAGTTAAGAAAATAAAATCTTTCAAAAATAATTTTGGTGCAAGCAAGCAAATTCAAAAAGGTACGCCATATGTACCAATGTTTCACGCAATAAAGGTTCACCGTGACCCTTCTGTCTTCATCCCACCATTGATAGACGCAATATGTGTCGCTTTGTTGACAAAATTAGGGATGCGCATCTCAAAACACATGCGAGGCCACCTTAATACTCCGGATAAGGCGCTGGAAGCTCACTCGAAATTGCCGTTAAGTATGTGGTGGCGAATAAAAAGGGGGAAAGAGGCTTACGAGGATTTGCCAAGGTACAAGTTCGCGGAGTTATGCCACTTCGCGGTTGTTTGTTCGCGTGCCATTTGAGATGTGATTAAGTGCGGGATTAAGATGGCAAAGTTTATGAGCAATGGGTACGCTTGTGTGGGAATTTATAATGCAGGTCGTTTTTTGTTTTTGTTTTCTTTATTTCTTTGGGATTTTCGGCGATTAGGTAGAGAAGATGGTGCATCATCAGATCGTTAGCTTTACGTAGATTCGTCCTTGTGTTTTGATCGACAAGCGGTACTTGAAGACGGTTGTAACAGCCATCAGTACGTAATCGGCAAGTCGTTCGGCATTTACTTTACCTCTTATGCTGGTAAAGAGCCATTTCTTTGTAATATCCATTCAATTCTTTTAAACAAGGATTTTCTTCACGGTAGGCTCTAAAATATTGTTAAAGTCAAAATATATTTTTAACCATTTCCTAAAATATTACTCGCTTAATAATAGGTACCGAGTGCACGTAACTCAGTCCTAATGCACTATTAAAGAGTTAAAAGTTTGATTCGATCGTCGCGAAAACTTTCTCGGGTTAACCGGCTACTTTCCCAAAATGGCCCTTCAAGAGCAAGTGCTTTACCGCTAAAAATAACCGTTTCAACATTAAACGTAGCTAGTGGAGTAATTTTTTGACCACAACATAGTTTGGAACAGAAGTATCACCCGCATTTTTTTAACATCTAGTAGGTAATGACTAGACCACTGACTAGACACACAAAAACCCCAAAACACCAAAATCATGTGCTTGCTTTAGAATGCCAAAGCAATCATTTTTATTTTTATATTGAATTTCAAATGTACTAACATATTTTATAAGATAAATTTGTTACTAACACTCTAAAGGCAATGCCCAAAATAAATATTTTATTTATTTATTGTAACAAAATACGCAAAAAAATAATTAAAGCTCTTGTGTGTCTTCGTTGAAAAAAAAAAAATAACATCCGAAACGTCGTGACAACAGCTATGTCTTAGATGTTTACCTAACTAAAAGACCAGCATAGAATATGTAAGTAATCGATTAATAAAAGCGTTGCTTACAGAATCAATAGATTTTCATGAATAAATTGACTGCTCGTCTACCTTTAAGTTCAACTTTTGTGTCGTTCGTGAAGGTTCGTGCCCACTGCACCTACCCACATACGTGTTTTGGGCGCATACAATTTTCATAACAAAGTTATGGCCCTCGACGTGAGCTTGAATCTAAACTTTATGAAATTTCACAAATAGTGGTGTTTGAACAAGACATATTAGCTTTCGCTACGATATTAGTTCGTAGCCCAACTTTGACAAACTAATGTACGTCCGATTGATGTAATCCTGATGCGGTTTAAGTAGGTATCTATTTAGGATTTGTGTTTGCACTCTTTGAAGTTACGGCTCGTTTTGTTTATCTTTAACAACTGAAGACTGCAAATGAATTGGATATTGAAAACTAATTTAATCGGGCCCAACCATAGTCAACTCGGTTTGTTGAATGAGCGTCTGGCAAAACATGTCTACGGTCGATGAAATTTTAGTATACTGAGAAATATTATGACTTTTCGGAATTTTCTTCTGAATCGACTTGGGTATCAAAGTGTAGAAATCACTTAAAGAAAAATATAATCTGTGCACACGCCGTCGCTGGGCGGGTTAAGGTAAATTTGATTAGGGTCCCAAAGCCGACCCCTGAGGCAGTCCCACCGGGTGCTCATATCGCCAGTTTTATTTGCCTCTCTCCATTAAATCGATTTTCAATGATGCGCCCTTTTAGTAAATAGATTCCGTGTAATTTTATCTTTTAAGAACATCGCGACTTGCATTTTTGGAAAAGCAAAAAAAAAAACAATATTTTGATTGCAAACACCCGAGAGTTACTTTATGTAAATAAACTTATTGGCCTTTATGTTATGAAACCAAAATGAGAAATTTTAAATAAAACTGTTCTATAAAATTATTACTCCATTGAACTTTCAAAAGGCCTTGACGAGTATCTTTAATACATACATGACAATATATAAGGTTATTTCAAAGTTCTCGGCCTGTCCCTGACTGAAGAGTTTAATGAAGAGAATTCTAATCCCGACTGTAAAGTAAAACAACAAATGAAGCATCCGAACCCTCCGTTTCGGTGCTCGAAAATTCCACGGCACTCTCACTTACCGCTTAAGTATTTACGAGCAGGCAGTATCAAGATAATAGGGCTCATAAAATAAAATAAATAATTAGACACCCGGCAAATTCATGAATAAGTTAATTGTTACACTGCAAGGCGTTGGAAGTCGCCTCCCGAGACGCCCCTACTTAATTACTGCAGAGAAATATGACAGATCGCTTCCAGGGTAATCCAGGCCAAAGGGTTATAGCAAACTCGATTGAAATCGAATAAAAACGCGGCGACGGGAAGACGTAATTGATGTGAATTCGAAATGAGATGAGAATTGCCGATGTCGGGATGAATAGCGCGAATGATAATAAAACCGTGAATTGCCCATTCATTGTTAATTTGAGTCGGGAAGGAGTTGCTAGCTTTGTGTAAATTGTATTCATTTAATTATACAACAATCATACAGACCGAAATAAATCTATTCTGATGTGGTCTGACAATGGTAAACAGACATACCTTTGTACAGATTTCTGTTAATTGAAATGAGTGACAACGATATTCAAAATTTCCAATTTATTAAAACCAGAAGCTTCTAGTACAATGGTACAGATAAGAGTTATTAAAATTGAAATTACATAAAAACTAATGAGAAACTGACTTATCATGCTTGTATTGAGACACATCGCGTCGTTTAAAAATATACCAGAATATTTTTTATTCGTTAAACAAAGACTATGACAAAGATTTATATGGACACTGCTCACGACAACCTAATAAGTAGAACTATCACAGTATCTATTTGTTCTTTTGTTTTTATATACTATTACTTACAACAAAAATCAAACATCGCTGGTAAAATTAAATTACGACGGGCAATTCGGCAAACGGCAAAAAATAAATAAAAAGAGACGACATTCGAAAGTTGGCGAGAAAGCTCGCTCTGTAAGCGCACCTGAAGGCTTCTTCGCAATTATTTCATTCACCTCGGCGAAGTTAATCAAAACTTTTATACTTTCCATGTTTTCTCGAATAATTTGTAAAATAAATGAACAAGTTAAGTGGAAAGCTTGTTGGGGTAATTTTTTGTGCATTTTTGGCGGTTTCTTTGATTTAATGAAAATACCAAAAATTATGGTGTCGTTGCGTTATCGTCATAACAATGACACTGGAATAAAATAAACTTAACAACAACTAAAATTTATCAATGCTTACTAAAAATAAGAGGCTTTCATATTTGAAGCATAGAATATACCTACAACTTGTAGTTTTTAAATATGAGTAGTTATTTAAATTTCCTCATAAATAACAAAGTTCACGGATTGCATTTTTTCGTTTTTTGGTTACGAACAAATATTTGAACGATAAAGTTTTTGATTCCGTCCCACTGCTGAAAAAAAAGTTTTTGATATTTTTGGTGACGAACTTTACTTTGCAGTTTCAATGGCCTTGATTATACTGCCACCACTGATTATACTAATCCGAAACTTTTCTCTGCTCTTAACTTAAGATATAATTTTTTTAAGTCATACTGCAATATACCAGTATTTTTTTTATTTCTTGTATCGTTGCTTACATTCATGAATAAGTTAATTGATACGCTGCAACTGTTTGTGATTGAAATATGTTCAACAAGGAAACGCAGATGACTGACATAAATTATATTCTACAACCTATGGAAGTAACTATATTTTGAAGAATTGGTCTACAGCAAAGAGCTTATAAGATTAGCAGTAGATACAGCCTGAGAGAAAAGCCCTTTTCACAAATCTATTCTCACTTTATGAAAGAGTTTTCGTCAATTATTTGAAAGATCAGTTATTCATCTTAAATCATCAATTGGTTTTGTTGTTTAACCAATGGTCATTAAAATAGCCATTGTGCATTTGGCTATAGCATTTTTTTCTACAAAACACGTGCAATCTTAAACTACTGGCAACGACATTTAACCATTAGTTGAGGTTACTGTCGATCACGCAGCTCTGTAGATATTATATATTTTCGAGGTGTAGGTTTAAATATCTAGGTGATAGTGTGTATAACACGAGTAGTCTTGATTTCGATAATGTTGTTGTCTGTCATTTACAGACTGATCGCACTGACAAAAGGCTGTACAAAGTCCTTTGTGATAGCTAGCAGTCTCTGCGATTAACTGATTCTATTATTACCTAGCTGCTGCCAACTGCTATATGAACAAGTCGTTCCCCGTGATTTTGTTCGTCAAAATGTTATACCCTAATTTTAGGGATTAATGTTGCAACAGTCTTCTTTTGATTTTCTATAGTTTAAAAGCATCAAATCATAAGAAGCCTTTTTACAGTTGTCCTCTCGAAGATGGTTGTACTTATCAGTTATCACCAAGGGATCTTGTCGTTTCTATCAAGACAGATTTTGTTTAAAGAAGTCTCTTTGATATGCACTATGAAGATGAAGTGGGTTTAGAAATACAAGCATCAGTATTTTGATTTATAAGTTTTTCGTTCATAGTGCTCACACATACTGGATTTTCAAAACAAATCGAAAACAGAAGGCCTGTAGCCATGTACGATATACTGAATTATCGTTTGTCATTGCTCTAACAAGTCAAAAACAGAAGGCCTATTCAACGCTCCTACACCTCCCACGCTACTAGGTACCAACTGCAGCCTCCTTAATTTGCGTGCTCCTGATCACGTGCGAGGGGGTATGTGAGGAGGGGGGAGTCGTAGCGTAACAGATTTCCCTAGGGACAGCTCTGGACGGGCGCCCTCGAAGAATGGGGCGCACTGATAGCTTCCCTTTGATTGATTCGTGTCGCGCCGCGGATTCGGTTCTTCAATGAGGTGTGAGCGATGAGGATAGAAATTGTGAATACGGTAATAGCTTTGTTTTGTTATGTTGTGTTTGTGAAATTAAAAGAGGTTAAAAGTCACACCACAGAAAATCCTCTGTGGCCAAAACCTTTAAGGCTGAATCAAAAATCCAGATTCATCATTTGTTATCATTTATAGTTCAAGAGGCCACGTGCTAAGTTTGAAATCATTGATTTCTAAAGTAGCCGGTTGTAAATGTGACCAGTAAATAGCGCTTATTAATTATTAATTACAAAGCTCCTAGGCCTTCTGGCCTAATTTTATTTAAGAAATTTTTATGACGAATGCCATGTTAAAACCACTATTAATAGAATAAAAATATCTGTGTGATTCGAGTGTAAACGTAAAACTTTAGAAACCCAACCAGTAGATTAAATGTTTCAGTTGTTCAATGCTAATATTTCTGCAGCATTTATGTATTTCATTCAGCAGCATGTTTCTTAAAACTGAAAAGACAATTCACAATTCCCGACACTAAAATAGAACTGGAATTATGACTACATTCCTTTCATATTTCCAAGATAGGAATTTTCGTTATAGTACCATTGACTCCAGCTACTAATTCTTAGAATACAATTTCTAGATTTATACCGTCTGTGTATTTTAAACTTAATGCATACTCCCTTCGCTTTATCATAGTAAGTAAGTAAGTAAGTAAGTAAGTAAGTAAGTCTTTATTGTGTATATGAACAAAGGTTACAAAGTTCTTATAAGTAAATACATATCTCTTAGTTCTACCTTTTCAGGCGTATACACACACATGCACACATAACACTATTAAAAAAACACATTGAAAATTATTTGTATTGCAAATATTCTTGCACACTATTTAAACATTTTTCTACGAGCCATTTTTTTAATTCAATTTTAAATTTTGTTTTTTTTACATTACATTTTTTTAATTTAGTGGTGCTTATCTTCAATTGTAATAGAAACAGATGGAACAGAGTAATAATCTGAAGATATGAAAATTGTACAATTATCATAAAGAAAACATTAAGTTTCAGAGGCACACAAGACATTGCTTTGTAAGTATTAAAATATTTAGATAAATCTGAGAGTTATTATAACGACATATGAATCCTTAACAAAGAAATTCAAAATGAGGGTTGAAATATAATACAATCATTACAGTCTTATGTCTTTTTGTGTGTATTTTTGAACTGCTTTAGCTAGATAGCTGCAATTTTCACAAATTATGTATTTCTATTTACCTAGACAAAAGTACGGAACCCTTCGTGCGCATGTCCCACTCGCACTTGGCTGGTTTTTAATATGTCATTGTCCTTTTTCTCACATTCAGTTTACTTTCTTTCAATTCACCAATTGAATATTATTTAGTGTATTTGTTTATAAGATCCATTAGCAAATTTGTATCGCTTTGGCTTGCGTTATTGATATTGAGTCGCGACACTTTGTAAATATTAACATAATATAAGTGTTTATATGACAAAATCAACCATTCATTGATGTAACATATCAAATTATTATAATTAATCACGCCGAAGACGAATCAGTAATTCGAAGTTATATGTACTATTATTGTTTTAAAATGCTTTTTTATTATAAAACACCTAAAAAAAAATTCGTCTCAAATAAAGTCTTATCTCCAGATGCGTATTTGAACGCAGTTTTTTGTGAAAGGTAATGACAAAATTACACGTGACGAGCATCCGACACAAAAATTTTGTTTAAAATTATCAAATAAAAAAGCTTACCTTGTAAGTTCCGAGGTGTTCAACCACGCAGGGGAGGCTGGCATCGCGCCCCAACGCGACGGTGACGTTGGGTATCGGCTCGGCGAACCGAGGCTCCTCAGTCAGCACTGCCAACAACACAAAATAGAAACTTAGCAAATTATTTTGAAGATTAAAATAGGATTTTAACAAGTTATTATAACTGTTATACAAGGTAATTATACGACGCGCGTGGCATGGGCAAAATTCGATAGAAGTTTTTTTTGTTAGATGTGACTCGTATCTTTACTTATAACAAACAAACAAGATAAAATTAAAACTTAGATATGCATCATAAAAAGAATTTAAAACCTATCTTTTCAAAAACCATTACATTTCCTTGTAGCCAGAAGACTTGACGCTGGTGCTTCATTCTTTCATCAAAGTTTTTAGGTCGATCGTTATTCCGTTGACACATACATACACAATAGTAGATTGTTATACAAGGGGAGAAAGCGACTCATTTCACTCGATTTCGAGATGTTTCTGGCGCTCGAACGAAGTGAGAGCGCCAATAATTCGAGAGTGAAATGGTGCTTTCACCCGAGTTAAACATACTATTTTTCATTTCGACTGTGAGGAAAAAAATTAAATTTACAATAGTGGTTGTAGGTGTCATGGTCAGGTATTATGTAGTACAGCGAGAAAGGAAAACTCAAGTTTTTGCACAAAAAGACAGTTAATTTACAGTTCTCCAAACATCTTACATGATTAGAAAGAATAACGACACGAATACATGAAAAAACAGTACGAAAAAGCGAAATAATTAAAATCCTTGTAAAAAATATCGATCGAATTTTCCCCACAGATAATAATTGTCAAAATTTAAAAAAGTAGGCATAGAGTTCAAAAAGAAAAATTACACTCACAATGTAAAAAAAAAGTGTCATCTTGGTATTATGGCGGGAAGCCGAATATTTTAATCACAGATTAGTAAATGTATATTTTAATTATAGATTGAATCAATTGAATATTTTTTATATCAACGATCATAATAAACATGGTTTTCAATGTAGAGCTAAGCAAAAATGTTTATTATTTTTATAATATGATGTGACTCAATTATCTTTGATTCAAGCTTTGACTGCATGCCTTGACTCTATACCATGCCAATTAAAACTAAATTACTTTCCACCCTAGGGATGGATAAGCTATTTTCCACCCGGCTATCTACACAGGAAAGTGCTATTTTCCGAACAGGAGAGATGAAAAATAAATAGTTTATTTGTTTTTTTTTCATAGACCAGACAAGAAATAATAAGGTACTGGTAGCAATCCTGTATTTAAATTCTAATGTTATTTGACCTTCAAAGATTAAAACAATATATTTAAAAATATTTTGTATGTTTTTCGTACTATCATAAAAACGACCTTTTTTAAAATTCAAATTAAATTTAAACTTACGTGAAATAACATTGGCCTTAAAATTTTTAGAATACTATTTGAATACATTTTGCTATTGTTTTCTATCTAGACAGACTAAAAAGTAAAGGTTTACGATATAATAAAACTCAATGGCTGGTTACGAAGATTAATAGTTTTGATAACAATTTGTAGGTATATCATAGTAGAATTTCAAATTTATAAGGCAGCAGACCTAATTTTGAAAATACGTAAAACTTAAATAAAATAAAATCAAATCTTCATTTGTTAGAAATAAACTGTCTGTTTTATAATTTATAACTTAAATTTAAAGAATTTTCATTTATAAATTCTACAATTATTGTACAGCTTTTTTGTGCTACTTAGGTATAGTTATGCTGTCATTTTGCAAAATTAAAAAAAAATATTTTTAGCTTGCGTGGACTGCAATTTACTGTGAAGTACTTTTGCGTCACAACAAAGTTCTATTTAAAGTCTTGGTTACAAAGAAGTGAGATAAAGAAATGAAGTTCTTGAAAACTTTCTTGCTTGAGTGTGAAGGGGAATTTCACAATAAAGCATAGAAACAATGGAGCAGTTGAAGTTTAAAATCAACTGAAGTGGCAACTCGCTGCTGAACCAATCAGAAACTTGTGTAATAAAGACCGCACAGTCGAAACAAAAACAGTTTGGTGGAAAAATGTCTCACTGTAACTGATATTATATAACATGAATTCCGAGCTATTGCGACAGCAATTGTAATGTGATGATGAAGGTACTTGACGCACTTGACGACGGTAGTACTTAGCCAATGGCATGTTGACGTTCTGGTGACAAAGCAAAATCTTTTAACCCCCAACGACACCCTATGGGTCGCGATAACAGCTGTTGACTATTGCGTTTCGTCAATTCTCGAATCTTGGTCTCGAACCATTAAAAATTTTCAGCGTAAGTCAAAAAAGCTGTCTACAGACCACTGTTGAAAGTTTGTACGCAATTATGTCACTACTTATCTTTTTTTTTTTAAATGGGTTCGCTCTTGTCTCCAGGCTAGACCAGTGGCATAGACAGAGACGACGATGGAGCAAACTCACCCAGAAAAAGCCTGTTCACTCTAACTTTGGAAATTGAAAATTTATCTCATAAGGTAATTGCCACCGCTTCTTGAGGTCGACAAGCTGGCGTCCGTGAAACAACTCCAATGCTGGTTTTAGAGTCTCGCTGATTGCACGCTGACCATCGGGCGTCCACCACCAAAATGCACCGAATTGAATGGAAATCGCTGACAGCCGTCAACGTGACTCTGAAACCAGCCTAAAAGAGGCGGATGCACCGTCAAGTGTACCCAAGCCGATTGTTTATCAGCACTGCTAAATACCAATACCTACTAAGCTCGTTTCAGATCAATCGAAATACTTCCACGTGAGGCGTAAAGTGAAGCTTACAATGCGATAGCAATCGAGTTAGATGATACCCCAGTGGGAAGATTGACATTTTTAATCAAGAAAAAAGTTAACCCGCAAGAGTTGTTGACGGCAAACATTGTTTATTATAAGTTCGCGTTTCAGATGTTTATAACTCAGAACTTCGAGCGTGTGGTAATGATGAAAACCATTAATCTAATTTTACGATTGTTTTGACTTTGTGTTTCTCGACAGGTCTCTAATCAGCTCCGTAACCTTAATTTTCAGGAAATGTACGAAATGAAGAGACATTGAGATCATTTTATTTATTGTAACTTTAAAAAACAGAAGTGACACGAAGGTATTGTCAGTTTGATGGTGCTGAAGCTTGTAGGTGAAGCTAAAAAGACGAGTGAAGTTGTTTTAAAACTTTAAAATACTCGTAAATATCAGTATCACATTACATCGATTCTCGATTTAAGTCGTTCAAGTCCTAACTTATCCCTATTTCAGATAATGTTTAAATTATCAGTATTCGCAAAATCCCTTACCAGATTAAAAACGCAAACATTTCTTTTAAATAGGTTGGAACACAAATCTCCCGCCGGCCCTAAGATTCCGTTGTAGGCAAATCTGTGTTCTGCCTACAAAGAGAGTTGTAGAATTTATTAAAAAACGAGCGGTAAAGATATCGGGCAAGGATATTACAATATTCCCAACAAAAAGATGACAGCCAGGTCTTGTCAATAGATCCGGGGAATGATATCCGTTTTATACAAATATGAATAAGAAATTTTCTGGGAGAAAGATTACAATAAAATGTTTTGGATTGTGTAATTTGTATTTATAGGCGGATTGTTTGCGTTAGACCGTCTGCAAATGAAACGCTCAGCAAATATAATTCGTATAGCAATGTATTTGTTTCTTGTTAGTTGTAGTTACAGATAAAGTCAATTATAGACGAAAGGTAATGCTTATTATTTATGTTGTAAGTATTTAGCTTGCTAGGAGTATTTATTATTATTCATGTACATAATATTAAGTAATGTATGATCAACTACATCATCGGATCTACAACAAGTTATCGATGGAAGATGGATGAACTACAAAAATACTGATGAGAGTAAAAATTGGTCGCACTAATTTAATACTACCTGTTAACTCATACTTAATTAAGACGAACTCAAATTTAAATTCGAAAAAGTTGACAAATAAAACCAGTAAAGTTACTTATTTATTAAAATATAAATAAGTAGTAGACGCGTAAACTTCAGAACCAATTAAATATGTAGTAGTAGTACTTACAGCTGATAAAATATGCAGATATATTAAAACTACATCCAAAATGTATAACTTCCATCTCAAAATCTAATATTAACCCTCCAAAGTGCGTCGGGGTAACAAATACTCCACAACACTCATTTAATTTATTTATGGCGAATCTCACCCCGAGTCAAGAGGCGGGTGACGCGGGTAGTCGAGCGATGATTGATACGAAGCCGACGAACAGAGGATTTCGTTTTGAAGTTAATTTGAAAGGGTTAATTAATTTTTTGGATATTTTTTTAAGGGTCGTGATCATAAGATGTAATGAAACGCAGAAGAAAATTAAAAGCCAAAATAATTCGTATGAAACAATGGAAGAATTCAAAATGCAAAAATTATTTATTTGTGATACACAGGTAGGTAATACAGATGTTTAAAACGTTTAGACAGTGCTCTGTGATTTGCAACTTGGCGTACAAATGTCATAAATTCAACTGATTTAATTACATAATTTAATTTATAGAACAAACTCAATCAAATTAAGAATTTGTTATTCAGAGTTTTTATTTCTCAGATATATTATTAAACTTCATCATGTTCTGAAAAATGTTGTACTAAAAAGTTTTCTAACACTTGCGTTACATTCTTTATTTACTACGCTAGCCATAAATGGAAAAAATAAGGAGAAAACAATGAAATCCCAAAAAAAGAATAAGTGACGGTTTTAGTAGGTTTAAGTGAGGTAGTGCGATGGAGCAGCCTAACCAGTTAAGCCTATGCTCACGTACTAACTTATTTTTCAAAGTCCATATTCCAGTTGTTCGTAATATGAGAGATTTAATTAGCTAAGTTGAAGGCTCCTCAAAATATTGTCTTCATTAAGAGGCGCTGCGAGTCTCGTTTTATTTGAAAAGTTTCTCTTTAATTCCGAGAACTTAGTTAACCTATCAACAGTTCAGTTTTGATGTTTGTCACCTTAAAAGTTTAGGAGTCTGTCTCAGTGGTGTGAAGATGAATTGTATGAATGCAATAAAATAAAATGGAATGATATTTCTTTCGCAATAATTAAACAGATAGGTACCTAAGCCGATGTAAGCGCATCAATACTTGCTAAATGAATTTGTAGCGACATCTATGATCTACCGCTGTCACTACATATCATCGTAGTACGCTGACTCGGCTCGACACGACTAAAATGCAGTAAAGGGTTAACCGAAAAGCAGTACATACCTTGGCAAATGATAGTGACGATCTGTATGACGCTGATTGCGAAGCTCTTGCAAGGGCCCCGTCTGCTCATCTTGGCTGACGCATCACCAGTCTGTGCCTGACGATAGGTGAGGCAGTTCTATTGAAACTGCCATTTAGTTTCTGCAACAATGGAAATGGAATCGATGTTAAATCAGAGTTAGAAAATTACGGCGGCGTTAAATCAGCGATAGTTAGAATTAAGGTCCTTCAAAGTTCAGGTGAACGTTATGCGACGTAAACTTCATACGAAACGATGTTCCATATTTAAATTATTTTTTGGGTAGTGCTTCTTTGTCGACGCAGATGGAGACAAGGTAATAGTCTGCAAAGTCTGCAGCATAATGTACGGTTCATAACAGGCCTTTAGGCTCGAAAGCACCATTTTACTTCGACCTAACTGTAACTGTCACTCATGGGGTGTGACACCTTTTTTTTAATTTTTATTGTTAATTGTGTAAATGTTGGTACAAATAAGGTGATGCATGGATCCGAGGTTCAAGGGTTAAGAATTCAATTTTCCACATTAAAAATCTGCTTGTTTGAGGCTAGGAGTGGAACCGCACGTAGGTTTTACTATTAGATGGTGATCAAATTTAATTAAAAAGTAAAATTTAAGTAAAGAGTTAGTACTTATTTAACATGGCTAATTTGACCTCTTTGTGGGAAAAGCTTAGCAAAAGTATGGAGCTCACTACCCTCGTTAGTGATTCCTAAGCATGAGCACAGTGGCATGAGCTCAATGTCCATTGTCGACTCTACCTTAACCGCGTTTCGCTTAGTTTGAATACAATAGCAACATTATTCTTAAAAAAAGAAAAAATACCAAATGATAAAATAACGGATATAAATTAGTGCTCATTGGTTCTATTTTTATCACACTGGTACAAAAATGTGCTCAGAATATTTGTGTTACAATTCAAAGCTTTGAAATTACACTTAGATTTAAAACACGAATATAAATTGAATAAAAATAGGGCGATTAGATCGAAGATGGAGACAAGGTGATAGTAATCTTCGGCTTATTGTTTCGTTTATATTTATTTACTAGCTGTGCCCGCGACTTCGTTCGCGTGGAATAGTGACTTTGGGTAGAGTTTTTAATTATTTAGGCTTATGATTTTACAAATAAGATACTTAAGTATGTACTTATAAGTACGCAAGTTATAAAGTATTTATATAAGTTAATTAAAGTAAATATTAGTACTCACTTATCATTAAAATTGACCATTGTTAGCAATGAATTGTAAATTTAGGTTTTATATAAAAAAACATAATAAGTATTTAAGAAAATAGTGAGACTTCGTCTAAGACAACCATGGCTCAACTATACTATTTCCGCCTCCAAGCTTTGCACCCATCTTCAAGTCACCCTGTATTACTTAACTTAAACTAAAGGGCGATATAGAATGCTTAGTAAGCTTTATTAAACTTTTTTTGAAACAAAATCAGTATATTTATTATTACAACAATAAGAAGCAAGTAGTACATCAAAGGTGATCAATTATTATTACCATACCGATTATTTGGACGTTCACAATCTGTATTTTGATTAAGAGTTCCTTTGTCTGATAGGATTATATGGTTACTTTACTTTTTAACTACTAAGTACTTTGCCACAAAAAAACTACTAATTTACTAAAATTTTACTTTGTTGTGTGGAATGAATTGATCTAAATATATATTTTGGCAAGTACCATAAAGTAAAGTACCAAAATTTCATTTAATATATACAAACCAATATGGAGGAAACACTACACATTGAATTAAAACACTTTACAGATTCATATCCCACACATTTATTTAAAATGAAATAGAGGGCCTGACGTTTCTAATTATTATCAGCATCCGTGGTCACAGGTAGACCAAGAAACTACCATCGCTCATTAATATCTATTGACGTTCCTAACCACCCAGAAAAAGCTTATTGTGTCTTGAGATCTTGCAGTATGAGATGTTGCTTAGGTTGGTCTAAACATAATTATAAAGTGGTTCTTTGTTACATAAATAAATATATATAAATCAGCTATTTGTATTCTTTAATCTGCATGCCTATACTAATTGTTGATTCACTGATGTAGAAGATGCCACAGTCACATTCCTGTCTGTACTCCCCTGCATCTTGGAGAGGTATGTGATGTGTGTGACACTTGAAAGGTGGTAAAAATTGGTTAATCTTCTTGTTCAATTGTAGCGGGTTTGGCACGGGGTATGCAACAACCTTCCTTACATGTTGACAATGTTTTGGTTATCATTGCTGCCCCTTGTTCTCTGAAACAAAGTTTTTGTCGTGATAGCTATGTATTGGTGGCATTTCTAAAGACTGTGAGGCTAAGGATAAGAAATATTGTTTATTGTCTGCGTCAATTTCTGAATTATCAGAATATGAACTGTATGAGAGTAGATTTTCCAAATTCAACTGGAAGAAACTCTTCAATTCTTTCTCTGGAAGAAGAGCTTCACTTCTTATTAATTATTCTGCAATCCTACCAGTTGAATTTTTTGATGATTAGAGTTTAGATGAATAAGAGAAACAGTAGGTAACATACTGGTGGGTAAAACTGTAAAAGTGATATCTACATACCGTTAATAAAACATTGGTGTTACATTATACAGGTGATAGTAAGCAACAACAGGTGATACTGGAGAGACCATTGCAACACATCAGGGTCTTATATCACTTGTGGCTTAATCCTTCACATGTGGCGTTGTTGCTCCTCCTATTATTTACACAGGCAATTTTCCATAATTTCCATGCTTTCAATCACAGATGAATAATAATCAATACTTTGTTTCACTTTGTTTCATTTTGATAGATTGAATGACTTGACATTTGTTTGACAATGACTTTAGACATCAGTTATTTGTATCTGTCAGTATCTGTGTACAATGGTATATGGTTGAAAAAGTGACACTTGGCGCGTTTCGTTCTACTGAAGTTTGTTTTTAATATTTTTTACATCGCACGGAAACTTTTATTTACAGGCATTGTAAGTATCCTAAATGTTGCTCGATGGTTTAAGCTACCACTGTTCAAAATTTCATTTAAATTGGTCCAGTCGTTTTGGAGTTTATCGCGAGCAAACAGACAGACAAACAGAGAAATAAGAAATTCGAAAAAAATCTAGATTAGTGCTATTGCACTTCTTACATCCCCCTGACTCGGTTTTAAGCATTTTCTTTTATTGTACAGAAATTCGACCTCTACAATTTTATTATATGTATAGATTTAACAGAAAAACTAAACTGATAAATGTGCTTTTAGGATACCATGATACATTTACATACTTAAAGTGTAAAGCAGTGTAAGTAGCAAGTTTAATTGTATTCTGTGTTACTAATAATAAAAATAAATATACTTTATTGCACACCATAAACAATAAATAATACATAAACATCTTAAATTTTCAATAGGAGTACAAATCAATTGTGTTGTAAGATAAATAAAAGTAAGTAGACCACATAATATGAATAATGTTTAAATTATAACTAAAAGTCTATATTTGCTTTTATCCTACGTGGTTATACTGCAAAGGTACTTATTAACTTAAGATTTACTGTTTAATGTAAAACTCTACTGACATGAAATAAGCCCTTAAATTGGAAGATGAAATAATATTCAGCTTTTGCCGAACAAACCTTGCTCTTCCACAAAAAAAAGTAACAAACAAACGCATCTATTTGCACACTTTCGAACGTAAATCCGCTATGAAGATTTATTAAAACTGCTGATGTGAAGTCTGTAATTATTGATATACAGCAAACATATCGATGTTCGCAGTCTACAGTGATACATTACTCCTCAACAATTCGCTCGGTTTATCGCGAAACGATAAAACTCATGAAATACTCCCACGATTGTATCACTGCGAGTTTTTAATTGGAGTTTTTTTTTTTATATATTGCTTTTTACTCAACAGCCCAATACGAGAGTTACGTTTTAACTCGTTTGTTTATCGCATATTTTTGAACAGGTTTGATCACCAAGTTATTTGTAGTTATTATCATCGCAATGTTAATCTAAATAATAAACTGGAACTATATTTTTCATAAATTAAGTGCGTGTCGGACCCGCGCACTGAGGGTTCCGTGCCATTCTTAACTGAATTCAGGGTCCACTTACTTTCACTTAACGAAAACATCACAATATATTGCGACGGCAAAAATAACTTTGTTTTTCATAGTGTTTGTATGAAAGACAAAGTTATATTTGCGGTTGATAAAAATGTGCAATATCTCAAAAACTACTGGTTCGATCTCGTTCAAACCAATTTTCGTTGCAAGTTTTTGTTGAGATCTACATTATATATTTTTTCCAAAATTTTCACTTTCTTAGTTTAAAAGTTAGATGGGGGGGGACGCCCATTTTACCACTTTGGAAGCGTCTATATCTCAAACCTTACACTTTTAGAAAAAATGGTTTTAGAAACCTCAACATCATTTTAAAAGACCTATCCATAGACACCCCACACGCATAGGTTTGAGTAAAAAAAAATTTTAGGTTTTAGTTTCATGTATGGGAGCCCCCCCTTAAATATTATTTTTTCTTACTTTTTGTATCTGAATCAGAAAGCGGTGAACAAAATACACCTACCTACCAAGTTTCAGTTATGTAACGCTTATAGTTTCAGAATAAAGTGGCTGTGACATACGGACGGACAGACAGACAGACAGACAGACAGACAGACAGACAGACAGACAGACAGACAGACAGACAGACAGACAGACTTGACGAAACTATAAGGGTTCCGTTTTTTGCCATTCGGCTACGGAACCCTAAAAATGGTTGAATGTACAAGTAGGTAGGTACCTTTGTTTTTTATCGGTGTACTCGTAATCACTGAATATTAAAAATAAATTGTTTTTGTTATCTATCTATTTTGTGTTCAAATTTCATGAAGCATTATAACAAAAATCTCAGAATAATCCTATGCTGAAAAGTGTAATAAGAAAAAATATCATAGAGTAAGCTAGGCTATTTTTATATAAAAAAACTTGAATTAAAAAGGTAAGATGTAATCCTAGGATATTGTATAATAATCATCTTAAAGTATCAATCATGTTAATAGTGAGGCCAAACTGGATAGAAGACATAGTGTAACGACATTTTATTAGTGGGACGAGATGGTCCAACGAAATGAACAATTATTTTTATTGCCTCCTATTATAATCGCCGTTTCAAATTTAATGAATAAGGTCTCATTTCCAAGTTTAGAATCTTTTACTTTGATAATCGTATTATCGCTTTAATGAAAGCTTAATAAATTCGGTTGCAGGACGGGAAAACGGCAATTTGCGTTTTTTTTACAGTTTTTTTGCAACACCAAAACTCCTCCTTGAACAAAACCATACACGTACTAAGAATGATTTTCCTAGTTTAAAATGCACAATAGAGTTGACTCTGTCTCCAGCAGATTCAAACTTTGTATTTCATTTTCGCTGAGACAAATATACTCAGCTAGATCTCGTTCCAAACAAATAACGTTAAAAAGCATTCAGCATCAGACTGTTGAAATCCGCCATTACTCCGCGTCTCGACAATTACGCGAGCAAATAAAGACGTTTCTGCAATATCCAAGGAAGGAAGGCGTATAAAAAATTATCATCACCTCTCGCGCGGCTTGGGCCAAATAAAAAAGTAAGTCGCGAGTAATTTTTTTACAAGCTTTACACATAGCGGCAATAAAAGCGCCTCGCCGCGGCGCGTCGGTTATATTTCATTTTATGTCTCACTTTGGATGGGGCGCGGGCCATTGTTAGCGAGAGTTCGTTAGCTATGTCCCACAGCAGGTCAAATATTAAATAAGATATCTACAACCTATTGACTCTGAATTGTAGGGAATAATTAAATATACAAGATTATCTATCTATACGCTAGTGTGCTCAGTAGTGGAAAGTCTCGCTTCTGAGTTAAACATGGTGATAATGGTATTGATAAGATCAGCAAACGTTTATAAAATCCAATCATGATAAAGGCACAGAGGATCAGGCGTTAGGTTATTATTAACACTGATAGGCAATAAATTTCAGATACATTGATTTAGGAAGACATAGATATTTGGGCAAATTACGACGAAAAGTTAAGTCAGAGGATAGGTAAAGTTTGGCATATACATAAACCGCAATGACAAATCCGCTATTATTGGAGAGTCATCCTTTTAACCCTCACTGGCCGGTACCCCGACACTGCTCTGCCTGTGACACCGGGAATGAAAGTTAAATGTCGGCGAAAAATAATGCGGCCTACGTGACCGCGACGAAAAAAGAATTGCACCCGGACAGAGTACGCTTGGAAAAATTAAGCCATTTCCAGATGACGGAATAATTTCGATTCCGAATGCCGAATTCGTAGGTAAACGGTCGTTTTAAATCATAAATAAATTCTTGTTTTGTGTAGGTGGCTCTACTCCTTCAATAAAGTAAGTAAGATTTAATGCTTGAACGAGTTGCAAGTCTTTGAAATGTTAAAATGAAAAACAATTGGATGTGCTGTAAATAAATAATAAGAACTTTCATAATGCGCACAGCAAAAGAGTGGATCTCTCTATCCGCATCTGTGTTTCCAACAGTTTAAAACCCTGTTATTTTCAAAAATAGAGAACAGGCTATCATACCATATCATACCATGTTTATTGCAAATAAATATTTCTATTTCTATTTCTATTTCAGGCTTTTGGTGAGCTCGCTTCATCGTCGTCCTTTCTATACCTCATCTAGTATAGTCTAGAGACAGGAGTAAACCCATACCATATAAAAAAATCTTGAAAGCTTTAAGTAAAGTCAAAGTCAAAGTCAAATGTTTTATTTGCAAGAATACAGTAATCAAATACATCAGTTGATAATGATAGTTTAAGTCCCATGCATTCAGCCTTATAATAGCGTGCAAATATATAAGTAGTAGTGAACAAGAAATAACAATAATTATACAGAACAGTCATGGACATAATATTACAATTGGATTTATTATATTTTTTCTTTATATTCAATAAATTCTTGAATACTGTAAAAACTGTGGTGTAATAACCATTTTGTCAGCTTTGTTTTAAATGCATTAAAGTCATTAATTAATCTAAAGTCGTCTGGTAAATTATTAAATAGCACAATACACATATTATAAACATTTATCTTGTATATTTGTTTATGGCAAGTAGGTTGATACAATCTGTTCATAATTCTCGCCCTAGTTTGCCTAATATTTACTTCAGCTCGTTTTTTCCAAAATCCTTGATTGGAGAACACAAACAAACAGACGTCCTTAATGTACATCGACGGTAGAGGCAAAATATCAAGTTTTTTAAACAATGGTTTACAGCTGTCGTCAAATTTCGAATTGCAAATGGCTCTCATGCACTTTTTTTGTAGTTTAAATGCCCGGTCAGCGTTCACTGAGTTCCCCCATAATATCAATCCATAACTTAGAACGGATGAAACATAGCCGTGATAAGCCGTTAGAGCTGCCTCTACAGAGACTGTTTGTCTTAGCTTTCGCAAAGCAAAAACAAATCGGTTAAGCTTATTACACACTTGCTCTACATGATCTTTCCAATTTAAATGCTTGTCTATATTAATACCAAGGAATTTGTGAACATTAACTGAGTCTACTATGTCATTTTCATATGAAATTTGAACCGGTAGAGGTCGAGAGTTATAAGATAGAAATTGAATTTGCTTACACTTTTTAACATTAATTTTCAAGTTATTGCTTTCCATCCATTTTATTACATTTTTGAAAGTATCATTTACCTCTTGTTCAAAATTGTTATACTCATCACATTTGATTATTAAAGTGGTATCATCCGCAAAGAGAATGGACTCGTGCCTGCTAGCTTCGGGGAGATCATTAATATATAGTAAAAAGAGGAGAGGACCGAGTACGCTTCCCTGCGGAACACCGGTTCTGTTAAGTTTTAAGTCAGATCGAAAGTTGCGTTTTGTAAGAGTATTTTTTATCTTAACCGTTTTAGATATCTCTATGTATTGCTGTCTATTTTCTAAATAGCTCGCCACCCAATCCAGAGCCCTACCTCTAATGCCATAAATATTTAATTTACTTAAAAGTTGAGAATGATTTACAAAGTCAAAAGCTTTACTCATGTCCAGAAATATGGACACAAGAGGTACACTGCTATTTAAGCTGTCAGTAACAATTTTCAAAAAGTCGAAACATGCAAGTGTCGTTGAGCTACCTTTTCGAAAACCGTATTGTTGTGGATGCAAAATATGAAATTTGGACAGAAAGTCATTTACACGGTTCAGATACGCCTTTTCGAAGATTTTAGATAGAACAGGCACTATTGTTATTGGCCTATAATTATCAGGCTCAAGTTTGTTTCCTTTCTTATAAAGTGGTTTGACCAGCGATATTTTTAATCTCTCTGGGAAAACACCATTTACAAAAGAGAGGTTAATGAGATAGGTTAACACATAACTTAAATGAGAGGCAACGATCTTTAAATTTTTTGTCGTTATGTTGTCATAGCCGCATGATTTGCAATTTTTTAGTGCCATTATAATATTATATATTTCACTTTCACTAACTGGTCTTAAGAATATCGTATGTGCATTTGTATTGTCGAGTAAAGATGTCTTATTATTATTAGGTTTAAAATTAGTAGTCGTTATGTCAATGAAATAATTGTTGAAAATATTGCATATGTCAATAGGGTCGGAGTAAATTCTATCCCTAAATTTTATTTGAGAAATGTCATTATTAAATGTTTTGTCTGAAATTGAGGATGATATCACTTTCCACGTAGCCATACATTTATTTTCACATTTTTTTATAAAGTTATTGCTATTTAATTTTTGAGAGTCGTGTATGCATCTTTTTAATATTTTTTTGTACCGTTTAAAATAAGTTTTATTTATACGCTTATTTGTTTTGTTTAATTTGTATTTAAGGTATAGCTCCCGTTTAGTTTTACATGACTTCTTCAAGCCTTTTGTTAACCATTTAATTTTTATTGGACGATTATTTATTTTTACGCTGATGATCGGAAAGCATAAATTGTAGAAAAGGCAAATTAGGTCATGGAAACTGTTAAACGCCTGATTCAAATTTGAAGCTGAAAACACCTCTGTGAAGGAAAGCGCTGAAATACAGTCATGAAATTTCCTGACATTATCTGCACTATAATCACGTTTGTACTCGTACCAAGTAGAGCAAGTCGATGGCTTTTTAATTTTTAAAGTTATAGATTGAGCAGTTTCGTGGTCAGATAGGCAAAGACGATGGATCATGGGTAATACCGATTTTACGTTACTGGCAATTTGGTCTATGCACGAGTCTAGTCTTGTAGGTTGAGTAATATGAGGTACAAAATTATAATTATCTAAAATACCCAATAGTCTTTTTGGAGCTGGCTTTTTCTTAAGAATGTCAATATTCCAGTCACCACACATAACTATTTTCTTGTCTTTAAATTTCTCTGCAAGATAATTCATTAATTTTGCTAATTTGTGTAAGAAGACTCCAGTATGGGACTTGGTTTGCTTTGGGATTCTATAAATATTTATAACTATCAATCCAAGACCTAAAACTTCAATACCGCAACTCTCAAAGTAAAATGGAGTGGCCAACTCTGTGACAAATGGTAATGTTTTAAAATCGAAGCTATTCCTAACCAAGATACAAGTACCACCTCTGCTTTTATGCCTACAATAAGAAGCTGCTAGTTTATAGTTTTTAAGACGTATGTTTGCCTCTGATCCACTCTTGACAAAAGTTTCACTAAGGCAAACTATATCAACCTCCATGCCAGCATCGTGAAAATTTTGTAGCGTTATATCTAGTATGTCCAATTTGCTACAGAGACCTTCAATATTTTGATGGAGAATAGTCAAATCATTATCAGTAGAGTTATACATAGGTTTTGTAGTACAATTAATGTTTGAGTCATCTTTGAAGGTACAGTTATTTTTTAGTACGAAAAAACAGAGTATTGTCAACTTGTTCAATTTGTTTATCTAACTGTAGCACATTTTGTAAATAATCACATTCATATTTAATAAAGTCAGTTTCAATATTTAATTTATATGCGATTGAGTCCAGTCGTTTCTTAAAACTATAATGTAGCGATTCAATGTCAATAAATTTACAGTTTGGATAATTATTTGCGAGCATTTGCAAGTCTGTATTTAAAGTTTGTACATCTAAATGTGAATTAAAAGGAATACTTACTAAGAAAATTTGTTTACAGTTTTTTTGGGTATGCAGCACATTACACAGATTAGAATATAAAGTATAAGGATTTCTATCATAACAACCAGTTGAAATAACTAGAATATCATCATCACGTAACGAATTAAAGGTATTTAGATTATGTAATACATGACATGATGACGCATTAGGCTTAATCAAACCTGAAGCTTTATATGTGTGTGGTGTTGTCTATGACTATGAGATATCGGAACCTTTTATGTGTCAAATGTCAGTGTCAATTTAGCTGAATAAAGCCAACATTTAATTTGGTTGTATCTTATTTCATAACAATTTATTCAGAAAAACCATTTACAGCATTTGAAGCATGTGGAAACTTATATCAATTCACAAGAATTCCGTTTGGTGTCACTAACGGCGTAGCGGCTTTCCAAAGGTCGTTACAGTACATAATAAAATCGGAGAACCTGACAGGTACGTACGCTTACCTTGATGACGTCACTGTATGTGGCCAAACAAAAGAAATTCACGATCAGAACCTCGCCAACTTCATGAACGCTGTAAAGAAATTTAAACTGACAATTAACGAACAAAAATCTACTTTCTGTACGGACAAAATCAATCTTTTAGGCTATACTATTCACAAAAACGAAATAAAACCAGATAAGGAAAGATTAGATCCATTACTTAAGCTTCCATTACCGACTGACATTCAAGCCCTTAGAAGATCTTTGGGTATGTTTGCTCATTACTCGAAATGGATAAAGAATTTCTCCGAAAGAATAAGTCCATTATCAAATGCCGCTTTCCCACTCAATGAGGAAGCATGTCGAAGTTTCAATTCCCTGAAAGAAGATATAGCTAAAGCAACTTTAACAGCTATTGATGAAAACGCTACATTCATAGTCGAGACTGACGCATCAGATCACGCCATTGCTGCAACGCTTTCTCAAGGTGATCGTCCAGTAGCATTCTTCTCCAGATCGTTATCTGATACCGAACGTAGACATTCAATTATCGAAAAAGAAGCTCAAGCTATAATTGAATCTGTAAGAAAATGGAGACACTTTCTTATTGGAAAACACTTCCTACTCATAACTGACCAACAATCGGTTTCTTTCATGCTCAATCAGAATCACACAAGCAAGATCAAAAATGACAAAGTAGAAAGATGGCGTCTTGAGATGTCTTGTTTCAAATATGATATCGTTTATCGGCCTGGAAAAGAAAATGTGACTGCGGATGCACTCTCTAGAGTAGTAAGTGCTAATATTAATCTTAATAAACTATATCAATTTCATGATGCTCTTTGTCATCCAGGGGTCACTAGAATGGCTCATTGGATAAAAGCGAAAAATTTGCCATATTCTATTAATGACATTAGGCAAATGACTGCATCGTGCTCTATTTGTGCTCAAATAAAACCGCGATTTATGAAACTTCAAGGACAACTTATAAAAGCGACATCATGTTTAGAACGGCTCAATATTGACTTTAAAGGCCCGTTGCCATCGAGCACTCAGAATAAGTACATCCTTACAATGGTAGACGAATACTCACGGTTTCCTTTTGCCTACCCCTGCAAAGATATGACGTCTGGTACCGTAATAAAGTGTTTGGCGGATGTATTTTATACTTTTGGAATACCACAATATATACATTCCGACAGAGGTACATCATTTATGTCGGATGAAGTTCGAAAATTTTTACAATCCCTTGGAATATCTAGTAGCCGAACGACTCCATACAATCCCGAAGGAAACGGCCAAGTAGAAAGACTAAACGGAACACTGTGGAAAACGATACAGCTTTGTCTAAAATCAAAAAAGCTCCAAGCGGAACATTGGGAACAGGTGTTACCTGCCGCTCTTCATTCCATTCGATCCTTACTATGCACCTCGATAAATATGACACCACACGAGCGTATGTTCACGCATCCACGTCGCACTCCCGTCGGAGAAAGTATACCTTCCTGGCTACTTTCACCGGGTCCAGTACTTATGAGAAGGCATGTAAGAAATTCGAAGTATGATCCAGTAGTAGACGAAGTAGAGCTGCTTATGCCAAACCCATCATACTCTTATGTGAAATTGCCTGATGGCCGTCAGACTATTGTAGCTAACAAGTTCTTAGCGCCTATGCCTAGGGACGAAATGGATGATTCAGAACAAGATGATCAGACCCAGAACGAACAAGACCGCACTGAACCACCAGACGAGCCTGAAACACTACGTCGATCATCCCGTATTCGTCGTGCTCCTACTTATCTTAATGATTACGAGATATGATGAGGTCGGATTTGTAGGTGGGAAGAATGTGGTGTTGTCTATGACTATGAGATATCGGAACCTTTTATGTGTCAAATGTCAGTGTCAATTTAGCTGAATAAAGCCAACATTTAATTTGGTTGTATCTTATTTCATAACAATGTGTCATTCCATTTTCCAGTTCTTGATTTATTTAATTTTTCAGCCAGTCCTCGAACTTGCTGGTCGCCATGAATGAAAATTCTTGGTTGTCTTTCTTTACAACATGATAAGAGTTTTTCTTTAGTTTTAGTCGGGTTTTTTAATCTTTGACTATCGATAATATTGGTCGGTGGAGTCGAACCCGTAAAACCTTTTTGATGTGATTTATGTTTAGGTGTACTTGTCAACTCATGGAGTAAACCATCCTTTTTATTTGGAGTTTTTTTTGGGATAGATCTGCAGATACGTGATAGGTTCTCAATTTTTTGCTCATTATCTCCTAGTTGTTTCTTTAGCAGCGAATTTTCCTGCAACAGGTTGCTGATTTCATTTTCCGCCACTTCGAGTTTGAGCTGTAGATCAGATAGTTCTTTTTTCATTTCTGCCATGGCTTCTGCCTGATTTCGCCCTAATACTGGACAACTTCTATTAAGCATACTCGAATCGTCACCACTTTCCTCTTCATCGTCTGTGCTTAAGGACTGGAAGGAATTTTCGGTAGGTACGTTAACAACTATCTTCTTTCGATTAGTAACATTCTCAAGAGGCGAGTTTTTTGGTGAGTCTATTATTCGGGATGTGGATGATGAAAGAGTACTATTTCTTTTATGGCAGAAATCACAACTCCATTTACTCTTTTGCGCTTTATTGAGCGCATAAAATGAATTATATCTTTGCTGAGAGACTGATGTACATACTATGTGGAATGTGCTTTTACATTTTGAACAGCTTAAGTTCTGTTTTGCTGTAATCGCCTTCTTACATTTTCCGCACGGCGCCATCTCTTTCACAAATATTGCGAAAGTATCCAGTCAGTTTACTATATAATGTTAGTTTACTGATGCAATTGACTTGCGCTAGAAGCTCTGTATTTTGCCGCTAGATGTCACTTAAAAGTTCCGAGACGTAAAACTAGAATTTTTGATTATAGTCAGAAGTTTTGCATTAGAGTCACACACAAGACAACAAGATATTATTATGTAGCAAAAACAACACATAAAAACGAGTGGTGATAGCGAGATCCGAACCCAGTTGCCTCCGAGTCTCGTGTAGTTAGTTTAGTGTCACTATCAACTACGCCATCCTGGTGACACTTCGTGTGGTGAAAAACTTGAACAATTGCCGGTACGCAAAGTCAGAGGCATGATTTTATGCCCATATATGGTCATGAATCAGAAGCACAGCACACATCATGAGTCACCTACACTGCTTTTGAAAATGACTGTTAATATTTGTATTTGGTCCACATTTCTCGCTGTTTTTGCACTTTATTCACTTAGATCACTGTTTTTAACCAGAAGAGTTAGTCGGAGTCATCACGATCTTCATAAGGATATAACTTTTATTTCAAAATGTTTACTTTTTACCACTATAAACTATTTATGTACGGAGTTAACGTATAGAGCGTGCGCTAGCGCCCGCCGCCCGCGAGAGTCGACAAGTAGAGTAAAAATACCTCCAAAGGTTATTGCAATATGTGGATTGCGCAACGGAAAGTAAAACGTGTTACTTAGTTGAATGTCTATTTATTAATGCTTAAACTTACGCTACTACTTATATATATACTTAACCTATGAGGGGTGCGTCACACACTACACCTCCCCCGTATTTGAGAAAAAAAATGAAATGAAATTAAATTTTTTTTATAATTTTGATTTTTGTATGTTATTATTAAAATACAAGAAAAAATTCAAACGAATACAATTCTCAAATTTTAAATGTTATGTAAAAACATTATTTATGCTGTGCAATTTCGAAAACTACAAAATAAGTTTAATTTTAATTATTAGCCAATTACTATTTATTATAAAATTTAACAATACAAAAATGGTAGTTCCAAAGCATTTTATGTAAAAATTAAATAATATTTACTAATTATATTTAAACAATTTTGTCCTCATTTAACAAAAAAAATGGTTGTAATGTCTAAAACTAAATCGCTAACAAAAACTAGGGACACTCGTGTTTGTCACCTTGAAAAAAATGATGATTGCCACATTCCTAATACATAATGTTACCTTATTGTAGTTTACATGCAATAACAAAATACTTACTTTTCGTGACGGAAATAAAATTAGAAATAAATTCAAAACATTTGTCTCTACTATCATTTAAAAAAAAATACATGGAACTATGAAAGTTTCTACGTACTCACCATGTCAAGTGTTCATGATTTTCTAGTAATGATAATTGAAGTGAATTTAAATGACCATTAAAAGTTATTAAACTGTAAAAATATTTGTTCAATTCATAAAATAAAATAAAAATTGACTCGTCTACCTTCGTGCATCAGGAATGCTGTTAAAATATTAGAGATTATTACAAAAAATGGGAATATTATATTCTTAATTAAATACCTCAGTATTAAAGAAATGGTACGGTACCGTAGCCATGATAAAATTATTATTTTTATGATTAAAATAATTAATGATTACAAAATAAAATAAAAACTACGTGGCAAACCAGATATTATTCTTCCTCCTGATGGTGACCGATCCATACATCCTTGGTGGTCCCGATGGTGACTCGCACGACACTCCCGGCGCCTCCTTCATCGCGACACCATCGTCTCCCGGCGCCCAGGAAAACACATTATCATCCGACACGAACATCTCCCGGCGCCCAGGAAACCATCACTCTATCGTCTGGCACCATCATCGCCCGGCTGCCAGCAACATTTCTCCAACCTCTTCCAAAGGCTAGCAGGCCATCTCAACATCTTCTTTAAATCTTCTTTCTTCTATTTAGGTTTTCACCGCACCTTTATAAGTCCAAATTGTTTTACATTTTTAACTTTTACGTTTTTTTTTTGTCCAAATATATTAATTTAAAAACACATATTTATTTAATCTTTGCGAATGCACAGCACTGCCCTAAGGCAGCACTGGCAGGGTCGCCATGCAATATGTGGATTGCGCAACGGAAAGTAAAACGTGTTACTTAGTTGAATGTCTATTTATTAATGCTTAAACTTACGCTACTACTTATATATATACTTAACCTATGAGGGGTGCGTCACACACTACATTATTTTCATTACATGAAAATCCCAATATCAGAAACAAGTCAGCAGCTGTGTAACAGGCAAACACTCGTTAAAATTCTGTCACGAAATATCTTCAATCTGCGGTTTTATTCACAAATTACCGAGAATATACGCTATACCTACATTACAAATACCTACGAGAAGAACAAATGAATGATTGTTGTTTACAGGTGTATTTATTTATAACTTACGTATGAACATTTTATTTTCAATTCCCATGAATTATAAAAGTCAAGAGCGAGTCGAAATCGCCCACAAAGGGTTCCATATCAACTTAACTACAATAAACCTAATCATTTTAATTAGCCTTACTTGCACTGAAAAGGTCATAATGAACTGAAAAAGGAGAATGGTCTTGTAAGGTCTTGCTTACTTTAAAATTACAAAATATCCGGATTTATGCGACAAAAACGGTGTCGACTTAAAAATTAAATATAAGGGGAATATGTTGGAGCCTGAGACCCTTAAGAAAGTAACAAAAAAAAAACAGAATTTTGATAGAATGTATTGTACTTATTAAATATTTATAGACTTTCCTGTAATAGTTAACATACTGTAATAGGTAGTTGATTTAATCCCATTTATTACATAAAAGTTGCAAAGATTGAATTCATATTTGAAAGCAAAATCAAAAATATTTCCAAACTTTGGGTAAACACAAAAATATGCTCAGTCTAACAAAAGAATAAAAAATTACAGACATTCCTTTACACTCACCATGCCTACGAAATTAACGTCCCGTTTCCCGCAAATATTTCAATCCATTCGATTTAGGGCTGAGACACACCATACATCGATATCACCTTTGTAATATATCGTGAGAAAATTGGGAAAAGTACACAAAGTTTTAGCAATATTAACCGCATGTTGTACAATGTCTGAATAAGTTCCCATTAGCGTTATATGTCCAATATTTCATACGAAATGACGTTTCATATTTGAATATTCGTTATTTAGTGCTTATTTGTCGATGGTCGATAAGTAATAAGGAGTTATTTATTCTGCACGCATAAGAGAAGGGACAAAATAGTTCTAAGACTGACCAGTAATGTGAGTTGTGTTTTTTGATTTCAGTTACATTTTTAAGCGTATACAACCTAGCTGTTCTTTATTATGGCGATCATCGAGCAAATACTGATGAAAATTAAAATCATCGCATGTCCCACAGCACTAGTTCAATTTATACTTTATTTGCTCTCAATCATCACGCCGTCAATACCCCTCGGGTGAACCGTTTAATATAAGAAGATGAGGCAAAAATGTTCCCAGTCACGGCCTTTATTACGTGGGGTTTAATATTTTTCAATCTCATTATGACCTCAAGTTAAATTCATATTGGAAACGGGAATCCTGATTCACGCTGGTTCTTTTAGCAGTCTTCAATGGGTTTAATGAATTTCTAGCAAATGAACGAACGCGTTTTTATTTATTATTTCCAAAACGGTTTTATGTTTGAATCACTGAACTCCTAGCTACACTCCCAAGCGTTAAGGAGCACTACCATCAACTTAGCTAGACAAAATGGTTACTTCCTTATGTAAATACACTTCCAAACCAAATTCCTAACCCTTAGTGTATTTTGTACATTTTAGTTTGCACGTTGAAACGTTATAATCATAATATATACGTAATATCATAATCAAAATAAATTCAGCAAAAAATTGGCCAGTGATACTCGACGTTTTTTGTAAAACCCCTAATGCGGGGAAAGGCCAGATGTAAAATAAAATTACTTACCTCGCCACCCTGTATCAATGACGTCCATTTCGCAAGTAGCGGCTAATCCTTTGAAATCCTCTTTTGGATAAAAACAGACAATGGTCCCTGTGTTCCCACGGAACACCGGCTAAGACTGCTTACGGTTGCTAAACTCCGCATGCGTATTACATAACACGTTAGTCGTTAGCAATTGTGTGTATATGTGTGGTCGGCGTAAATTTGCACAATATCATCGTCATCATCATCTTAATCAGCCGTAGGACGTTCATGCTTAAAATAGGCCTTCCCATGGTTTTCCATTGCGACCGGCTGCAAGCGGTTTGATAAAAGGGCATTTTATTTTATTTGAGTTAGTCGCTACTTTTCTATCCCAACAAAAATACTTAAAAAAGTACGGTTTTAAGAAAAGCAGCAAAGCGTAGGTAAGTATAAGCCTTGCTTTTTCGTAATGCAAAATACGTAATAGCACTGCGGATGTTGACAGAAAAACAAATAAAACACAGTAAACATTGCACAAATCATACAGTAAGATTAAAATTGGTGTATCTGTTTGTTGATAATAGAAAAACTGGATGTGATTAGTTCAGTTTATTTTGGGTAAGCCAAAGCTTTGGAATGTTTTTTTCATAAAAAGCTTGGTTCACAAATTGCATTTTTGCGATAGGTATAGGAGTGTGATCCGATCCACTTTACGTCCGAGGTATTACAAGTTTTATATCCGTTTGATTGAAAACAAGAACTCCTTACCAAACACATTATTTACCTACCAACGAACCTATAATTTAACGCTAATAAATCAAGTAGCTTTTGAGCCACTTCGGGCAGCGGCCCGAATTATTTCAAAGCGTTGAAAAATAGGTAATCATCCATAATTCGATATCAGTAGCGCATTATTCAAAAAGTCATCAATAAACACATTGCACGCGCTTCGTTCCACTCAATTAGCGATAAGCGTTATCACCTCGACACGACGATTAAGTCGAGCATCAAACCTAATATCCATTATAAATATTGAAGCCGATGAAAACATTTTTCATTTCCAACTACAACGGAAAAAAAACTCAACGTTAGACACAATAAGAGATAAATTCAATCGATGGAAGCGCACTTTTGCCTAGGGCTAACACGTCCATGGATTCGTCATTATTTTTTGGCCGAATTAAATGTTTCGTAGCAGATTTCCAATGGCATGTTACGAGTTATATTGTTAGCCTTTGTTTAAAGTTATTATTTTGTCACAAGGCGGTACGGTACGGCGCAATATTTATTTTACAGCTGGCAGAAGTCAACTTTTTGTGACACAGAAGTACATTTATTTCCACTTGATCATAAGTACTTTTATTTAAAATGTTTGTTAAATTAAACACAGACAAGCAAATAATAGGTAACAATCTTGTATAAAAAAAGTTTGTGAACATGATATGTGCTGGATTTCAGACAGATTCAATATTGTTTTTTTTTTCTGAAATATCATTATTTTATGTCGATAAAACAAATACAATCCATTCTTGTCTACACATTAAACAGAAAACGTATAAAGATGTTCACGGAATTAAGAACAATCACACAAATTTACCAAAAATTTAGCCCTTAACATCATCCACCTTTCCGACTAATATCTTGACAAGTACTTATCCATAAACGGCAGTATTGAGCCCTCATATTTGCCATGATTGGCCGCCGACCACAAAGAGCGGCTCGAAGACTCTTAAGTAGCCTCAAACGACTGATCTGAGGCCGCGACTTCGAGGAAGACAAAAGTTTTGGAATACGGTCCAAGAGTGAAGAGTATGGCATTTTCATTTTATTTAGATATCGTCAGAGTTAAATGGGGTAAGTAAAATTTTGATAGATGACAACAAAACAATTTTTTTACAGTAACTATCTGAGCTCCAATTTCATTACTGGTTTGTAATAGAGCATTCTGTTTTAATTTATAAAGACAGAAGTATGTACTTATTTATACGGTTTTGCACAACCCAAATTTTTAACAAATGATAGAATTAATGCCATATAGAATTCTCTACCAGTCATACCTTTGGGCTAAGCCTATATCGTATGCGAAAGCTTAGGATACCTATATTTTATGCTAATGTAGACATTTAAATGTGTCGATTTGAAATATTATTTCTAGTCTTCTATCAATATAAATTTTACAACATTCACAAAAAATCACATTGAGGCAACCCACTAAAGTCCCAAGCTCCAAGCCGCGCAACTTCAAACACCACTACACTCTCACATCTAGAAGAAAGTCAAATTCGTCAAAGGCTCTTTGCCCGTGACTTCGACCCGTCTCGGAAGTCACCCTCGTTCGTGCTCCGAAACCCGATTTGCTTCGTTCAAATTCAATTGTGTCAAACGAGAAATTGACTAAAAATTCTTGTGTAGCGGCTTTACACTTTATGCCGCGCAAATTAGGATGTAACCGTTTACATACGTGGTTGGCGACGTGTTGAGTTATTGGGTATACGTTTTGGGTAAATAAAAACATTTGCATAAGACATAGAGATGGAGTGATGTCAATTGCCGTTGAATTGTCTCACTCAGTGACATAGGAAATCGGGGATATACATACATATCAAATACTGCTGTTTCGTACTGGAATAGGATTCCATCATTTATTTTCAAGTTAAACAACTTATTAATTTATTTTATGATTTATGATCATACCTGTGACAATAAAAACTTGTTAGATACAATCAACTATTAAAAAGATTTGTATTTCGGAATTTGAAAGCCATTTCCTGTATTGCGATTGTTTCGTTTTGCTAAGCAATCCACTGCGATTGGCTACTCGATGAGCGCGCCCGTCTTTTAGCGCCATCTACATCCGCAAAAATAAAAACAGTTGAATTCTCTTGCTGCGTACGCAATGACTGCGCTCTTATAAAATTAATGAAAACCGTATAAATATCTCGGCGTGAGTGATTGTGCGCGTGTGGAAAACCCGTAATAAGTGCCACAGCACCTATGGAAAACTCTTCACATGGATTTATGCAGTGATCAACGCCCAGGATACCGATATCAGCGTGTTTGCCGAGCCACCAGGAGCGCGAGGCGACCGATTCGATTTTAATGCAGGTATTTGGTAGATCTTTCCGCATACAAACCACAATTTGGTCCTTCGAGCCGGATTGGTATTGTTTTACGGGTTTTTATTGTCACTAGGTATTTTCCTTGGCCCCATATTTCATAGCGACGTTACGCGTCCATATTCAAAATGGCGGTTCAAGACCTATTCGAACGTGATATAATTTTAGACGAACTAAAACATACACTAGGTTTCTACGAAACTAGTGAACAACAGTTCTTAGCTCGGTGTAGAGATATCAATTCAACTCAAAAGAAATTTCTCAAATTACAAACAAAGATAGAGAAATCTCTTATCAAAGACGAAAGTCTTCTAGCAAGTGATAGAAATGAACAATTAGCAATTCGAAACCAGTTCAATGACCTTTATTACATGATAATTTCGCATCAAAGTGAGATTAAAGAGCGGAAGCAGGAGGAGTGTAAGCGCGCTAGCCGTAACTCTGTAGTACCTACGAGTTGTAATAATCACGACAAATTACCTACACTTCCACTACCTTCTTTCTCTGGGCAATCCACGGACTGGCCATCGTTTTACGATTTGTTCACGTGTCTCGTTCACAACAATGGTGCTTACACGGACGCTGAGAAGTTTAGGTATTTACTTTTAACACTTAAAGATGAGCCGTACAATCTTATCAAATCGATTCCGATTACGGACGAGAACTATAGGGTTGCGTTTGACATTTTAATATCTCGCTATGAGAATAAACGAGCAATTGCATCCACTCATTTAGATCGAATACTTGATATAGACAGCTGTTCAGAATCGATTCAAAGTTTACGTAAATTACTGAATACCTATCACGAGAATATTCAAGCTTTGAAAAGGATGCAATTCCCCGTTGATCAATGGAGCTTTCTATTGCTAGGCATTTTACTACGTAAAATACCTAATTCAATTCGTAAAAGGTTTGAGTTATCATTGCATAAACCCACAGATATTCCATGCATAGATTCATTGATCAATTTTCTTGAACGCGACTTAGCTGCAAGCGAGATAACTGATTCTAGCAAACGTAATAAAGTACCTCCTAGTACTGTGCGTTCTGGTGCGAACGCGGCTCGCACTCAACATGTACTTACGGCTAACTCACAACCTGAGAATAAAGCGGCTCAATCTAAACCTTATTCTTACGGCAATAAGAACAAATGCTTATGTTGTGACAATCCACACTTTATAGCAAAATGCAATAAGTTTCTCACGCTATCTCCGTCCGATAGGTACAATTTCGTGAAGGGAAAGGATGTTTGTTTTAATTGTTTAAATACTGGACATGACGTAAATAAATGTAAGTCCAATTTCGTGTGCCGTTCTTGTCACAAACGACATCATTCACTCTTACATTTCGACACAGTTGAAAGTAATGCTGTCTCGTTCTCCCCTGCTACGGGGGTCGATGACCTCGCTCAATCCTCGACTGACGACAACGCGTTTACTCCCGTAGTGATGACGTCGACTAACAACGCGATAAGTGATAACAATGATAACGCGTTAGGGAATACTTGTCTTCGTACGGTTTTGTTATCAACGGCGCGCGTCGATTTATATGTAGGCGGGAATAAACGTTCGACGGTTCGATGCTTGATGGACACTGGCAGTCAGGCGTCGTTTATAACAGAGTCTTGTGTTCAACGCTTAGGACTGGAACGACGTGGGGTAAATGTACCTGTCAACGGCATAGGTGAAAGTAGGCCGATTCAACCGAAAGGGATAATTTCATGTTTCATTTCTCCTACGGATTCGGACCGACCTTCTATTCCCGTAGAGGCATTAATTTTAACGAAATTAGTACCGAAAATGCCCAATGTGCCATTGCCTCATACAGGGTGGCCACACATTAAAAATCTCAAATTAGCAGATCCTTCTTTTCACAGCCCACAAGAGGTTGAAATGCTAGTAGGAGCGGATATACTATCCCAGATACTACTAGGCAATGTCATTACTGGTTCTCCCGGTTCGCCGATTGCGATGAACAGTATTTTTGGGTATCTATTACTAGGTGCACTTTCATTCGAGTCTACGACTCCATCTCCGATTCATACTTGTTTTAGCTCATTTTACGATGACAACGATTTAAAAAGGTTCTGGGAACTCGAGTCTGTGCCTGAAGTGAAGGCGTTGACACCTGATGAGCGACTTTGTGAGCAAATTTATGAGAATTCATGCACTCGTGATAACACCGGTCGCTATGTGGTTGCACTTCCCTTCAAGCCTGACGCTCAGCCCCTTGGGGAATCTAGGGATATCGCCCTCGCTCGGTTTCATAAGTTAGAGCGTCGGTTAGAAAACAACCCTAAACTCAAGGAGGATTACCATGCTTGCTTACAAGAATACCTTGACCTCGAGCATATGGAACCGGTCGAGGGAACCCCGCAATCGGGTAACCCATATTACATTCCGCACCACTGTGTAGTTAAGGAATCGAGTGAAACTACCAAAACTCGCGTAGTGTTCGACGCTAGTTGTAAAACTTCTACCGGAAAGTCACTCAATGATATTTTGTTAACGGGTCCTAAATTGCATCAGGATATCGTAGATATTATTTTGAAATTTCTTAGACACAGTGTTGTTTTTACAGCCGATATAAAACAAATGTATCGAAACATTTTAGTTCAATCTTCTGATAGGGATTTTCAACGCATTCTGTGGCGGACGTCACCTGACAAACCTATAGAAGATTTCCGTTTACGAACCGTCACTTTCGGAGTGAGCTCATCCCCGTACTTAGCTCTGCGTACGATTAAGCAACTAGCTCACGATGAAGCGACAAGTTTTAGTCAAGCTTCTGGGGTTCTATTAGACCAGGTATTTGTTGATGACGTCGTCACAAGGGAATGCAATGAAAGTAAGGCTCTCACCCTACAGCAAGAACTCATTGATATTTGCGCTACAGCCGGCTTTGAGCTACGTAAGTGGCATAGCAACTCGCCAGCGATACTCGCTGCAGTTCAGACGCCAGAGGTTCACGGTGAGCGGCCCGATAACGTGCCCTTCGCACCAATGGAGAATGATCACAAAGTTAAAATACTAGGGCTTCAGTGGAACCCTCAAGCCGATCATTTCACCTTTAGTGTTCAATGTAATTCGGATAAAATTACGAAACGAACGATTCTTTCTGAAATAGCTAGAATTTACGATCCAATGGGATGGTTATCACCCGTGACTATTTACGCTAAACATTTAATGCAGTTACTGTGGATATCTGGTGTCGATTGGGACGACCGCCCTCCTATTAGTATCGTTAATTCTTGGTGTGCTTTCATACAAGAATTGTGTCTTTTATCGCGTGTTTCTATCCCGCGCCAAGTATTTTTCGATGGATGTAGTTTTCAAATACACGGATTTTCTGACGCGTCAGAGAAGGCCTACGCCGCATGCGTATACCTACGTCTTACGGACGGTAACGGATCGTCTCATACTTATCTTTTACTTGCTAAAACTCGCGTCGCCCCCATATCTCCGTGTCTTTCGATCCCGAGACTCGAGCTTATGGCGGCCGTGCTATTAACACGACTCATTGATAGGGTATTACGTACCTACAGTGACCGGATAAGTAAGAAAGACGTTTACGCGTGGTCTGACTCGTCAATAGTGCTAGCGTGGCTTCGGTCTCCTCCGTACGAGTGGAAGACATTCATTTCAAATCGTACGAGTGAAATACTTACGCTAGTACCTAGTGAACGTTGGAGGCATGTTCCATCTGCTGACAATCCGGCTGACGCGCCGTCACGTGGCTTGTTGCCTTCAACCTTTTTAGAAAACACAGACTTGTGGTTTCATGGCCCTGAATGGCTTTCTCAAGACGAATCTACTTGGCCCGTGCGCAAGGAAATCCCACGCACAAATGAAGAGAAGCGCAGTAGTCCCGTGTCGTCTGTACCTGCAGTGTCGGCGTCTAACGAGGACAATAGTTTCATTGAGAAGTTCTCATCTCTCAATAAATTAGTACGTGTGACATCCTACATATTTCGTTTTTATAAACTTCTCAAAAGTAGGGTTAACAAAGAGAAACTTTCATTCCACTCTTACGTTTCCGTACCAGAGTATAATTTTGCACTTAATAGACTGATATATTTAGTGCAACAGTCCACATTTTCCGCAGATATTCAAAATATTTCGCAGCATAAAATTATCTCGAATCAATTGAAGCGACTTGATCCATTCTTAGATAACGATAATTTTTTACGTGTTGGCGGACGTATACATAAGTCCCTTTTACCGTTTCAATCCAAACACCAGTTAATTTTACCAAAGAGGCATCACTTGACTAATTTGATAATTGATGACGCTCATTTAACCCAATTGCATGCTGGGGCTCAATTAGTTCAGTATACTCTTTTTCAAAAATACTGGATTTTATCTAGCCGTGACATCATTCGTCAGCGTATTCACCGTTGCATTCGCTGTTTCCGTGCACGACCCGTAAAGTCACAACCGACGATGGGCCCTCTGCCTGCCGCGCGCGTACGTCCCGAGCGCCCGTTTCTTAAAACAGCTGTTGATTACGCCGGCCCGTTTTACGTTCGTGCCAATAAGGTTCGCAATGCTAAGGTGATTAAGTGCTATGTTTCGGTTTTTGTATGTATGAGTACAAAGGCTACCCATCTCGAACTCGTTTCCGAACTTTCAAGTGAGGCGTTTCTAGCCGCCCTACGTCGATTTACGTCGCGTCGTGGCCTATGTACTGATATATATTCGGATTGCGGTACAAACTTTGTGGGATGTAACAATCAATTAAAAGAATTATATCAATTTCTTAAAAATGACTCTGTTCAATGTGCTTTGAATTCTCAAACCTTGCAACAGGGTATTACGTGGCACTTTCAGCCTCCGAAGGCTTCTCACTTCGGTGGAATTTTTGAAAGTTGTGTAAAAAGTTTCAAACATCACTTTCATCGAGTGATAGGAACTCAGATTCAAACGTATGATGAGATGCATACTTTACTGTGTCAAATAGAGGCGGTGTTAAACTCGCGACCTCTCTGCGTATTGAGTGCAGATGCTAGAGATCCCTTGCCCTTAACGCCTGCCCATTTTCTAATTGGAGGTCCTATGACGGCACTTCCAGACGTATCTCTAATAGATTCGAATCTGAGTCGTTTAATTAGATGGCGTTGGGTACAACAATGTCTTCAACACTTCTGGAAGCGTTGGAGCCGTGAGTACTTGCACGAAATTCAACAACGTACTAAATGGTACCGCGACCAGGGCCCGCCTATTCGTGAAGGCACCGTTGTTGTGGTATGTGACGATAATCTTCCTCCTCTTCAATGGAAATTAGCTCGCGTGCATACACTCCATCCTGGCTCTGACGGGAAAATACGTGTTGTTACTTTACAAAGCGGAAGTAATTTATATAAAAGAGCAGTTGTAAAAATCTGCCCTCTTCCATTTGAGTAATTATTAATTGGTAATAATTTGATAGTGCTGTACGAAGCCAAATTTTTTAGTTCCTCAAACACTTAGCTTAGGTAGGGTTTGTGATTATTTAGATTCATTGTAGTAGGATATCATGCCTATATTGTAACTTTAGTCGATTTGTGTTAACTTAGAGTCATTCAGTTCGAGGACTAGGAATTAGCGTCGTACAAAATTTAGTTTTAGGTTTTAAATTAGTTAAAATAATTGCATTATTTTAAGGTGAGCGGCATGTTTCGTACTGGAATAGGATTCCATCATTTATTTTCAAGTTAAACAACTTATTAATTTATTTTATGATTTATGATCATACCTGTGACAATAAAAACTTGTTAGATACAATCAACTATTAAAAAGATTTGTATTTCGGAATTTGAAAGCCATTTCCTGTATTGCGATTGTTTCGTTTTGCTAAGCAATCCACTGCGATTGGCTACTCGATGAGCGCGCCCGTCTTTTAGCGCCATCTACATCCGCAAAAATAAAAACAGTTGAATTCTCTTGCTGCGTACGCAATGACTGCGCTCTTATAAAATTAATGAAAACCGTATAAATATCTCGGCGTGAGTGATTGTGCGCGTGTGGAAAACCCGTAATAAGTGCCACAGCACCTATGGAAAACTCTTCACATGGATTTATGCAGTGATCAACGCCCAGGATACCGATATCAGCGTGTTTGCCGAGCCACCAGGAGCGCGAGGCGACCGATTCGATTTTAATGCAGGTATTTGGTAGATCTTTCCGCATACAAACCAACTGCTATGCAGTTTGTGAAGGTATGATCTGGGGGCGTATTGCGATCCAACTTAATCCGTCCAATTCCGAGGCAGTTCAATTCCCACTCAGTATAAACGAATATTATCAATATAATAATAATACTACAATTATATAAATATTAATATTTGTATTGTTATATTATAGTAATCTTATCAATATAATGCAAAATTGCAATAAGAATTGCTAATTTGACCGTAAAGCAGAGCGTTTTAACGGTCAAATTGCATCGCAAATATCGCAATACGAACCCTATGCGTTCTTTTTAAAAAAATTGACAAGATTTTACCAGATTGTTGGTATAACTAACCCGATTGAGATATAGCTTTCTTATTAGAATATAAATAAGAACAAGCTAAACTAAAAGCTGCGATCTATGTAAAAATTAAACTTTTCTGCAAGTCACATTTACATAAATTTTTACTTCAATACTTCAGTGCTTTCCAAAAATTCACTGAACTCTAAAAACGTATGTGTTTTGAATGGGATAACCAATTACATCAACGCATATTATACACAAACAACCGTTAAGTTATACATGAATGGTACTACATACTCTGTTCTCCCCAAGCTTGAATTCTCTAATAATAACAACACTCAGCGATCGCAATTTGCATTTCATAACAGCACAGAAGAACAAACGATCCCTTCATCAGCGCACATCATTAAAGGCAGAAACAATTACTTCTCATATTAGTACAGTATAGATTGCGATACGATATTATATGGCTCCTCATACTCGTATACAGGGTGAGAGAAGTAATTACACCTGCGGATTCGGTATTTGCAGCGTTTAATCAAGCCGGAGGCTAATAAGCCACGGCCTTACGGCTCGAGGCTATTACGTATCTTGGAAGTGATTGCAATCTGAGTGGCATGACTGACGTAAGTGCATAAGCCCAAGTAAAATGTCAAGCATGCCAAGCATTTCCGAACAGCAGGAATAGACAAATAGAAAAGTTATGAAATCATTATATATAAGAATTTTGTGTCAACTTTTATTTTATAAGAATGCAATATACCCATATATATATACTGTTGGTGTACCTCTTCAATAAAAACAAAATAAGTCTTCGAATAATTGCCAGGTACGCTAATGCTTTGGTCGAAGCGATGATTGAACTAGATGAACAAAAGCTTCAACTGTCCGTAGGTTCGTTGAAATAAGACCGCTGTTTAAAATGTTCATTCATTTCGTGATAACGCTCGTGACTTCGCATATAGCTTTTTAATATTCTTTGCATATAGCTTTTTAATGTACTTTGTCACTTTTCTAGGCATGCTGATTTTTTTGTCAGCACTGCTACTAGTGTTTCGAAGCTTCCGAAATACAATAATGGCGTCATTAACAATTTCAATAAATAAATAAATATGCGCCAGACCACACACCAATTGTCTCGCTTTCGAAGTAAGTATTTCCTTCCTTGTGACATGAAAACCAAACAAAGATTATATCGGTCCGTCGGTTATGATTATTAACGTCAAAGCAATCGAGTTTAGTGATAGCCCTGCGGGTTGAGAAATGCAACAAGAAACAATGTTACGCTTAACTGATTTGTGTTTAGGCTGTTTTACAGTTGTGTTACAGACTTATAACATCTTTTTTTGAAGTCGGTTAAAGACAAGCTTAACTTGAGATAGTGTGTAATATTTCCCTGTTTAAATACTGTTTATGTAATATGTAGTTTAAGTTAACAAAAAAAAAAGATAATATATCTCTTGCAAAGTACAAGTACAAAGTTCAAGCTCTACCAACGCTTAAATAACTGTATGATGGCGTTCACCCTGTATGCAAGTGCAATATACAAAATTTAAAAAAGTTAAATCTAGCAAATTAAGTAACTTTTAAGTGACATTAAAGAAATAATGATTTATTTATTTATTTAGATAAACACCAAAACGACTGTTTTAAATTAAAATATTAATTTGCATAAAGTACATATTATTAAGCAGCTTTGCTAGCACATGAAAATTATAGAACTGCAAATGTTTCAGTTAACCATACCTACAAATGCTGCCTTTAATTCAAACTGCTCAAGACAAACTGGGAGATAGTTCAAGTATACCAGCATAGCCTTCGGTGAAACTGCAACTCTCGTGATTGCTAATAAAGACGAGAGTTGCTTGAGTCGACGGAATTAAAACAAGTTCCTCACTTCAGTGTAATTTCCTTGAAAGCTGGCGCAAGATAAGGAATGCAGGCGATTCACAAACGTAGGTATGTAAAAACAGAATTAAAGGCAAATTCCTCATAATTGTCATCATCAAATTTAAGAGCTAGACTTTTGTCGAGTTCTATTTATAGAAACTCCAAATTATTTATTTATTTTTATTTTTATTATTACAGGAAAACCAGGGTTTATAAACAGACAATATGAGATAGTATAGTTAACTCATAAACCTCTTACAGGTCCTCACATATAGAAATAGTATGAATTAACATAAACAATCGGTCAACAATACTGCCAATCAACAAAACAACAGAATACAAAAAGAAAAAACAAATTGAAAACTATTTATGCAACTCGCAATCAAAAATAAAAAAAGCGCGCTTATTGAAGGCATTGTTGTGGTTTTTCCTCTTGCCATCCACACCGTGGTTTGAGAACCGGGGGTTCCCGCCTCTTAATGTCCATCCAAAGCCCAGCCTTTCCTGATAAACGACATCTTCAGTCATCTACCAGTACTGATATTGCTGCTACCTAACACCAGACCAGAGAATTGTGAGACTTAGCACAACATTATACATTTGCGATTAATCACGATGCCTATCATATCATTAATACCTGCTTAGAAAATAAATGAATTATAGAAGCCCTGATTAAACATAAGTTTGAGAAATCTGTACTCACCTATTTCTACATACCCACTAATTTATAAATACGAAACTGTGTCCATCTGCTATCTTTTTAAGCTAAAGCCGCTTAACTGATTTCGATGAAATATGAAGATATTTATAATTCTGACAATGCGAGAACACATAACTTACGCCATCATTGGAGCTAACTCGACACTTCACCGGCGCCGGTTTCAAAGTTTCTCCCTTTTGTTACTTTTTCATAACAATAACTAATTTCGTCGGTTAATTAAGCAACTGAGAAATGTTTGCTTTTACAAATTTCAACGTACCTACAACATCGGGGCTTCTTTCAAAGTTGCCAGTTAATTCTGCGGTAGTTAAGGGCAGGATTAATCGAACTCAAGCCACGATCCCCGAAGTTGGAATCCGTTATTCTTGTTCTAAATCATTTATTGGATTAAAATATTTAAAACTTCAGAACCAATGTTTCTTTCCATTGAAATTCGATGAAGATTTAAAATACTTTGGTGCGGCCTATCAGTTTTAGATTGTTTGAGTTACGAAGATTTTGGTTTGTCTTTGGAAAAATCTAATTAAAATTTCTTGATTGGAATCTATAATATTACATAATCATTTATCTATTTTGATTGAGATAAAGATAATTTATAAAAAAAACGCCTTTAAAAACTCACTTCAATGCTTAAAAATTATGCATTTGTCGTATATTTGGGCGAACCACATTAATATAAAGTCGGTGCATGATGTGCGTAGACTAAGCTTGACATCATGGACTGATTTCAAATAAGTTTTATTGTCCTAAATATAGGACAAATACGTTATTTTCAGATTTTAAGTACGTTTTAGTTCATTTGTTAATCAATTTCTGTAAAGGGTTTTTCTATGTAGGAATTTGTTTTTGTAAACAACAAGCTACTCGTATCTTATTTGTTCAACTCAATTCCGTAGACTTTTTAAAACTGTTTGCACGGATGCCGTTGACAAAACGTCACGTTTCTCGTCCAATCGACGGCAAGACCCTCGCAAATCTCTTGCTGTATTGTTCGTCTGCTCCCCGGAGGCCTAGGCAGAGGCTCAGAGGGTCGGCCCTCTAGTTTGCGTTATTGTACGCTGCAGGGGGCCTACTACGTAATACTAGCCTTAGGTCACCAATGGACTTTTTGTTACAAATTAACGATGTCAAAATTTTACTCATTGATGATATCTAAAGTGTAATCTCAGGACATGAATCATGATTGCTAATAACAAATCATGTTTTGTGACTTTTGAGATGTGCAAAAGTTTAATATTTTATTTGTCATCGTAAAAGCTATATGTCATGTTCTTGATTAAGTCACAACCTAGGCACCTATATGCTTTAACTCAAATGCAATTTCAGAATTCCGTAGTTGAAAGGCAAAAAACGGAACACTTATAGTCTCGTCAAGTCTGCTTTTCTATCTGTCTGTCTAAGGCATTCCCGCTCTTTTACTACAAAACTTTTCAACAAAATAATTTAAAATTATGAAAACCAAAATTTATTTACAACAACATTGAAAGCCTTCCTCATAAACAAATGTTATTACAACATCCAAGAGTTTTTTAATGACAAAATTATATAAGCAATAGTCATAAAATAATTATATATAAAAATAAATATGTACTTCAACACCTCTGAAGTTATTTGTTGATAAGTGTCGAGTTCCTAAGTAAACGTTTGATCTAAAATATACATGTATGTAGAAGATGTTATGTTAAAAAATATTTGTTTTATACTTAAAACTAGCGGCCCGCCAGCGACTTCGTACGCGCGTAATAGTTTTACTCCGTTTGGTTCCCATAGATAGATTGTAGCGAAAATAATAATAAGCCTATATGCATTAAACTACTTCTATAGCCTTCCCTCATAAATTAGCTGTCTAACAATGTCGCTTACATACTCGTATATTATAACCGGACCAATAGTTCCTGTTATTAGCGGGTTCAAACAAAAACATCCAGATTTTAAAAATGCGTAAAGATAAATGTTATATTTTATAAACACACAACACGCAGCCCGGTTTTCAATCTGGACAAACTTACACGGGGATAATATCTTTTTATTTTACAACGAAATGGAAATACTTACTACGCCTATCGTCAATCGTATATTTCTTTCGAGAGCTAATGAAAAAACCAGGCTATACTCCGTGCGCTTACACAGCATCACGCCACATACAGGCTTTGGGTGAAGAAAATTCCTTCAAGTCTTCGCCCGCTACCTTAAGAGTTTGAACTTGAGCTTTGTTTATAGTCATAGCGAATACTCTACTTTCTTTAATTCAAATCGTGAATTCAAAGGGTTAATTCTATGTAGGGATCTACCCCATCATCATCATCATCAATACCCACAAGCCGTCCACTGTTAAACATAGGCCCCCACGAAAAGTTTGCAAAAAAAAAGATTAGACTCCTTCGACCACAGAAATAGCGTTGAATGTCCACCGACAATATGAACAGACGACCTGCAATCTACACTGTACACAGACCGCTTGATACCTACCCTGTTTAAACACAAAAAAATATTATTTACTGTTTTAAGGAATAAAATCTCTTCTCGAGCATTTTCTCAAGAGCAACATCAATAACAAACATGTGTCAAAACATTGTGTCTCAGACATGTCAAATGATTGTCAAAAATGATATACAAAATATTTTTATCATTAGCACTAAAGAGTTTTGATATCAACTTCGAAGAAAATTACCCCCAGAATAACTTTGTCACCCTTTTTCACCCCCTTAGGAGATTAATTGCAATAAGATATAAAATAAATCTTCCGTCAATTCTGTAAAAGAATGTGTATGCAAAATTTGAAGTAGATTGGACAAAGGGATCACGTTGTTCCATACAAACTTTGCACCCCTTTTTGACCCCCTTAGGGGTAGAATTTCGAAAAATCCTTTCTTATCGGATCCCTACGTCATACAAAGAACACACCCTCCCAGTTTCAGGTTTCTAAGATCAGCGGTTTAGGCTGTGCGTTGATCCATCAGTCAGTCAGTCAGTCAGTCAGTCAGTCAGTCAGTCAATCAATAAATCAGTCGTTCAGGACAAAGCATTTTATTGGTATAGACTAGCTTTTGCCCGCGACTTCGTCCGCGTCTAATAGTGACTTCTTTCTCCCGTTTTTTACACATTTACCACTATATCTTTGTTCCTATTGGTCGTAGCGTGATGTTATATAGCCTATAGCCTTCCTCGATAACTGGACTATCCAACACAAAAAGAATTATTCAATTCGAACCAGTAGTTTCGGAGATTAGCGCGTTCAAACAAACAAACAAACAAACAAACAAACTTTTCAGCTTTATAATATTAGTATAGATAATAGTTAGTTAGCCCTCATAATGTTGCTATGCCCTGCGCAGGGCGTAACATGTACCTTTAAAACTTTTATACCATCTTAATATGTAATGTGACATGCAATAAATGATTTGATTTGATTTGATTTGAAAAAAATTCAAAAAATGCATGATGTAGATCTTAACACATTCTTAAATTCATACTTTCGTTTCAACAAGATCAAATAGGTACTTTTTGTGATAAAGCACATTTTAAGAACTGCAAACTGATTTTGTCTTTTGTACAAACACTATGGAAGTTTTGTATGCTCTCAATATAATTGTGGAGTTTTGGCTCAGTGGAAATAAGTGGACTCCTAATTTAGTTGGCATAATTTAAAGTCCAACTTGCACTTGGATTTTATTTTGTAGGGAGTTATAATAATTATTCGACGTTGGTTATACTTAAGTCAAAATCAGAGCCTTAATGTGTCTTATTAAAATTCTCTGGCAACAAATACAACTCAAGTAGAAACTCCGATTAATATTTGATTCAGAATAGGACCTAAGGTACTGTTAATGCTCCCATAGTTTGTATTTGAACATTGGCGAAACTGCTTTCAGTTATGTTTCGAAATGTTAATATGAATTCGCAGGTTTCAACGGTAATATTGAACTGAAATTCTATCTGTATGAGTAGGTTTTAGCATACCTTGCGTTTTACTATGCTTTTGTTGATACTGTGTTGATTTTGGTTCGTATGTTCGTTTATCTTTACAAAGTTCAAAATCGAGTGAATTGGCTACTGTGCAGGATAGCTAAGACTTTGAGGGAAAACTAGGGCTAATAAGGGAATTCAGGGAAACGGAACAGAAAGCCACGGGATATTGGGTGACAACTAATTTATTTCTATTATTTTGACAAAATAAATCAAAAATGTATTATAAAACCATAAAGCTTTATAAAAAGGATTGTTGCATCCGCAACATCCTCCCCATTTTCTTTAAAATAACTTACTATTTAATAAGTTGGTATTGTACAAAGTTTAGTTACGCTATGATTAACAATTAACAATGACGCTTGGCTTAAGATGTAAAGATGATCATGTTTAGGTTAAGCTATAATTTACAATACCTACCTCTTGGCTTAACACAAAATATAAGTTAACTAACTAAATAAAGGAACAAAAACACTAATTAAACAAAACAAATGAATCCTAACTTATATAACATAAAAATTGGTCTAAGTTCTGCTTTTAACACTGAAAAAGTCAGTTATAGGAGCTGAAGGAAGCCGCCGACGTGGGTTTTGGTATTAAGAGGTTATTTTTCTTTTACGGCAGCGAAAGAGATGCTCTAGCCAACCCAACTAAAATATTGTCTCGTTCGGAGAAACAACAGTGACGCGATGCCCATGGTCTTCTGAAGGTTTGGATATTAGCTGCCGCTTCATCATAATGTTTGGGCTCTAGGTGCCACAAATATCTTAAGCACTGGACGTCTTCATAGAGAGAATCCAAGTACCAGGGCAAACTAGCTGTGAGCCCAAAAACGGCAGTTGTTTCTGAAGAATGAGAATGCAGTGGCTGTTGTTTATTGTTGTGTTGGGTGTTACTGCTCTCCATCTCTCTTTGGTCTTATTCTCCATCTCTCTTTCAAAGCTTTTGGCTAGGTGTCTCGTAGCATTTCGACTTTATTGACGAGGACCTAGCTGCAGAACCTTTTTAACAAACTTAGACAGGCTATTAACTATTTATAGCACAAAAAATAAAAAAAATAAAATAAAATTATATTATTTACAGCATTAGAAATTATTCTACGTAACTCAAATTTCAAAATTGTTCAAACTTTCAACAGAGTTTGTAAAAAAATATATAAATTAAATTATGATACAAGAAAATGAAAAGAAAAATATTTGTTAAAGATTTTCAATGTTCTACTTTTATTCCAGATTTTACAATTTGAATTAGGAATAAATATCTAAATAAATTTTGGTAACAATAAAATCTTTAGAAATCGGAAAAATATCAAAGAAAATTTAGATTTTACAAAATACATAAAAAATATTTTCAAAATTAAACTTGGCAACAAAACTCTTTTATAATATATCTCACAATGCTTATGACATTTGACAACTTGCCACCTGTCTCTTACTGACATTGTCACATTTATTTTATTTTATTTATTACACTTCATGCACAAACAAAAGGTACATATGGCGGACTTAATGCTAAAAGCATTCTCTACCAGTCAACCATTGGTCTATACAGATATATATATTGTAAAATTTTGACAAATTATGAGTTTGTTTACAAATGTAAATGAATGAAGATGAGCCAAGATGATTCCTTGAATTTATGGTGTATAAATCGTGATAGTATGGTGAGGGAGTGATTGGATAATTTTGTGTGTCATCCGAAGACATCACTGCACAAACTTTTTCATAACCTTTTGCAATAGAAGGAACACAAACTGAACCAACTTTGACCTTCAACTCGACTTGTCGAATTGGAATTTGTGCTATCAACTCAAAATAAGTCTTTTCTTGAGGCACGGTTTGTGGTTGATCGAAACATACACTTAAGAGTAAAGATGTAGTGAGTGATTGTTTCGACAGTTCAAATTAACATCTTTCCAGCTTTACAATTTTAAAAGGTAACTCTCTATCTTTAAATTTGGCAGGGTAACCAACGTTGGTCACATCCGTATGGAGAGCTACAACTCTCGTCTTGGCCGCTCCTCCACCTTCAACGTGTGAAGAGTTCTTTAAGGGCAAACAGGCGGCTTTTGTGTCATTAATCATAGGCAGTTGTGGATTGTGTAGTAATAAAGAAGTATTATTGTGGAGTTGTTTACTTATTTCAGTACAATTAATACAAGCAGGAAGGTTAGAAATGTTTGCTGCGGTGATAGATGAAGGGATTGGCTCTTTGGAGCTTCTACCACCGAAAGGAATATTTGCTGTGGTGATAACAGTGGATATTGGCTCTTTGGAGCAATTACCACCACAGTTATTAAAATTTGGATAACATTCCACCTCCGCTACATTATGTTGAATAGGTACTGTGTTTTGAGCTGTGTCAGGTTGTGGTGTATTATTATTATCAACAACCGTATTTAACCAGCTTTGAATAGACCGGGAACTCCTTCGGTTTCTTGTCCTTGATTCTAAGGCCGCAAGTTTGGCTTCCAGCTCCAGATCCGCCGCTTTACGTTTAGCAACAGCTACTTGGGCTTCCAATTGAGCGACTATTCTCATGTGCTTAGCCTATAACAATAGTTTTTTGGCACGTATGGAAGCGGATGGAGAAGACCTGGAACATTTGGAAGCGTTAGGCCTGGTATTTGTTGGGGTGATTGCAGTAGGCGTTGACGCCACTTGCACTCCCATGTTGTCACCGTGCCCCTGCCCGTTACGATTTTCGAATTGAGCCCTAGTTTCCACCATTAAACAATTTTGAGTGAACGAAATTTAGGTTTATTGTGTTCAAAAGTGCGCGAAGGACCAAAAAATGTGCAGGATAGCTAAGATTTTGAGGGAAAACTAGGGCTAATTAGGGAATTTAGGGAAACGGGACAGAAAGCCACGGGATATTGGGTGACAACTAATTTATTTCTATTATTTTGACAAAATCAATCAAAAATGTATTATAAAACCATAAAGCTTTATAAAAAGGATTGTTGCATCCGCAACAGCTACATTGATAAATTTAAACAAAAATAGTTGGAGTAATCACCAAATGACCAATCATTATGCATTTTCATCAATAAAATTTGAGTAACTTTGAAGTTTATCTAAAAAAGTATCAAAGCTTTTTATTTATTGTCAACGTGTCCAGAGTTTTGAGTAGATTAAACCACACGTATGCAAAAGGGACACTACACAAAAATATTCATCGCTCATTTTACCTAAAACCTACCTTTTCCAATTTCCAATTAATAATGATCAACAACGACATTCCAATAAGACATCCAAGTTTCAATCTCAGAGTTTCCGAACACTCGTTTATTGTCCAGGCGAGATCTAAGTCCTTAAGGACCTGTGGACCGGTGGGGTTGCCGCTTCATTGAGCTCACGATTCTGGTAGTGCAATCACTAAACGAGTGGGCTGAAGATTTGAAGTCTATTGGTCGGGTAGTGTTTAATATTTATTTTGTTTTGTTGTTTTATTTAACCATACAGGTATTTTCATGTGTCAGTAATATAAAAGATAAGGTTTCTCTTATTAAAATAAAAACGGTTATTATTTCAGTTCAGTTTTTAAGTGTTTAATAGGTCAAAAACGTTTAATAATAGTATTCTGTGTGTGTTTTGTGATAATCAGTGTTTAAAAATACGTAAATATGCTTACTCGCAAGGCCTGCGCTCGCCAGGAGCAGTCCAAGCTCAGGATGGCTTTGAGCGAACTACAGGCGGCCAAGGAGTTGATCGAACAACTGCATAGGGAAAGAGATGACAATGAAAGGGAAATGTTAGGTGAGTTTGATAGGAACTCTAAACTAAGAAAAGAGATGGCTGAGCTGCACACCAACTATAACTTACTTGTCAAAGAAAGGGACCAATTGAAATTGGTTATAGAAGGGTTCGGTGAGTGCTGTGAGGAGTATGAACGGAACCTGAAGCGCATATCTGTTCTTGAACAAGATCTTGGTGATGCCCAAAATCATATCAACCAGCTGGAGACGGAGAAACAGGACCAAATAGACAGCCAAACCAACCTTTTATTTAATAAGTTGGTTGGTAGTGCGCCCAGCCTGACAACAGCTTCACCTAGTAATCAACCAATTTTGACCATAGATTTAACTAATGACACACCTTCTAAAGGTATTACTAAGTGCAGCAAAAATAAGTTTAAGAAATATGTTAGAATAAACCGTTTCATAAAAAAAACTAAAAAATTAATCAAAAACCAAAAATCCTTATACACTAAAGTAAAATACATCAATGAGCGGAGACAACTTGGAGATGAACTGGATATGTATTCATTAATTTTAGAAGAAAATGTAGGTAAATATGAGAAAGATGTGATGAGTTTAGAATGTCAAATTAGGGAACTTAGGCAGTCATTGAAAATAATGAGTGAAACTTACAATTGTACAAAAAAGGAGTGTGGTGAACATATCCAGGTTTTAACAAATATAATAGCTTCCTGTGAATGTAATTCTTCACATATAATTTCAAAAAACCCCATTAATATATCTGGGTCTGAGTCATCACAACTCACTGATAAGATTACTAGTAATAAGTCTAGTTTTAATCCTTCTTGTGCTCAACCCAGTGGATCGCTGAGCAAGTCTGTTAAAAATATAGTATTGTTTAGTGATCAGATTGGGAAAAACATGGGCCACTTATTATCAAACTACATGGGACAAAATGTGATCAACCATTGCATGCCAGGGGCATCATATTTAGAAATAGTACAGAAAGTGCTTTCTTTTGAGTTTAAAGAAAATTCAGATTTAATTATTTTCATAGGAAACAGAGGTAATGTGAACAAGAAAAACCTAAATACATACTTTGACAGTTTAAAAAAAATTAATGTGAATAAAATACTATTGTTTACATTACCTTATAGTAGTGGATTGCCAGATGAAGAAAATAATTTAAGATATAAACTGAATTTGCAACTGCACAAATTGACATCCTATGAGGTGCATAAATTCCACCTACTTGACATTAATAATTATTTTAAAAATAAAGTGTATTTGACGCGAGATAATTATTATATCAATAATTATTTCAAACGACAGATGCAATGTCGCTATCATATTATTTTGATTATTCAGCCAAGAACTTGGCTACCAAATCTGTTTTTATTGAGCAGATTATTGACATGAATATTCAACCATTGGAATCGGTTCCAATAACCAACAATCATTTAAATTAGAACATCAGACAATAGAGGATAACTCTTGCTTATCAGAAATTGTAGAATCAAATCAATTAAATATAGTACATCAAAATATTCAAGGCTTTTCTGGAAAAGATTTGGAAATTGAATTGTTTTTAAATAAAATGAATATTCATGTTCTCTGCATAACTGAGCACTGGCTCAAGCAGCATGAACTAATGTTATCGATAGATAATTATAATCTTATTAGTTCGTTCACTAGGGAGACTGCAATTCACGGCGGGACACTTATATTAATTAATAATAAATTTAAATGTAAAGAGCGAAAAGACATAGTGTCTCTCACGATTGAGCGAACTATTGAGATATCGTGTGCGGAGCTGGACGACTACATTATTGTCTGTGTTTATAGACCCCCAAGTGGAAACTTTAAATTATTTGAATCTGTAATGGAAAATGTGTTAAATAAAATATGCAAAACTACAAAGAAAGTAGTTGTATGTGGAGATTTCAATGTGGACATAATAGATATTACGGAGGAACATCGCGTTAGGTTTTTGAGCATTTTCAAATCATTTGACCTCACTCCATTATTTGCTGAGCCCACTAGAGTAACTCCTACAACAGCTACTTGCTTAGATAATATTTTTTGTAACTGTAAAATCATCAATCAATCTATTATTAATTTTGTAAAATCAGATCATTGCGGGCAGATAGTTACACTACAGAACCGTTTAATTTCACCCCGTCTTGAAATAAAATGCAGGCCGGTCACTGCATCTCGTAAGGACAAATTTAAAAACCTTATAAGTGATAAACTACCGTTTATACCTTTTGATAAACAAAATGCTAGTGACTTGTATGATCAATTATTTCAGGTAATTAAAAAACAATTTGATATTATTTTCCCTCAAAAGAAAATAGTAATTAATAACTGTAAACCGAAATTCAGTGACTGGGCTACTCGAGGAATTTATACAAGTAGGAAAAAAATGTTTGAAATGTATAACGAAAAAGCATATAGAAAGGATCCATCGTTTCATGAGTACGTTAAGCGGTACTCAAAAATTTTCAAAAGAGTTTGCTATGTAGCTAAGTCGAATTACATACGCGATAAAATTAAAAAATCTAGTAATAAGATCAAAGAAACTTGGAATATTATAAATAAAGAAACATGTAAAACGAAATCTCATGATAACAAATTTAGTTTAGAAATAAATAACAAGCTTATTAAATCTGATGATGAGGTAGCAAACGCTTTTGAGGATTATTTCTGTAATATTCCTATAGAGACGACTAAACAGTTGAGTTCTTGCTCACTTCAGGCGAAATCATTACTAGTGTCGAGTGTTGATAAGTGCGAATCCTCATTTAAATTCAGACATATTGGTCCTTCAGACATCGTAAAAACATTTAAAGAACTAAAACAAAAGAAAACAGAGGATAAATCGGGTATATCAATAGACACAATAAAACCCGTTATATCTCTTATAGCTCCTTACTTATCTTATATTTTTAATGAATGTATTGATCAAAATCAGTTTCCAAATTTATTGAAACATAGTAAGGTTGTACCTTTATTTAAATCAGGAGACAAAAGTGACCCCAGCAATTTTAGGCCAATTTCAATATTACCCACAATAAGTAAAATTTTTGAAAAACTCATTTTTAATCAATTACTTTCCCATTTTAAACTTAATAATTTACTACACGAAAAACAGTTTGGGTTCTCTAAAGGTAGAAATACAACTGATGCTGGGGTAGCACTCATCAGACACATTCTTGATGCTTTTGAAGACAAACATGATGCTGTAGGTGTATTCTGTGATTTATCAAAGGCGTTTGATTGTGTAGACCATCAAACACTGCGCATTAAGTTGGAACACTATGGTGTCTCGGAAAACTCAACAAGATTGTTAAGTTCATACCTATCAGGTAGAATACAATCAGTTAACATAAATGGTACCTACTCTTCTGGTGCCCCCCTTCAAATGGGAGTGCCCCAGGGCTCAATATTGGGGCCCTTACTCTTCCTAATATATGTAAACGACCTACCATTTTATTCCACAAATCTTTGTGAGATAGTTTTGTTTGCTGATGATACTTCTTTGATTTTTAAAATGAAAAGACATGAAGAAAATTTTGACGAAGTAAACAATACTCTCTCCAAAGTATTGAATTGGTTCACCACCAATAACTTGTTACTGAATGCAAGTAAAACTAAATGTATAAAATTCACTTTGCCTAATGTAAAGCAACTTACACCAAATATTGTACTAAATGGTAACAATCTAGTCTTAATGGACTCCACTGTGTTTTTGGGCATTACACTTGACTCAAAATTACAGTGGGGACCTCATATTGAAGCCCTAGCCTGGAAGGCTAAGCTCAGCTGCCTTTGCAGTTAGAAAAATTAGGTATCTGACTGATGTTGAAACGGCGAGGCTTGTATATTTTAGTTACTTCCACAGTATTATGTCTTACGGTCTTCTCTTGTGGGGTTCTGCTACAGACATTGAAACCATATTTATTTTGCAGAAAAGAGCCATTCGTGCTATTTATAAACTTAGTCCTCGTGACTCCCTGAGAGAGGTCTTTAAGAAAATCAACATATTAACTGTGGCTTCTCAATACATTTTTGATAATATAATGTACGTCCGTAAAAATTTAGATAATTTCATGAAGAAAAGCGACATCTATACATATAATAAGACTGTAAAAGATCGATTTCTGTACATTGAAGATTTTTATGAAAAATTGTTACAGGGGGTCTTAATTACCGTAATAGAAGCCAAAACAACAATTTTTAAAATTTTTGTCTGTCTGTCTGTCTGTCTGTCTGTTTGTCCGGGCTAATCTCAGAATCTACTGGACCGATTTTGATGGGGCTTTTTTTATTTGACTCAGCATCACTTGGAGAGTAAACTAGGATAGAAATAATCACGCCAATAGACTTAGGGGGTAGGCAGAAAATATATATATATATAAAAGAAAGTCGTGTTTGTTACAACACTTATAACTTGAGAACGGCTGAACCGATTTGGCTGAAAGTTGGTGGGGTGGTAGCTTAGAATCAGGAAAAGCATATAGGATACTTTTTGTCCCGCTAGACGGGGCCGGGGCTGGGGTAGCACGGGACCGGGACGAAACGGTGGGGAGGTAGCTTAGTACCAGGAGAAGGACATAAGATACTGCATATAGGATACTTTTTGTCCCGCTAGACGGGGCCGGGGCTGGGGTAGCACGGGACCGGGATGAAACGGTGGGGAGGTAGCTTAGTACCAGGAGAAGGACATAAGATACTGCATATAGGATACTTTTTGTCCCGCTAGACGGGGCCGGGGCTGGGGTAGCACGGGACCGGGACGAAACGGTGGGGAGGTAGCTTAGTACCAGGAGAAGGACATAGGATACTTTTTATCCCGTTCGATGGGGCCGGGGCTAAGGCGGGACGGGGCCGAGGCGAAACAATTTAAAATAAATGTGGGTGGAAATGAATCTGTAAAGTGTTTTAATTCAATGTGTAGTGTTTCCTCCATATTGGTTTGTATAAATTAAATGAATATTTGGTACTTTATGGTACTTGCCAAATTATAACAAAACAGTGCCATGAAAAAATTTATATTTAGATCCATTTTTTCCACACAACAAAGTAAAATGTTAGTAAAGTAGTAGTTTTTTTTGTGGCAAAGTAGTAGTTAAAAGTAAAGTAACCATATTATCCTATCAAACAAAGGAATTCCTAATCGAAATACAAATTGTGAACGTCCAAATAATCGGTATGGTCATAATAATTGATCACCTTTGATGTACCTACTACTTGCTTCTTATTGTTGTAATATGGCCAATTTTAATGATAAGTGAGTACTAAAATGTACTATATAAATACTTTGTATCTTGCGTACTTATAAGTACTTATACTTACTTAAGTATCTTACGAGTATTTGTAAAATCATAAGCCTATAAATTAAAAATTCTATCCAAAGTCACTATTCCACGCGGACGAAGTCGCGGGCACAGCTAGTTCACCAATATAACAAAAGAAATAAACACAAGCTTGTCGTTCCTAACTTCAGATTAGTTAAAACTAGTAATTCGTTTATGGGAAATTGTATAAAATTCTTTAATAATATACCACACAATCTTGTCGAATTGCCGGTTGATAAATTTAAGAAACACGTTAAAAACACGCTTATGTCTAAAGGCTATTATAAGGTTCAAGACTATCTAAACGACACGAATGTGTGGTCCGTCCAGCCTGCACCGACTGATGTACTTACCTTTGATGATTTCGATTTTACGGCAGCTAGTGGTGACTGAGTTTGTTCCGGCGTTTCTTCTCAGCACTTGCCTAATTGTCTGTGTTCTGTCTTGAAGCGCTGGTAGGGCCCAAAAGATAAGGAGACATGTTTCGGCCCTTTCAGGGCACATTTATTTTTATTTTTTTCACTGTATATTTTGACGTTCATAAGTGTCATTTCATGACCTTAATTGAAATAAAGATTTTGTTTTTTTTTTTTTTTGAATTTTTTTATTTAAGAAAACAAAAAAGGAATGTCAACTTTATTTTAATATGCTCTCTAGATACTAAAACCGAGTCAACCTATTTTAATTAGGATTATACAAAATAATAAGTCTGCTGTAATATAAATTGCACTTGTAAAAAGACAACTGTAAACCTGTGACAGACGAGGAATTGAACCCCGTGTCTTACGCAATCCGGGCGTATGCCTATACCACTCGGCCACCGTCACATTAACAGGCCTGTTGAATTTTGCAAGTGCTTTTTAACGCGTAGGCTGCGTGACATCATCAATGTTGTGAGATTGCTCTCACAATATCCGAAGGAAAATATTTTTACAAATATTTTAACAATCAGTTAAGATGATGAAAGCCAATTTATACTCGTAGTTTATTTTTGTTTTTATAGTGTTTTGTCACCATACAAACTTAATAATATAAATTGGGGTTCAATTCCTCGTCTGTCACAGGTTCACAGTTGTCTTTTTACAAGTGCAATTTATATTATTAAGTTTGTATGGTGACAAAACACTATAAAAACAAAAATAAACTATAAGTCAGCAGTAGTCAAATAATTCTGCTAATAAGCCAGGATGATATTATTATAGAAGACGATAAATAAAGCAAGTAAAACCAATCCAGCATTTCTAATATGCAAACCCCGAGCCCCACATACATGTATGTGGGGCTCGGGGTGGCAATGGGCAATGAAATTTGATTGCATGTATGTTTTATTTTCATGCTTGGACAGCTGAACTGATTTTGATGAATTTTGACGAGTTGAAACACTCACACACTAATGTTACAAGTAAAAAGAGGTCTAAGATTGGATGGAAAATCCAATATTATAAAGTCAACGAGTCAAAAAACGCATTATCAGCGAAGGCGTATGATCCAGTAATATTAAACATTTGAGCTTGCGTTAAATTTGGTAGATCAGATGTTTTGCACACTCGTTTGTAATAATGGCCTAATAAGTAATCTGTAAGTTTAGGACATGAGTTCCAAACCTAACTTTGTCAAAAATTTAAAAAATCGTCAAAAATGTTCGTTTAATATTAAGGTTTTTCTTAAAAAAATATATACCTAAACATTCCTTAAGAATCACATTATCGAGGATAAACAGCATGATAATCCGTGCAGATTTGTCGATGGCTGCTGCCGACATTTGAGGGACTAGCCGCTGACGTGCCGTTGGCTGCAGCCGTCGGCAAGTGCCACTCTTATGTAAATGCACTAAGCTGAACAGACGTGACAAAAAAGTAGCCTTATCTTTCTATTTCAGTGACGTAGTTCCATTTTTTGCAATACAATGAAAAGGGCTTGTTAGCAAAATTTAATTTCTATCAACTCACAATGAGAGCTAATTTCCTGGTTGCGCCGAGAAGCGGAGTTTTTGTCATCGGTCACTGGACGGGAGTATTTTTAATTAACTTTCCTTATTAGAAGCTGAGCTGATCAAATTAAGAAGCCGTGCTCTTGTTGTATATTTCTGGGCGCTCATTCCGGATTAATAATCTTTTAAAGGTTTATATAACTCGTTGGCATAAAACAAGAATGATACGAAACAAATTTGTCCACCTCTCTATTCAGGATTATACGTATTATTTTCACTTTGATTTCAATTATGTTAAACTCATGTTTTTTATTAACTTTTATTCTATAAAACAAAATTAAAAATGGTTCGAACCCTGTTTTGGCAGTATTGACTATCCATAGGTATACAAGGCTACAATTTGTAGTTTTTTCTTGTGCACACTTTTGATGGCTCTGCCTTAGATGGACTGATCCTGTGTGGTCATTTTGAAGTTCGATACTGCAAGAATTTTACCGAGAATAATTTGTGTGAACAAGAACGGGCGTGAATTAAAATAATCTAGGTACATTCAAAAGTTGAGGTTATTTTACTCTCTCGATGTACCTGTTTAAATGTTGGAAAATTTTAATATTATAATATTTTAAATAGCTTATTCTCAAAAAAGTCAAGACTAAAAATAATTTCATGAGGATAAAATGATATGAAGAAAGTAATCTTCTTAAACTATTTACCGAACCGAGTTGAATTTAATTACAAAGCTTGCAATAATACTTAAATGTATAACAATATCTTACTTTGTATAACAGTGCTTTAGAGATGAGAATTTTTGGCACATTTAAGATAAATTAAGTTGATTTTTACAGACTTAAAAAAGGAGGTCATTGGTATGATAAGGTAATAATAATATTAATAATTCGTACCTCAGTCAGCTGTCATTCTGTATGTAGTTTGAGCTTATGAAAAGATCGAATCAACTATTCAACTCGAATTACATGGACTCAACATTTCTGAACAGAACATAAACGTTTTGAATTTAAAATACTACATTGAGTGCTAAAACTGCATTCGCCTGAAACACGTATTCCGATCATGTTCACCATGACTCAAGTAATACACGGGGCTACGAATTGGCTACGAACCGTAGACGGTTTCGTAGCTTCCGTAGCAACCATAGCATATAAGACGTCGTGTTGCTACATTTACCGCTGAAGCTACTAAATACTTTTAGAGTTCGCAAATGAAAGTAAATATTTTGACAACGAGTTACTTTAAGACCTGTAGCCTGGGAATCTCGCACACTCATTTTTCATTCATTTTTTCAACCCTTTATAATGCTAAAATTTCTATGAAAATTACAGTGAAATGTCAAATGAGTTTAAAATTCTGATTTTATTGTTGAATACACTGGTTTTAAAAACAGGCATCTGACGTAATAACATGTATCTATAGGCTTATTTCAGTTCCATTACTAAACTTGGATTATTTATTGTAGCCCTTACACTTGTTATCTCGTATATTCGTATATAAATTATTTATGTGAATTTGTGAACAAAGACTATTAATTGTCATTTAATTCGAAAAAAACTATAACGGCGCTACTACGGGCATCGCGAGCTTATCGTCCATAAACATGTTTTTTTTTTCAAGAACTGTAAATTCGTTTTAAGTACCGCTGCAGTACTTTTTAGGGTTCCGTACCTCAAAAGAAAAAAAAACGGAACCCTTATAGGATCACTTTGTTGTCCGTCTGTCCGTCCGTCCGTCTGTCAAGACCCTTTTTCTCAGGAACGCGTGGAGGTATGAAGCTGAAATTTATATCAATTACTCAAGTCTACTGTCCCTTGAAGCTGTGAAAAAATCAAACTTCTAAGCCAACGCAATCAAAAGATACAGCCGTTTATGCCGCAAATTTTCGACACTTGCAAGGAAATCAAAACCTACAGGGTGCTTCCCGTGAACTCAGAATCTTGAAATTTGGTACGAAGCAACGTCTTATAGCATAGATAAAGGAAAAATTACGAAAACCATAAATTTTTAGTTACATCACATAATATATATTTTTTTAATAATTTTAAACTTACTACCCATTTCCTCATAAACGCGTAGAGGTATTAAATTGAAATTCATACCAAATACTCAGGTCTATAATACCTTTAAGCTGTAACAAAATCAATCTTCTATGTCAACGCAATCAAAAGAAACAGCAATTTAAGCTGCATATTTTGAAACTCGCAAGTACTCGCAAGGGAATCAAAACCTAAAGGGTACTTCCAGTCGACCTAGAATCTTGAAATTTGGCATGAAGCAACGTTTTGTAGCACACATAAAGGAAAAATTCCAAAAACCTTAAATTTTTAGTTACATTACAAAATATATATTTTTTAATAAATATAAACTTATTAACTTTGTAAACCTTGCAGGTTTGTACGGAACCCTCGGTGCGCGAGTCCGACTCGCACTTGTGTGCATTTAGGCCCACTTGCGCACGATGATTCAACCCAGGATTACGATAACCCAGTATTAAATCATCATTCTGTCTCTGTCAGTTTATTTGCCGTTGACAAAAAATGACGCAAGTCCCACTTATTGTGCCAATTTTGTGAGGTGCCCGTATTCTTTTAAAGCTTAAGTATGTTATATGACGAAACTTGTAAGTTTTCCAAATAACGATAATAAGAGCTACAAAGTTAAAAAAAAAGTTTTTGTCTGGTAATTATAACTGCATTCCATGAATCTCAAAAATAAAACGTAGTTAATTACAAAGCAGATTTCCACGCATTGTTAACCACTCGCCCGACGTCACCCAGCCCTTTCAGAGCTTATTCATAACCGTAAACAGTTCGCGCGAACGTTGTTAAACAGAAGTATTACCTAACTTGATCGATTGTCTATTTCAATCGTTATTGTAAATGCTATTTTTTTTAATGCTATAACAATATATTAGTGTCATCTACAAAGATCTGCAAAATTTTGTTTTTGTCAAATATGTTTTTAATCGATCTACCATTTGAATCGTTATTACCATAGAATGCAACCAATTAAAAATAAAATTGAAAATTCATAACATTCAAATAAAATTACGTGCGAAAATCATCTATGAAAAACTGGTACACGTAGGTTACCCTGTTTTCTAATGTTATTCACGTAGTTTCATCAAAGGGTATATTAATAAGAAGTCAGTCAACGTCTATTGTTGGGCCGTATTCACACCCGAGCCTGCTTGTGACGTGTCAAATGCATTGCGGGGGTTAACACATGGAATGTGAATAAGAACATGTTAGTCCTTTACTACACAATAGACGTTGAGATAGGGGTTTAAACAATTTTTATCTTATTCGACTGGCAAAATCATCGATGTGTAGCAAACTTTTGATAAAAAATTTAAATAGTAGATAATTACAGTAGAGATGAATATTATAATATTTTGAAATAGTAGTAATAGTAGTTGAATAGACTATGAGACCCGACCCCAGATGAACTGGGAAGAAGGGCTGGAAATGATGATAAGTAATAGTAGTTGAATATCATATAAGTCAATGATTTTTGTCTTTTTTTTCAAAACAGTATTTAGTAACAAATATAATATTCGGAAAGTAGCATCACAATTTAATTATTGTTGGGAATATGATTACATTTTAATTATTATTTATTGCCTGCAGCAGCAATTTCGAAATGGAAACAGCAATCTATCGCATTGAAAATCGCGGTCATAACCTTAAATTTAGTACTGCGTTATAATTTTTCATTAATAGGACATACTAACTAGTAAAATACCCGTGGATGATTCCTAAGGAGCTCCATTCTTACTGTTCCAGTGCAAAAAACCTCAGTTTATAACAAATATGTTTTTTATAGTAGCTTAGAGCTGTATGTATGGAGCCTCTTAAGAAAGGTCATAAGACATCTTACTAGGATAAGAATACAAAAATTGCACTAACTAGGCTTACAACTCACCTTTGATCTAATCGTATCAATAAATTTTATATTTTAACGCAAACAATAGACTATTATCAATTTTATGACTGTTGTTGATTCCTCTGTCAGTAAAAATTTCAACTGCAAATATTTATTGGTCTACTTATCCAAAACAAGCGCCTATTCGAAGTTTTAGCTTTTTTTTCGATATTCCCACATTGTATTGTATTTCGAATATGAAAAATCACCTGAGTAATCAACCAACGGATCCAAATCACAGGAATAACTCCCATCTACTTTTTTCTAGACAGTGCATGTAATTTAAGACGACAAAATTCTGTATTAATCAAATTTTAACAAAAATTAATTCAAATTACGAAAAATCCTGAAAGAGCTTAGCGGGCTGATTTCCGCCCCGCCGGCCAGATAAGTGCTTGATTCCGATAATGGATGATTTAGTGCTCACGGCATAATCAAACGATTCTGTACAGCGCTTTTTACATTCAATTTGCATGAAGTCATGGTGAGAAGTTGTTTTTTAAATGATTGGATATTGTGATGGAATAGGTACTACTGCGGATATGCATTTTATTTCATATAATTTATTTTACATCATTTTATGCAGCTAATATTTTTTACAATTAGTAACATCTAAGAATTATGTTCAAAAGAAAAAAAATCGTATAATGGTTGCATTTTACGTTAGTCACATAAACAGATATCAGATAGACATTTAATTTTACTGGCGAATATTATTTTCCAATCCAATCGAATTGAAAGTACCCACAATAGATGGCCTACGTCAAAATATAACATGAGTCGAGTTAAAATAAAATATGAACCAGGTCACGGTCGTTAGCTGTAATCTGATCTAAAGTTAATTTGTATATTTTACCGGTTAAAGTTTTGTTAACCTTAAACATTTCAAGCAAACTTGTTAAGTCACTTCAGTGTAAGGGAATTACAAAACATTTTTTTTAAACTTAAAACTATTTAAGGTCCTTTAAAATTAGAAATAAACATTATTTTTGCTTGTGATCGTTGCGTAGAAAACAATGTAGTTCGGAAATTTAATTATTCAGGTAAAAGTTGATATAATGGCTTGTTAGGAATCGTTTTCGATTCATTAAAATAATTGTTTATAAGAGTATTGTTGTGGAATAATATAGTATCTTTACAGGAAAGAAGCTAAAGCTCAAATTATGCTCTGCTAGGTATCAAGTTACTGCATACATTCATAAATGATTGATTTAAGAAGTTTTTTTTTACATCTGAACAAGTATTACAATAACCGATGAGAAATAAACTTGCTTACTAATTTTAATTATTTTCGTCCAGAAATAAAAAAAAAACTGAATTTCTACCTATTGATTGAGCGCCACATAATAATCACGTCTATTTCAAAAGATGAATTGTTAATTATCAACACCAATATTTTAATAATTTTTCTACAGAAGGGCTACAGCAAACTACCCTCAAATGTAAACGTTGTTAAACTACGCTCACCTCTCACACAAAGGGTTCACAAAAAATCCTTCGGATACACTGTCCGTATCTACACGCACAATCCTCAGCGTCTATTTTTTCAATAAAAACCAAAACAGCAACGAATTTTCAGAAGCACATTCGATATTCGGACGTTCCGCGAAAGTTTCCAACTTTTCGCGGGCAAAAAAAATGGCGGCTCAATCAAACGCGCGCAACTCGCGGCGGCTACCGAGGTACTGACGGTCGGTCCGCCCGCTGCCGCCGAACGCACCTCCAAAAGGATCCAGTTTGTTACATGGTAAGATCGAAATTTGATCGCAGTTAGACGAAATGAACGCGCACTAAGACAGCCTTTGGCTATTTAGACCGAAAAAGACGGGGCACGGCGCATGCGTGGTCGTTCAACTCTTGCAGTGGATGCTGCATCGCGCTGATGAGCCGTTAACTTGCAGCGGTTTGGGGTTGGGGTCAAGATGTTACAGACTTTTCACTTTCGCGTGCATCAAATATTTGGAAAGGTACCTACCCACTTTTTCAGGACTGAGCAGGTGGTTAATACAATGATTTGGTGGGAGTAAAAGTTCAAAATGAAAGAAAATAAATTATGCTTAGACTTAACTTTTAGCTTTTTATACAACTTTGTACCTGCTTTATTATCGGGTTATCTGGTTGTAGGTATTTCAAAACAAATAAAAAATCAAGTCAAGAAACATTGAAAAGTACTCCTATTTCAATTTCCCTAAAATAACGTGAATTTGCCACCATACGAAAACTTGGGTGACAATTGGTTAAATCGACCTGACGACCGGTTGGGTTGGATTTTGCCACAAAGAGATTACTTTGTAAAAAGAATGCAAACAGTGTAAAATAGGTAGGTAATCGTTTTCAGTACGACTTTGCGGTAACGTGCAAGAGCAATAATATAAATTCAATTCCACACACTGCAACAGTGTACACTCTTTTGCGTTAAAGTTATAGCACAGTTTCTAAGGATATGAATATAACTTTAACTGCTATGTTAGCCAAGGTCCGTTTTCTTTGCGTGACGAATATTGTACCTAAGCAAACTTTCACAGCTTTTATAATAATATCAGTGAATAAAAGTAAATTACTTCTATTCGATTTAAAAATCTTGTTTTTTTGTATAAGAATCGTAAAGCGGTTAACAGGATACATTTAACTACCAAGTTAAATAATAATGCAAATAGTAATAGTAATAGTAGAATTTGGTGTAATGCTAATAGTTTCAGAATAAAGTGGCTGTGACATACGGACGGACAGCCCACTTGAACTATAAGGACTATACGACTAGAACTTTAAGACTTGACGAAACTATGAGGGTTCCGTTTTTTGCGATTTGCCTACGGAACCCTAAAAATGAATCATTTCGTTAAAAAGGAATGTCAAAATTGTTTAAACAATATTCGACAAGCCAAAATACGGACTTAACATGGGTGAATGAAATCTATCGCAGTAAGCAAGTGAGTAATAAATGAATAGTTGCTACCTCTTAATTTAGTAGTTATCAAAACAACTACGTCCAACAGAGAATAAAATATTGGGACAACTCACCATATCAACATTTGCCGCGATGGTAGCGCCACGGCGCGTCGCGGCGTCAAGTTCTGAAGTTTTGATATCAAACTTTCTTCGTCTTTGATAGTCCACGTCATGATCTAAAAATAGAAGAAAGTTCATATCTAAATAATTTTGAAATTATTTTTTTCACTAACAAAAACGCGGTTGTCAGCTGAGCGCGTATTATTAGAGCCGATTTGTCAATGCACTAAATAAAATGTAGTCTATGATGATGAATAATGAATGCAGTAAATAATATGTGCCTACCTACATATCAGATTTTTCATAAATACCTACCTACTTCTTAGTTACATAAATACTAAATCTAAAATGCCTCTTTGACTTCGATAGGTACTTACCTACCCGAGCATCTTTAAATTATAGATTTTTTAGATCATACTTACTTGCACCATAATGTGTTGCTTGTTAATAGCCAGTCTGCCTTGTAATTCCGACTCGGCATACACACACACTATTCACAATTTACAAAACTACCACATTTCATAATAGCACAATAAATATTTTCTGTACCTATCTACTAGTATAAAACAAGAGGATATTTATTAATTTATTAATATAATATTATTATATTAAACTATTGCATAAATAAAATACGCAAGCACGCAAATTAAGTGCGGTTTACAAAGTGACTTTGTTAGGGTTCCGTAGCCGAATGGCAAAAAACGGAACCCTTATAGTTTCGTCAAGTCTGTCTGTCTGTCTGTCTGTCTGTCTGTCTGTCCGTCCGTATGTCACAGCCACTTTATTCTGAAACTAAAAGCATCACATAGCTGAAACTTGGTAAGTAGGTGTATCTTATTCACCGCTTTCCGATTCAGATATAAAAAGTAAGAAAAAATAATATTTAAGGGGGGGCTCCCATACATGAAACTAAAACCTAAAAATTTTTTTTTACTCAAACCTATGCGTGTGGGGTGTCTATGGATAGGTCTTTGAAAATGATGTTGAGGTTTTTAAAACCAATTTTTCTAAAAGTCTAAGGTTTGAGATATAGACGCTTCCAAAGTGGTAAAATGGGCGTCCCCCCCCATCTAACTTTTGAACTAAGAAAGTGAAAATTTTGAAAAAAATATATGATGTAGATCTCAACAAAAACTTGCAACGAAAATTGGTTTGAAGGAGATCGAACCAGTAGTTTTTGAGATATTGCACATTTTTATCAACCGCAAATACAACTTTGTCTTTCATACAAACACTATGAAAAACAAAGTTATTTTTGCTGTCACAATATATTGTGATGTTTTCGTTAAGTGAAAGTAAGTGGACCCTGAATTCAGTTAAGGGTGGCACGGAACCCTCAGTGCGCGGGTCCGACACGCACTTAACCGGTTTTTTTTTACAAATTCATTCGCAACCAGCAATTCCAGCAAAGAAGTCGCTGCTACTAGCTCCTGCTAGTAATGCTAGAGATGCACCAAATGAGCTTTTAGCCCAAAAATGTTTTCCAACTATTTAAAATGATTCTTTAAACGTTTATTAAGTAAAATATTAATCGCAAATTATTTGATAAATGTTTTTTTTGTGAGTAACAAAATTTAATAGTGGGTTAATTTATTTATTCATAAAACTAATTTGTTATGTAATATTAGACAATAGTAGAGATCGTGGATGGACTTTCATGTGAACTTATTAATTTAGTATTGTGTAACGCTTTGAGCATTAAGTTCGCCATATGTACAGGTGGCTTGTGCATGAAGTTTAAAAATAAATAAACAAGTATTTTTATATTATTGAGAGTAAGTTTAATATACTAATTAAACTCAAAAAAAGAATGTGACAAAAGTGTGTGCATTTGGTACTTTAAAGTTTGGTTCGTATAAATATTTTAAAAGTATTGGCATTACGGAGGCCAATTCACTCTGAATAAGATAAAACCATACACGCATAGCATGCTATTCATGCGGCGGGAATGCTCATCATGCCTCATAAATGAACGAAGTACAGATAACCCATCAGCCAGATAAATACTTGTCATACGGTACCCCACACACTTTTACAAGCTCTTGATTGGTCGGCCCTTAATTATAAAGATTGAATAAACCCGGGCCCAATATAGCACCCTGGGGCAGGCCGATTGTGCTGCGGAGTGAATACTTTATTCGTAATCCCGATCCAATCTCGCGCTTTGGAAGTAGCCCTTGTGAATAAAACCGTGAATTCGTAAGCAAGTGTATCGGCCGATATTACTGATTTGACGTTAATTGCTTCCGATTTGGTCTGAGAGCCGGTAAAATGTTGCTACGGATAAAGGAACTATAGGTCGACCGCAAAACTGAGACGTTTCTGACGTCACTTTTGTAGCCTTTATTTTTATTTCCCTCTCAATTAATGTACTCCTTATCATTGCTATGAATTAAACAATCTTTCTTTTACCTTAAAAAAGAACATTTAATTCATAATAAAAATATGGAGTACATTATTTGGGAGAATAATACAACAAAAGTGACGTCAGAGACGTCTCAGTTTCGCGGTTTACCTATAGCTAGTATAGTCCCTGTTCTTTGCTAGTCCAATAAATAATGTAAATAATCTTGACATTCCTTTTTAACGAAATGATTAAATTTTAATGATTATAAACACAAAACTTACCACCTATACAGGTAAATCGTCATTAAATACGAGGATATTTTTAATTCAAACAGTAAAAAATAACTGATAATATTTTAAAAGGTGTAAAAAAATAATTTACAAAATTCGACAAGCAAAGAAAAACGGAATTTACGCCATACTTTTCAAAACTTTGTTAGTAACATTATTTAATTAAGGGCCGATTTTTCAATGGTCAGATAAAACTTATCAGACTGATAAATTATAAAGCGACAGATAAAAAAAACCGGACACGTGCGATTTGGACCCGCACACTGAAGGTTCCGTGCCACCCTTAACTGAATTTGGGGTCCACTTACTTCTAACTAGCGAAAATATCCCAATATTTTTTGACACCAAAAATAAATTTGTTTTTCACAGTGTTTGTATGAAAGACAAAATTATATTTGCGGTTGATGAAAATGTGATATATCTCAAACACTACCAGTTTAATCTCGTTTAATTTCAGCTGCATCGTGATGCTTATAGTTTCAGGATAAAAGGGCTGTGACATACGGACGGACAAAAAGACAGACAGGCATACAGACTTGACGAAACTATAAAGGTTTTTGCCATTGCCTTAACAATTAGGTGACGTTTTCAAATTAGCCACATTGTATTTTGTTCGACGAATATTTCTTTTCTGACTAACTATTGAAAATTCAGCCCTCAGTAAAAAATAATAAACGGGTCTGAATCATATTATTTTAATGAATAGATATTTTCTGTACGCCAAATCGGGTGGATATACCATACCCAAAGAGATCTATTTTGACTAGAATGATAAATATTTTGCAAAACAATCTGCTACGTAGACAATATTTAACGCATCAAGTTTACTAAAATAAATATTTAATTTAATTTAAAATAATTAAAACCAATGACATTTTATTTATTATTCTGTTCACATGTGATAAAAAAACAATTAATAGAATAAAATTTAAACTAAAATATACATCTATGAAATAATATATACAACTTAAGGACTATAAACTATATAATAAAATAAAAAGTATAAAAAAGGGAAAATAAAATAAAATTATAAAAATGGTCCATGTGGTAAGGTGCCCAAAATGCTGGCAGCATTACCTCGCTGAATGGCAATACTAATTCGCTGTGCGAGGTAGCTGCCGGCTCTTGGGTCACCACTGACGTCAGCTAGCCTCTTAGCAATTTGCCTGTGCAAAGAGATAGCGTTGGGACCCCATGAACCTAATGTCTCGACTCCGAACGGTACAAAATGATACCGGGAGTCGATCAGGCTATATTTTTTTGTTTTATTATTTTCTGCGCTTGACGCAGCCAAACCAGCGCCACGGCTTGTATTTGGTAGATGGGAGACTGCTAATGTGTCAACACAGGTAGCATCCCACACTAGAGCCCGACCCATCCGCCAAGGTACAAGTGACATGCCATCCGGCCTCTTGCCGTCATCACGAGCTATACCGTTCGGTTCCAGAATGGCTGGCACGTTGATAGAGGCAAGAGAACGACGAATGATGTCGTTGATGCTGGCATGGCGGGAAAATCGGCCTGCGCTCTTAGCACATGAAAGTCCGTGGTGTCCCAACGAGCTGACTTCAGCACCACAAGGACATCGGTGTGGTAGACAAATCTCAGCACCAACACGAAGACCAATCGCCACGCGGAGGGTCTCTGCATCAAGGAGGGTACCTACGTTCGACGATGGGTATGCATGTAACCAGTACCCAGCCTCTTTTGCAGAGACAGCCTTGAGCCTGGCGAGGTCCCCGTTGTCGGTTGCACTCTCAATTAAATTATTTAAAAGGGACTCACAAGAAATTTGGTCCCAGCTTCGTTGACTTTTGAAATCTAATGGGAATTTATCTGGGAACGCCATTTGCCATGCATTTTTAGCTTCATCTAAGCACGCCACTTCGATGTATGCGGTGGAAGGCCGCAGGATACTGCCAACGAGAGCGGACGTGCTGTAGGATGATGAAAGAAAAGCTGGTAAACAAACACTAGAAATTTTTCGAGCTCCAATCCCACCAAAACGGATGGGAAGGGAAGCCTGGACCCAAGAACGTTCCGAAAGACGAATGTTCAGAATTTTTTCAAGTTGTATTTTAATCAAACTGTCAATACTGTTCGTTAAATTTTTGAATTTCCAAATCGGACAGCATCGAATAAAATAATTAAATTTAGGGACTAAAAGGCACGATTTAAGAATGAAGATAGCCGAATGTGCGTTGATTTCCAAAAGACGATCTGAACATTCATTAAATTTGGTAATTAATTTATGAAAATGAGAAGGGATAGAATTTTCAAAAATAGGAGAGCCTAGGAGGTTGAGTGTTGAGTCCGTTAAAATCTTTATGCCAGGAGCACTGGCTCCTGGCATAAAGAATTAAAAAAAATTAATTAAAAAAAATTTAAAGAAATAATTTCTAAATTTAATACACTGGTATTAAATTTAGAAATTATTTCAGATTTCCTTGAGGGAGATGGAAGATCTGAAATGAAAATTTCACACTTATCAAAATTTAAAGAAAGGCCCACAGAGTCAAATTTTTGAACAATTCTTGTTAGGTCTAGAAAAACGGTATCGGCGTCACCTCCTAAAGTCCCGTCGTCCAAATACCAAACATTAAATTTTGAAAATAAATTTTGAATAAATGGGTTGATGCATAAGCTAAAAATGGCAGGCCCGAGAGGGTCTCCTTGTTGACAGCCTACTGCAGATAAAATTTCATGACTTTTGTAAAGCAATTTAGATGGATTATAATAACACTGATTAACAAAGTTAAATATTTCTGGAGAATTGATTTTCACTTCATGCAATAAGAAGTCCCTATGAACCGAATTAAAAGCATTTTTAACGTCTAATTTAAGCAACACCTCCGTCTGATTTTGTAAAAGAAGAGTACGAAGCGCGTGAACAGCAGCTTCGCAGCCCCCTTTGGTACAAAAGCCTAACTGGTGCGGTACAAAATGATCGCGAAGTTTATATGTGAGGAATTTCACACATTCACATAACCTGATAAAAAAACATGAAACCATAGAGAGTAGACTTTAACCAAAATCACACGCATTCGCAACCCTATTCGCGCCGAGTTGTCGAGCGCCGGCGCCGCTCCGGCGAGACGCGCTGGCGCCGCGCAGCAGTGAGTGATACCATTCTATAGCCAATTGAAAATTATACACTTGGTGTATTTTTTCGGATATTTCAAGACTTTATATTGTTATATTTGACTAGTTGGTTTAGTTAAAAAAATAGATTAAAGTTTTAATAATATTAGATTAGAGTACTTATATGGATTTTCACACTGTAAATAACAATTTTTTTTGATACCAGGAATAATGTACTGGCTTATAAAAATTATTACTTGTTTTGATAACTACCAATAAATGCGTAGGAATTTTTGTCTGTATTTTATGTTATTATATTATACGAGCTGTGCAAATAAAATTGAATAAAAGTTGTACTTTAACCGTCGACCAATATCAAGCATAATTAAGTTGATCGTCTTTTGTTATGGATAACAATTTGTTAATTCATTTACAGCAATATCCGAATACGGCGTCTGATTGCAACTTTTTTACTATCAGTGCTGGCAATACTGACTATGGCGGGCGAACACAAATTCGCTAGTGACGATGCGCGCCGTGTTTGAATAATTTTCCAAAAACTAGTTAAATAGTGGTAAAAGTTATTAAAAATTAATCGTGTTTTGAGGAAAATGGTTGCAATGTAACGACAAGCAAGGATTTCTGTGTGTAAAACTTGATTTCATTGCGATTGGTGAGTTTCTTACTTTTCAACTTGCAGTGTGAAAATTTAGTTTTGTTTAAGTTATCGAAGTTGTAACTGTATCTATATAATTTAATTTTGTCATGATTTCTTACTATTGTGTTCAAAAAACATGCATCATTGAAAACAAGTAGAAAATTTGTCTCTTTATTGGTTTTCATTTCATAACAGTGCAGCAGTGGGTCTAGATATTTCCATGAATCCTGGTCGTGTATGCCGAGTGAAATATTTTTTCGGCAAGCAGTCTCCTATCTACCGAATCCGAATTGTAAGTACAATTCAATGCTAATAGTTTTATCGATGCATCTGTTTTGTTTTGTACTTTAAAATTTAGTCTTAATTTCAATTTGAAAAACTGTTACTGTCCCCGTAACATGGAACTTTTGTTCGTGCGTCTTAGGGTTACTCACTAAAATGTGGTGACATATTTATACTTGCATTCCTTAAATCCATGATAAATTGAAGTAGGATGCTTCAAACCTTGTCTTGTTATTTTGTAACTCATGTTGAATGTCTGACAAATGTTTTAGGACCCATCCTGCGTATAGGGCTCCGCTCCTTGCTTCTGCATCAACAAGATTGGAGCCATGACATCATCAGTATCATTCTTCGCAATCAAGCTTAAAGCAAAGGTATGATAGAAGTTTTCTTTGATTGTAATACCTTTTTTATGTACTTACCTATCTACTTACTCATGAGAGAACTAAGCGCTACCACGCTGTGACCACGTTACAAGCACTTCTCTCCATAGTGGCTACAGTACGGTCTGAAATTTCTACAGCCTAACCACTTTCAAGAAAATATTGCTTGTACACTGACACATAAACTGGCGTCACTTCATACATAAGACGGCCCGAGTTACAAGCAATATTGGCTTAAGGTAATAAGGCGGTGGTGACCTCACTAGCACCTACAATTTCAATGTCCTTAATGTAAAAACTCTTGAAATGTAGATGTGCGACAGATTTATATACGTGTTTTAGCATTTATCTATTGAAAGTGTTACGAGTCAACTGTTCAGTCATATTTTAGTGATACTTTTATGTTTCTTTTGTGGAATATTCAAGGTGATGTCCTGCGTGATGATGGCATGCTTTGTGCCACCTCCAAAAAAATGGTGCCATCCCAACATCAGCCTCGTCGGTCTACCAAAGTCCAAAGAAACTGTAAAATCAATCAAACTAAACTTATAGGTATGTCAAATTTTATTATTTATTTTAATACACGAAGCTTAGCAGCGACAGAGCAATATTACGCTGTTGCAATAAAAAAATAACATTAATTATAAATACCTGCTAGACATAGATAAATAAATGGAAATATGCGCCAGACAAAACACCAATTGTCATGGTTTCTAAGTAAGAAATGTTTTCCCTTGTGTTACGAAAACCAGACAACGATAATGACGTTTCACATAAATACTTAAATTCATGAAAACGTCCATGACTCAAAAGTACGCTCTCACAAACATCAGCCTCTTGCGGTATTCGAATCCGCGACCGCTTGCATAGTAGTCAAGAGCGGTAACCACTAAACCAGACGTGTCGTCACTGCATAAATAATGTATTTACATTTTATTTATCAATCTCTAATATTTGATGTATGTTTTCAGGTCTAATTCAGGCCCGCGTGAAGTCGGCGTACAGGCCGAAAAGCCTCAGCATCATCATCATCATCATCCAAGATACTGATAAAACAGAGGACTCGACCAAATCGAACTCAGGGGTATGCTATGCCAGCTGTTTTTTTTACTAAGAATTTAAGACTTAAATTAGCCGCCTACGCTTTGATTTCATGAATAAATAAAGATATGGTTTGATTAATTAAGAATGTGTAAATTAGCTAAAGTTTTTTTTATTAGTCTTCGTACTAGTTAACTCACGTTATATGATTATGATATTATGGATTACGGATATCTTTATAGTTTTGTTATCTATGAAAGCTCGGGCTAGATTCCCATGTCGACAATATACCAAAATATTATGTTGGTAAAAAGTAGGTATATCTTAGGACATTAGTCCAGCTTCTCTTAGTTTTTTAAATCCTTTGTACTATTTTTTATAAATATAATTAATCAAAAAAGTATTCTTCTTGCCTCAAAACAACTGATTGAACTCTCTGCACTCCCAAGCCAAGTCCGCCAATTGTACAACTAACAGTGCAATAAAAATTTAATAAATAAATAAAATAACTAGGTCCAGCAGCATCTTAGCTCCCTTAGTCGAGTTCTGGTCGTGACTTTCATTGATAAATTAGATTGATTCTCTATATTAATGTACAAATCGGAACCCAACTGCTCCAACCCGCCATTCATGACGGTAATTGAAAACGAACGAGGTATTTGACTAAATTATCGCGAATCAATAAGTATTTGAGACGGGTCAAGTTGTTACAGTTAAGGACCGGTTGCGTGATCGTTAGTTAAGTCTATTTATGGTGAAATTTAGTTACGATTTTGAAAAAAATTTACAGAATGGCTATTTGTAAAATAGCCTTTATGTCTTTATGTTTATGTTCTTTATGTTTAATTTATTAAGGTATTTTTGTTAAAAGTACACTCAATCGTAATTATTCATTCCAATGGCAACGAATTTTTACTATTGGTTGATCTAACTATCGTTCAGGCAACTGGGCCTAATTCAGTGTAGTTTTTAGAATAATATTTGCTATATACGTGGGCTTGTTGTTGCTACTAGAGCCATTAAAAAATATGTGTTTTCTAAAAAAGGATTTAATACAAACTCTTCATGACAAACTTAAGAAAATGGAAGTCAAGTGAGAGACTATCGGCCTTACCACATATAAATAAACAAGGTTTGAACAACTGTTTAAGTGTTATGCGGCTAAAATAAAATGTATGTCACCCTTATGTCATTTGACTTGATTGACGTTGATTTTATACTAGCCATATTATATTTAAACAGTTGTCGAAACCTTGTTTAATTATTTGTTGTAAGGCAGTATCATTTTAGGCCTCAAAAAACAATTACTAATATTATGTGAAAGTATATTAGTCATTATCGTGTTGTTCATTTTTTTTAAAAAAAAAACAAGCATTTTTAAAGTACGAGTAGGTCTTACAAATATCTTCTAAAGTCAGTAAATCAAACAATAATCTTTGATCTGTTTTCAGGACCAAATGATGTGAGATCGAGATCGACTTTACTCAGAGATCACCACGACCACCTTCAAATGTGGTATACTAAAAGCCTCGTTGCAGGTTTCTTAACGGCCAGGAGACCTTTATCTGCCTAGGGCGAAAGAACTGAATATGAGAGATAAGGTAACTATAAAACTTAAATAATTTCCTTACAAAATACGTTAACTCCGACCTTCTCCTCACGAACCAATTGAGCAGAAACACTTATTAAACTTTTTGCATCCCCCAGCACTTGATTGGAAGAGAATACCCTATCTCTAGGGTATATTTTAGTCTGCCAAGTCACTGCAGTGAAAATTAATAAACCGATTAACCTTAGTGTTACATGTTACAACCTGTTCATTATACACGTCTGACAGAATGGGTGGTCACTTTCCATTTCCCAAGAGCTCTTAAATCAGGCCTGCTTTTAATTTCCCTGCTTGTATTGACACTATTTTTGAGCCAAACGGCAAATTAGCGTGGCAGTTCAAAAGCAGGCATGCTACAAGAGTTCATGGCAATGGGCGTCAATATAAAACCTATTTAAATACAAATTTTCTCTGAGCTGCTGTGTAGAGTTTGCTACTATCAAATTATTTAGCCATTAGAACGTTATAATCTTATTTCCTTTTTCATACACTAATGTGATTAAATTTTTTCAACGGACACAGATCCAAACGAAATTTTCCTCCAAAGAAACCGTTAAAACGTTCCTTCGGCAAATAGGTCACTAGCTTTTCAATGTAAACTATCGCGCGACATAAATACCTTTATATGAGGTCTTAAAAGGATATAAAACGGGTATAAAAGAGCTACGACATTCAGCCGATATCTTTGGAATTGGTTCTGCGAGTCATCTCATGTTTCACAGGTGTAAAGGACACGTAAAACGATCTTAATTAATCTTAACTTACTTCAAATGCTGAAGAGTGTGTTTGTTCGATTTGTTGAAAATGTTATTTTGTAGTTTGTTTAGTAATTAAGAAGAATAATAGCTATTAAAACATCATGCCAACCAATTAAAGCGGAGAAGCAATTAAAAATTATTAGTTTTAGTGTCAGGGATCCTTTCCCGCATATATAGGAAACAACTGATTGTTTTCACACATTGAAGCTACCAAGATGCGATTTGTACTTATAATCATACTGTCTCAACTGTGTCATTGTACTGTTTAATTATTTTAAATGAAATTTCCCTATTCCAGCTGCAGTTTTCACCACGGATTCTCCGATGGAGCGCTGAGCTGAGCTGCACTACGATTGCTAGCAGGTAAGCGATCTATAATGATAGTTTTAAAAATACATTTGGCCACAACATGTTAATACTCGTATTATTAGTGGCCCCTAAGATGGCACTCTTAGGCAAGTCACTGTCTGAAACAAAAAAGGCAATTTAATACTTTTTGGAAAAAAGTTCTAAGTTTTTGAGTTCTAATTTGGGAACTCAAAACATAAAAAGCAGTTTAAAGAATACTTACAAAGTTTTCAGTATGTATGCCAGCTTTTACGCAAAACAGGGTCACCGTGGATAAGGATTTAGGTAGATACATATGGATATTCAATTCACTTACTTACTTACCCACAACAAGTAAGATTCAATCATTATGCCCTTGGATTTAAACGAACGTCAAAGTGTGTTTATGTATTTCTTGCAGGAGTTTATTGAAACTTTATTGGCACTTCAGGATTAAAAAAAGATTATTATAAAGACTTGAGGAGGTAGTAGCTACTTAACAAAAGTTTGTTTTCAAATGAGCTTTTGCATAGCTACCAATCTCTACAGTACTATTGATATCGCCTCGGCGGAGCACGGACGACTAAACGTGACGTCTCCTGTGGATGCCACGTGTGGTGGTGAAACGCGTAGAGGTGTTTAGCACGTTGGTGTTGAGTGCTAACAATTGCATTGGCTGTGCCGCATGCGTATTGAGGAAGGGATGGTGGTGCATCTTGTATTTGAGTGAATTAATACGCAACGCGGTTACGGTTCGTGTGGTTGCACCTGCGTCGCTAAGCCGAAAACAAAATAATTGCACTAATTGACACCTTATCATTTCACTGTTATCTTCTAACTTGAGGTGCAATATCCCTTAGACGATTTAACAATTCCATAATTAAGACATAACTTAAGATTCAACTTAATTTCATAACCAAGGAACTAATAAACTACCGTGATGATTAAAGTTGCTTTAAAGCTTTAAGTCTGCCATTTGTACTTCATTTTGTTTGTGCAATAAAGAATACGTAACAATAATAATAATGATTAACCATAAATTAACCCCAATAACGAAGCTTATCAGATGTACTAATATGTTTAATACGAGTACAACTCACGTGCCTACAAACTGGTAAAGTATATGCATTCTATTCATGTATACCCAGACAGACCATCAAATTCGTATTAGCCCTGCAATGACATTAGCTTCCGGGCTGAAAAGGCCACGTTCAGATAAGACGGTGCCTTCAAAAGAACTGACGTCGAGATGGTTCACAGCGCAAACATAGTGGCTTACAAACTTACACGACTGTAAGGGGCTGTGAATAGTGAGACGTTATATTAGAGAGGGTACTTAGGTAGTGACTGAAAGAAGATAATATATAATAGATAATACTTTACTTACTTAGCTGCATTAATTGAATACAAAGGGATTTGCAAGACCTTCAAAGGCGCCTCTCCGTTACTTTTTTTGACAAAATTTAACTTAAAAGTTGGTTTCTTATTAAACGAACTACAACCATGATTAAAAAATTTACCCTTGTGTATTCTTCTATGGGAAAATCTGTGAATCGTTTCGAAACGTAACTTGTCCAGTGACTGTTCACTCTAACGTACTTCTAAGCCAAGGTTGCTTACACTCGCATCAAACCGCAAAGTTGTCTGTGAAAATCCTAAAAATAACTAAATCTAACTCAGGAGCCTGTAAACCGACACTGCGTGACGGGAGGTATTCGCGGAATCCCCTACTCCTTCTCTTTTTGTATCCACATCAACCGTATTTGTTTCAGTTTAGAACATAATTTCGCTTGAGGTTTATCAGCGAAACAATTCACACGTCTGCATAAGGCAAAAAATCCGTCTGATTCCATTCATTTCAACCAAAACACTTACAAAATAAAGTCCATTTCACACTGCCGGGTTTCTGTAGTCCGGGGCACAACAACCGCAAACTTCTTGCCAGCTCACTCCTGTTCTCAGATAGAGGATAAATATTATTCGAAACTAGTTTGGGCCAGTTGATTCCAGTTTCAAACTGTCTGTGTTTTGATTGAAAGAGTCCGGTGTTCTGATTTGTAAATGTCTCTTTTGCATAGCAATGGGAAGGGTATTTACATAAGTTTGAATGTTATATATTTTATCTTTTCCAATATATTTTAAGTTAGGTTCTTACTTCTTGATTAGCTGAATAAAGTGTTATAATATTGAACTATCAAATTGACTGAATGAATCTTTCCTTTTCTCTATTATTTACTGATTAGTATGTACATAATATTTTTAAAAAGAACGCCTATCAGACGTAGAAACGTTTGAAACATAACGCCTTGATAACGCCCTTCGTATACAGTACAATAATGCGTTTAGGATGTTGTTGGGGCTGCCCCGGCACTGCAGTGCTTCGGGGATGTTTGCGGAGTATGGTGTCGCCTGCTTTTACACGACCCTACGCAAGCGGTGCACATCACTGGCACGCAGGGTTCGGGTCAGCCCCAACATCATTCTGAAGATGCTCTCCCAGAGATTTGACTGTCTGTATATCAACCATTGTTATATGGTTCATATATGGACTAATACTCAAATGCAAGCTGGTGGTCGTCCAATTTAATTTATATTTTTATTTAATTGAATGTATGTGAAATTTAATCTAATTCTATAATTTAAAATGTATGTATGACTTAATTATGTCGAAATAAATAAATAAATAAAAATATTTCACTCTTGTATATAATTTAAGAGCTGTGTATTTCTAAACGATATATAAGGCCATGGAAATAAACGAAAAGAGCCTAGATAAGCGAAAAGAACACCTGCCTAAAATGTTTAAATTCGTCCGCTTGTAATTTAATTTAATTCTTTATTTGGTACACACAACAGAGTTACAACCATTACAAAATATAAGTATCTATTCATCAGGTTATGATTTGTTGCATCTCCAAGAGCGAGTGCACACAGCATGCAAATCAAGTTAACAATCGCTTAAATAAGATACATTTGAATTAAATTGGTAACTATAAAATTATGGTAATAATTATAAATTAGTAATATGAATTTAATGTAATTAATGTAATTATGTATTTAATGTAATTATTATAACTCTTTCATTACAAATTACATTCATCAAAGTTTTAATTGCAGTAACGAATAGTCATATTCTCGTTCTCGCTTCTCGCATTTGGTACCAGTTTTCCCAGCTACCCCGCTACCCCGCAGGGACACTGGTTTGCATACTGCATATGAAACGATGTGTTACTAATTGTGTTTGGTGATTTCTTTGCTAGTATGTAAAACATTTGTCAATGAGTTCTGATTTGTTTAATCTAAAGTTAATCTATTAACTCGGTATTAAAAGTTCTCCTTCAACTAACGTTAAATAAATAGAATAAAGGTTTAGGTAGCGAAGAGGCGTGCAATTCGACCTTTCAATATTGCTATTTCATGCATATATCTTAATCTGTGTACAAAATGAGATTTTCTTACCTACATCTTACTACCATATAAATTTGGCATGGATGAAACAACTGTTTAAAAAAAGGGCTATTCGAATTCAAGATTCGAGATTTTCAACTCATTTAAAACACATCTGCACGACCTTATGCTCATACATGATGGCTTTCAATAGACTTTAACAAGCCAAGATTCAGAAGAGATATTCGAAACTATTAGTCGTTCCCGCATGACCACAACATTTTCCTTGCCACTACCCTCGGGATTGCTCGAGCTGAGTGCACTTAAAGATGCCACAAGTCACTTAAAATGTATCAGAGTTCGGTAAATAGACATGAAGTACAGGTAAAGCTTTTTTGTTTTGCTTTCAATCTTGACAACAACCATTATAGGCTAGTTAATAAATAATCGTGTCATGAAACACTATAGAGTGAATTTGAAGAAAGTCAATTTTTTACTTACTAACAAAACGAAACTATGCGTTCTAGCAACATGAGATTTTCGACTAAAAGAAAATTGATAGAATTTTCTGAACGTTTAACTTAGTCAAGTTTTAAATCGACATCAAAAAAAAAGAGGTTATCAATTTGATGTGTATCTTTGGGATTGGATAATATTTGAGTATGATGATCTATTTAGACTTCCAAACACGTTTGCTTATTTTAGTTAGTGTATGAATGTTTGTATAAGCGCAGAGAAAACTACGTACTTGATATACCATACCTAAAGTACGTAAATATAATTTCTTAGTCAAAAGCTCACTTTTGCGCCTTCAATCTCCAAAAGCTGTATCTGAAAGTGCTGTCGAAAACGTGAAATAAAATGCACGGTACCTAATAAAAGGACTAGCACCACTCCGCAATTCATAGCTCGTCGCAAACAAGACCCACAATACATTATAGAGGCGAGAGTAAGCTCACCGCAACCACCACGTAAAGTTATTAATAAAACACGCTTGTACTTGATTTTGAACTGACTGGGTGATATTTATATTTATATTTCAATACATACAGTGCCAGGAACGTGGATCACAATTCTCCCATGATCATGGCACTTTTAACAATGCTAAAGTATCGGAATTTATAGTAAAACGTCTTCCAAAGCAACTATAATTTAGACGAATTTAAGGAGTGAGAGAATAGGATGTTACTAGACAGGCATGATCCAATTTAGGCCATGTGAATTTTAACAATAAGTTATGCATTCTTCTTATTGTTTTCTTATTTCTACTTATTCTTTTTGCCTTCTCGTTATTCATAAACCCTTTTGGTGACCGTTTTTGTTCCTTCATACCTTATTCGTGACGTCCATATGACGTTTACTTTTTCCACATTTCTGTGAATAGCTTCCAAGTTTCTGTGGATAACAATCGAATACTACTTACCTACTTTATTTCCACTATGGCGCTACGAGTCCTGACACGAACGCCTACGCCTTTTTTAGGGCATCTGTGTAGTTGTCTCACGCAGCCATCGCGGTGGTAAGCGCAAAAAGCGCTGGATTGTGAAGCCCTGTTGTAAATGATTTGCCAACTCTTAGCTTAGTCTTTTTTGTAAAGGTAGCTGTTAGCTGTATTCTAATCTGTATTGAAAGTATTAACCTAAATCATACGAACTTTAGTTTTGACAACACTCGTGAAGTTCCTTAGCTGAAACATTAGTAGTAGTCCCTCTGGACTAGTCGAAGTCGAAATCGGTTAGAGAACCGATTTCGACTATGGCGGCCAGTCACAATGACTAACCGAATGCGCTGGACATATTATAGTGCACAAGTGTATGCGCAAACACAGGTGCACTTTCTATTCCTTTCACTCTCATAGCCTGATGGGACAGCAATCTGACACGACCGGAGAGAGATCAGGCGCAGGACTAACGGCTTTACGTGCTTTCCGAGGCACGGGTGTGAAACACCGCCAACTTCCAAACTCCGGGCTTCCCTGAGAATTTCTAAACAGAAAAACCCAGATACATATTTTTGGCCCGACCCGGGAATCGAACCCGGGACCTCTGGCTCAGCCGTCGCTTTAAAATGCGACCCTCTAACAGTTGCATCTGAAACATTAACCCATAAATACTAAACAGCTATCAAAACGCGTTTACTGGCCTACACAGTAAATGGACTGTTAAACTAGTAACACTTAGCCGTAGTGTCAATCCAAGGCCAAGCTTACACGGGCCTGTGGCCTGCGGCGGCTGTAGCTGACAACCGCTTTGCACAAATAAAAGCTCTGGGAGCTTTAGCGAAATAACGCAGCAGTGTTGTTGTAAGACTGAGTTAGTAGGATTTACTTATAATGATAACTGGATTATGAATTTACTCATCGAATTTTGTTTCTAATAGTCTACAGTGGGCGTCAAAGGGCAAAAACAATACTCTTTGTGATGATAATAAGCACTCAATTACAAAAAAGCAGTCATATGAAATACGGCTGCACACATTCAATACAAATACATTGCATTCACAATCTATGTAGAACTTATAATGTGGATACCATAATCGTACTCGGCCGAAACCACGGCCCGTATTATTCAAAATTCCACCGAAAATGGCCAAGATAAAAAAAAGATAACAATAATAATAAGTACTGATATTGTCTTTGTCGTATGAATTAAGGTCGTCGTCGTGTTAAATTATTTAGTGCTACCAGCAAAATCCATCTGGCTTTCAGTAGACAAAATCTAAGGCGTTGAATTATAACCACTTCCTGCCGTTAATTGGAGTTTAATATGATTGAGTAGGTACTGTAATTGCGTATCTCCGGTGACCACGCAATAATTTGGTATATTAGTAGATACAGCTGTCTCGATGATGTGAACGGGGTGTTGTCATAAATTAAACTAAGCTAAGTGGATGCTCATCTATATCTACATACATAAAATAAAGTCGAGTTAGTTACATCTGTTGTATTTGTTTGGCCCTAAATTGTACTAGGGTTGCGAAACGAAGTTCGCGGAAACCGCTAGTTGTTAATATATTTGTGCTGTATTTAAAAGTGCATGTTCAAATATTATCGCTCAACGTTCAAAATAACATAACCTGTCCGCTAATAATAATTATAGTATTCCAAACTTTTATGTAAATCAGAAAGGCATTCATTCCGCTGCCACGCTTATGCCATCGAAATAACAGCTGGCGGTTTGAATAAAACTTTTAATGCTGTGTGATTGTGTTGCGTTTTCATTCGTTCATTCGTTCGGCACCCGCTTATTAATTTCATTCATTCTGATGCGTCGGCGGCCGGTCGCGCGGCAAATGTGCGAAACCACCGGTGGAATGGTGAAATAAAATATCGAACATTTTCGGCACTATTGATGTTCCTGAATATAAGTTCCTAGATATTAAGTGAATAGTGCTTTATTTTTCGATGGTCACATTACAGAAGGGATATGATAGGTTAACGCTTACCTGAACGAGCAAGATCTTTAAATACTTGTTTGTGGGAACCCTTAAAGATGTAAAGGAAATAGTATTTCTTGTCAAAATAAGTTTACTTTATACCTATGGAAATGGTTAAAATCTCCTTTACTCTCGTCACTTTACTAGAGCTTTTAAAGGTTTTCTTTTATCGTTTCCCACTTGTTTCGAGAGGTTTCGAGGCAAGACATAGTTTGTCATTTAAAATATAAATATTTAAAAATAATTCAAAACAAGAATTAACAATAAACCTGTCTGATTCGTAAAGGATGGTTCTGGTAATTTAGTAACTTTTTCCAATAAACCAACCACTAGTTACAACAACAACCAAAATAGTTATTTATTCATTTATCAGTTGGTAATATTCTATCGCTCCTGTGTGTACCTATAACATACCAATTTAGTCCATTGACTATACACTTACAGGATGTTTTTGCATGGGGGTGCCAAATTTTTGGTGGTAAAACCATCAATATGAACAACTTTTACTATGGGGTCATGGTCATAACAAAAATTCAGACGATAATGTATGGAGATGTAGAAAAATATGGTTTGAACGATGGCCCCATAGTAAAAGTTGTTCATATTGATGGCCTCATTCACCTTCAAAAATTTGGTACCCCCTTGTAAAAACACCCTGAATTTTAAACTTAAAAACCTACTCATCTCAAGTTAGAAATAAACTTATAGCTTGTTTGTGGAACTGATCTCAAGTCGGAAATAAGCAGGATATGCTTTTATTCAACCGACACGGTCGCTACAAGTGTACATTTTGTCCCCTTGCCCTCGCAAAGTGGAAGTCGCATTCGGTATGAAATTCGATTCACGTCCAAAATTCAATATTATTGGCAATCGGCGGGTTACAGCGGCGCCATTGTGCGCGATTGTTCTTTTAAGGTCCGCCTCGGAACGGTTGGTACACAGTGTAGTAGTTATGTAGTATACTCGGCAGAATTCTCTTGTTGCCAATAATTCTACGTCTTCAATCGTAATCTAATAGCGACTATGTTCAAAATTGACTTATTTATAATTTATTTATTTTATTAGAATATATATGGTGTTGGAGTCATGGGGGTAGCAAGAAGCGGAAAAAGGCTGACCCTCCCGATGGGCCTCCATTATGTGACTCATAATCTGACGAAGAAGATGCATCACCAAAGTATCAAATATATAAGGTACAGGAATACTATCGAAAGTACCCTAAAAATAGCAAAAAATCTGATAATATAGTTTTCATATCTCACAAAGAAGAAAAACAATTTGCCTACAAAGATTGACTTGCCATTTCTCACGCCATATGAAGTATTTGCGTGGCTGGTATACTTCATCTAAAATCTATCATCAAGTACAAAATCGGGATCTATTCCACTCTAATCCCAAAAACGAATACTAACGGTATTTGATTACACACATAAAAATCGTCTTATTCCTAACGAATACCAATTCATACATTTTGGCAGTCACAGAAAAACTTATTTTGCTTTCTCTTTCCGAAGTACTAGGAGTGCAGACTTCTGCAATAAAGCTTTGAAACTCTGCTTTAATTTTTTAAAGGTTTTAAAGCTTTATTGCATAACGACAGGTTTTAACCAACTTAAAAAAGAGGAGGTTATCAATTCTACTGTATAAATGTTACCTCATATCTCAGTCATTTGTTAACTGATTTAATTTTTTTACCGGATCTGATGGTGGGATTCTGGTGTAATCGAGGGAAACCCTTAAATTTTAAAGGCAAGTATAGTGTTTTTGTACTAGAACCTCAATGTTGACATGTCTTTACGTCTGAAAGTCACTATTTTGTGGAGCTGAGCTGATGGTTAAACTCCTTAACGCTTAGGAGTTTAGTGATTATGACGCCAGAACTTATTTACGGTACTTTGTAGCTAATTAATAAAACAGAACCCAAAGGTGCTTCTCCCTCTATTAATCACATAAAAATTGCAAATAAAATTTACTTTTATAAAATTGTAAAAATCGACTTCAAATACAAAACACACTATAAAGAATGAATTAAACTCTTGAAAGGACTCCATTTTAGGCAAACGATTTCTTTTTCAAGTCGGTGCCATCGCATTGGCTATCTCAAGCACCATCTGAAGCGTCATTCATCTGGGCACCGACTCCAAAAAGAAATGGTTTGCCTAAAATGGAGTTCTTCCAAGAGTTTATTTAAGACTTTTAAGTGTATTTTGTTTTTTTACTTCAAAAATTGGGATTCACATCAATGTTTAAAAAAATATTATAATCCAATTACTGGGAATGCAAAAAAATAAAGGACATTTTGAAGGTTTCTTGAAAAAACAGAACTAAAAAACTATTTAAAGTCCCATACAAAAACATATTTACTGACTGCACTTTATCATACATAAATGGTAGTTTACCCTACTTTGGGATTCGATTATAAGCAGTAGTTGATAGAAATGATACGTTTTATGTGAGTGTAATCAAATACTGCTGGTATTCGTTTTTGGGATTAGAGTGGAATAGATCAAAATCTGCATTACTTTCGACATATCAAACAATGCAAATGTATTTCTACAGAACAGGAAACTTCTAGATGATCTTGCTCTCAAAGCTTCAATTCCGGTGAGTGACACAGAAGTGATTGGGGTGCTTACCTCAATACCCGCTGATTTATTAAATAAAAAGATTTCAACTCTCAATATGCAACGAGTGCGGAGTGAGGGTGGTGTGGCTTCGTACCAGTCCACGCAGACTGTCGAGGTGACGTTTGCTTCTACAGAGCTCCCAAAGTATGTATTCCTTGATTCGTGGAAACATGAGGTAAGTGTGTACGTACCGCCGGTGAAGCAGTGTTTACGCTGCATGAGGTTTGGTTATATTGCACAATATTGTAAAAATGCCTAAGTATGTTTTATTTGCTCAGGTTCGCAAAATTTTAAATCTTGTACAGTTGAACATAAAGATGCCAAATGTATAAACTGTGGTGGCATCCACCTTGCTAAACGCCAATCTTGAAGAAAATAAACTAAAATCCAGGACAACTACACATTCAAAACATTTTAAAGAAAATACCTTTCCTCAATTATTATCAATGAGAAATATTAAAAACTTAGTTAGAAAACCTCATAAAATCTGAATGTTTCATGAACATTTTAACCAACGCTATCACCAAATTATTTTTGAACCAAAAAGCCCTATAAACTCTAGCACTATTAAAAAAACTTTACACCTTACCTTCCGTAACAGCTCTTCTTTTCCTGTAACTGGATCTTAACGTAATGCAAAGGATGCGCGTGCCCTCCGAGAGCCCGCTGTGGAAAACGCAGGTTTCGTTTACATAAAGATTTAGCAGAGCCTCTAAAACAATTATAGCCAGAATGATAAATTTATAGCTGTTGTAAGTTGTCCGCTATAACTCGCCGAATGTGGGCCCTCAGATGAACTGTGCCAAACACCAAATTACTGAAACGGACCAAATAAGATGATTTTAAAGAGTGGTCATATTTAGCAGGCAAATTATAGGGCAACATACGAAAGTGAGAGCTCTGCCTAGTTATTGCAAATAAAGAAAATCCAATAAGATGATGAGCCCTCAGTTCTTAAGTGCAAAAATTTTACTTTGATGCTACAAATTTTAACTTACAACTAAATGTCTTTGGTAAGGTTTTAAATTTTAGCAGAAGTAGCCACAATGCTAACCTGAGAGTACTGGGTTTATACATTCAACTAGTATAGAATAAAAGCTCTAGCAAAGTGAGCCCTCAGACCACACGCTAAAAACCAACTCCATAAGAAATCTATCTCCCAAGTCATTGTTTGATGAAAATAGTTTACAGCATTTTTTATACAAAATTTATAGTTTCAGATTGTATTAAAATATTATTGCTTTATAAAGTATTTAAAGAAATATCTAGCTTTTAAAATTCTCCATACTGATTTTGTGTATGTTAACCACATTATCATTTTTTTTAGGAAACTCGAAACAAAAGTATATGCTGTAGGATTGCTTAAGAGGTATTTTGAGAAAAATATATGATAAAACTAAAATAAAAATTTCGCGATAATTTATTTGATTTTTCATCCCAACGTTTCGAACGCTGTAAATTATCCGTAAATTGTGTTTTATTAAATGTGTAATATTCGCGTAAACTTCAGAAATAAGAATGATGAGGATATTTTATTACTCCTGGAAGTCTCAAGCAAATTTTTTTACATTTTGCGTAGACAATTGACTCAAATCAATATTCTGATTTTCTACTGCATCGATTCTACTGCATCCTTTTAACTTACGTAGCTAAATCTTTTAAAAAAATTTAGAGGTTGAATCAATTTCACTTATCAATTTTTCTCAATCAATAAATACACGAAAATACCAATTTTGTTTTGGACAACAAAATAAATTTGCTTTATTGAGCGCCACCGTGTTTTACCGAGACTTTCGCGCCTGAGCAACGTTTGACAAATACAAAAATACAACATAGTAGGTAATAATGGATTTCTTCATTTATTTGTTAATGATAGTGGATAAATAATAAATCTGGTTAAACACCAGAGTTGTTCTTTACTTATTATTATGTATGGGTATGGGTTCTTTAATTATTATAACGTTTTTTTTTCAGTTTGAGTTTCTGACAAATACACACTCTAACGAAGTTAATTCGACCTAAAATGATCGCTGAGACGTTGTCATTTTGAAAATTTTAGTGATAACCCAGTAAAATTGAATCGACGTTTTTCGTACGAAGTAATGGTTACTTCTCGGTACTAATCGGCAGAAAGAAAACGGAAGAATGTGTCATGTCAAGAAATGTCTCAGCGATCATCATAAAAAATGTACTTATAGATCAAACGCGCATCGGCAAAATTTAATTCTTTGAACAGTGATCTTGCATTGCACGTGAAAACCGTGAACCTCAACGTTTACATTTCCAAGGTTGAAAATTAAGAACAATCTTACCAAAAATAACCATAAATAATTGCAGTCGCTTTATTTTATTTATTTTTTATTAAAGACTTTATTGCACAAATCGTGGTGTACAAAGGTGGACTTAATGCTAAAAGCATTCTCTGCCAGTCAAACCTTTAAGTCATGCAGAGAGATGGTAGCTGTTGGTAGCAACTTCTATCTATGGGCTTGGTCTATTTTTATCACAATGTGGCTCAATTATTTTCGACCCCGTATGAAAAAGCAATTTTCCATACATGAAAAGTCAACTTTCCTAACAGGAGTGATAAAAAACTAATTAACGAATAATGTAATTATTCAGATGTAACAGATTATATTAACACGAATAAATAAAATGTGTACTTATTTATTTTTTCCATTACTTTCCCACTAATCTTCTGATTTGTGGTTACCCTAATACGAACATTTTGTTCACATATAAATGAATTAGTTTTTTTTCAAGAAAGGAAATATTTACACGCCATACAGATACATAAGTTTGTACTATGAAATGACTACGTTTTTTTACTAATAAGTGTAAATTAATACCCCTTCCACCTTGACTCAAAATATGATAACTTTCTTCTAAAACGTGTGGTCTGAGGGCTCACTTTGCTAGAGCTTTTATTCCATACTAGTTGAATATATAAACCCAGTACTCTCAGGTTAGCATTGTGGCTACTTCTGCTAAAATTTAAAACCTTACCAAAGACATTTAGATGTAAGTTAAAATTTGTAGCATCAAAGTAAAATTTTTGCACTTAAGAACTGAGGGCTCATCATCTTATTGGATTTTCTTTATTTGCAATAACTAGGCAGAGCTCTCACTTTCGTATGTTGCCCTATAATTTGCCTGCTAAATATGACCACTCTTTAAAATCATCTTATTTGGTCCGTTTCAGTAATTTGGTGTTTTGCACAGTTCATCTGAGGGCCCACATTCGGCGAGTTATAGCGGACAACTTACAACAGCTATAAATTTATCATTCTGGCTATAATTGTTTTAGAGGCTCTGCTAAATCTTTATGTTAACGAAACCTGCGTTTTCCACAGCGGGCTCTCGGAGGGCACGCACATATGCAAAGGTATGCATAGAACATAAACAGAATTAATATTTTACTTTAAATTTTTTTATAAAATTCATTACGCTATAATATCAAAAACTTTGCTTACCCCTACTGTTACTGAAAGAAATGATATTAGGCAACAAGCACAATGGAGTAACTATTTTAATTCACAATGGTATAAATTACAGGAAACTTAAAACTTATTCTGATAATTCATTACAAAATATTTGTGTTAGAATAACTGTACATAATGCAAAAATAAGTATTGTTGGATTTTATTGTCCGTCGAATTCCACGCCATCTTTTGACAAACTTAAATTTAAATTTTTGACAAACTTAAATTAAACAGACGGGTAGATGGCGCTAACGTCACGCTATGACGTATCAATGAGACCAAGAATTTCGCGCGGTCGGACCGACGGCACGGTAGCTCAATTGGAAGAGCAGTTGGCCCGGATTGCCAGAAAGATGCTGGTTCGAATCCCGCCCGTGCGCAATTTTTGGTTTCATATTTCATCTTTTAAGAATAAAATATGACACTGTGAGTGTTAAAAATATTGTAAAACCATTGAGTAGCGAAGCGTTATCATTTTCAAGTTGAATTTATTCTGTAAAGAATAACTACTTGGCCCGCTGTTGCATAAACAGACGGGTAGATGGCGCTAACGTCACGCTATGACGTATCAATAAGACCAAGAATTTCGCGCGGTCGGACCGACGGCACGGTAGCTCAATTGGAAGAGCAGTTGGCCCGGATTGCCAGAAAGATGCTGGTTCGAATCCCGCCCGTGCGCAATTTTTGGTTTCATATTTCATCTTTTAAGAATAAAATATGACACTGTGAGTGTTAAAAATATTGTAAAACCATTGAGTAGCGAAGCGTTATCATTTTCAAGTTGAATTTATTCTGTAAAGAATAACTACTTGGCCCGCTGTTGCATAAACAGACGGGTAGATGGCGCTAACGTCACGCTATGACGTATCAATGAGACCAAGAATTTCGCGCGGTCGGACCGACGGCACGGTAGCTCAATTGGAAGAGCAGTTGGCCCGGATTGCCAGAAAGATGCTGGTTCGAATCCCGCCCGTGCGCAATTTTTGGTTTCATATTTCATCTTTTAAGAACTTAAATTTCATTATTTAGATTCAATACCCAAACCGAACTTATGATTTTCGCAGGTGATTTTAACTATCACACACACATTAGGGATTTCACACAATAGATTCTAGAGGCAGAGATATTTTAGAAACGATTGTCAATAGCGATTTCGTCTTATTAAATAACGATAATGTAGCAACTGTTGGATCTCTGTCATGGCGTTAAAATGCATTCGACTTATACTTGGTTTCTTCCTCATTAGCTCTTTCTTGTGACTGGTCCGTCCATATCGATCCTCTTGGCAGCAGCTATCACCTTCCTTTAATTATGAAAGTCTTAGTTAATAAAAATGTAAATAGAGATGTGTTGTATAATAATGGCATTATGCATTATTCAATTTACCCTAATTTTAAAAGTGTAGATTGGAAAATGTATGAGCAAATTGTTGATTTGGAACTGTCTGTCTTTCTAATTCAAAATAAGTCTCCGCTGGATGCTTTCTCAACTTTCATTTGAATTTTACACACTGTCATAAATAAATGTCTTCCAAACCACATTTCGTCTGCATCTGGCCCCGCTACTACTAATAGTAGTAGTACTACTATTGTTACTACTACTATTATAGTACACCTTGAAAAAATTCAAAGCCCTCCTCTTCCATGGTGGAACAAAACATGTACACATGCCGTGCAAAAATCTAAATCTTCAAATTCAATGCCTTTTTCAACTGAGGGGTTGTTTTTGAAGTTAATAAATCTAAATCAGCATATATTAACTTCACAAACAACCCCTAAGTTGAAACATACATTGAATCTAAACGCTTACAAGCTGTAAAAAACTTACCTTGAAAATGGTTAGATCCTAGAGCTGGATAGAATTGTGGAACTCTTTTAATCATGGTACTCCCTTGTTGAGAATCTGTAATTTTATGTGAAAGTTCTATAAAACATATATCTAGACGAATACCAATGACAGTTGGATTCTAGATTTTCTTCATAAGTGCACTCCTGACTATGTTTATTATAAAACAAACTGCTATACCATTAGTGATACTAATTCTGTAAATAGTTTCTTGACCGTTGCCTTTACCAAGCAAGAGTTAATTGCTGCCTTATATTCGAGAAAAGATAGTGCTTTTGGTCTTGATAGTGTTCCTTACCTGATGCAGAAAAAACTTTTTAGCAAGGGATTAGACATGTTTCTAATAATATTAAATAATCTTTGGTTAGCAAATGATATACCACATTCATTGAAGTCTGACCGGATAGTTCCAATACTAAAACCAGATAAGCAGCGATCTTGTCTTACACAAGACGATTATTGCGATAGGCCGATAAGAGTCTTCTTATCGCCCTATCGCACGTAACGTGATGATGATGTATTCGAACAGCTATTGAAACAAAGACTATAATTTTATATAGAAAAAAAGTTACCATTTACCTGGTAATCAATATTGTTTTTATAGGTAAACCGCTAAACTGAGACATTTCTGACGTCACTTTTGTTGTATTTTTCTCCCAAATAAAGTACTGCACATTAATAATATGAATTAAATGTTCTTCTATTAGGTAGATAAAATATCGTTTAGTTCATAGCAATGATGAGGAGTACATTGATTGGGAGGGAAATGAAAACAAATGCGACAAAAGTGACGTCAGAAACGTCTCAGTTTTGCGGTCGACCTATAAAAGAGGTATCGTGTCTGCTTGTGGAAGTATATGTCAATTGCAGCTTGATATTCAAAGTAGTTTAAATAAAAATGATTTTTTGATGTCTGTGTTCTTTGATGTTGCTGGAGCCTTTAATAGTGTAAATATTTATTTTTGGCAATAATCTACTTTCCATTGGAATTCCAAGTAGTTTATTGGATTCAAAAATTTTTAAAGAACGGGAAATTTTTCACTGACTTCAAAAAAAGCAGGTCCGCTGTTCAAACTGTATGTTGTCATTGCTTTGGAAAAAAAATATTGAAATATAATGGTTTGATTTAAGGTCCAAGGTTTGTTTCAGTAGGAACATACCAATTTGGCATTTTGGCTTCGTTATTTTTATTTTTTTTGTTGGTCGTTCGAATATGGTATTGGGCTCTGATGTTAAAAATCTTCAATTTCCTTATGACTTAGGTAGTTTACACATCTGAAAAAAAAAATGTCTCTTTCTTGCTAAACAGTCATTGGAAGGTTTGTCTTTTTATTTCTTATACTAAAATCTTGAAATAAATGCATAAAATCAAAATCAAAACTCTTCTTATTTGGATAAATTTGCAATTCATTCCCTAATATTGTCTACAATCAAGTTCCTATTCCTGTCTCTCATGAAGTTAAGATCATAAGTGTAACTTTCGTTCAAAACCTTTTTTGAAGCTGATCCCAAGGTACTGTTAATATTGTACAAATCTTTGATTCGACGTTTTGAATATGGTTTCATTTGTTTTGTGAATATTTGTAGGCTGGTTGATGTCTTAGAAAAACATTACAATGACATTTATGTTGGAGTCTTTTAATGTCAATTTCCTGCAATCAACATTATTATTGATCATAATTTGTTCTCAAAAGAAGATGTTTCTATTAAATTCTCTGAATTTGATGATTGTAGATATATCTATACTAATAGGTCCATATCTGAGTCTGTTGTTTCTTTTGCTGTTTTTGATAGTTTTGTTTTTTTTTTATTCTGGAACTGGTTATAAAATAAATTCAAACACAAGCATATTCACAGCTGAGGCCTGTGGCTATTCTTGCTGTTTTAGAACATATAAAAGACAAACACAGTAGTTGTCTTAATGGGTAATAGTTAGTGATAGTATGAGTGTTTTGGAAAATATTTAAAATAATAAATTTAATGCTAACACTAACTATTTGATTGTTGCAATCAAACAGTTGGTTAGAATTAATATCAATAAATAATATCAATATTTCACATATTTTATGTGGGTACCGTCGCATGTTGGTGTCATAGGTAATAAGAGAGCTGACTCTTTAGCTAGAAACATAACAAATGTGCTACAATAGCCTGGTATTGCTCCTTTTTTAAGGAAAAGGTCTCTTATATAAGTCTTTTAAAGAAAACAAATTCATTTGAAGTCGGTACATGATGTGTATACGTAGAGTATTGATGCCCGTAAAGGTTGATATCATGCACCGACTGCAAATGAGTTTGTTTCTCTATTATGAATTATTTTACTCGTTATAGTGTTTTTTTAGGGCGGTTAAATTTTTAAATATGAAAAAAAAAATTTGATGCTTTTAGTTATTGTATAAGTTATAGTGTACTTAATAAAAATAAAATATTTACTTAAACCTTCTCCTCATTGTAACAAATACATTAGGTACTAAAAACCACATTAAAATCGGTCCAGCCAAACGCGAGATGTTTGCGTACAAACATACAGGTTGAACTGAGAACCTCCTTTTTTTAAGTCGGTTAAAAATATTTAAATGTTTTATGATAAACACTTATAATAGGCGTTTTTCAAAATCAAAGCCGGTTATTAATATTAATGGGTGATGGTTTTATACCTTTGCCTGTTCATAATCAGCATAAAATAAAACACGACGCTAACGACGCCACAGGTTGCTGCCCCAAACTTTATAAGGGTTCTGAATGCTCTAAGAGCTTTCCAATCTATGGTATCTTCTGTCATATCTATGGCTTTACCTCAACTGACCTACTTCTTAATTCGATTATATTCATAATAATTGCAATAGTGAATCTACGTCGTCAGGATCTATCATGATTTTAAAAGTAATGAAGTTTGACGGCAGGTGTACGGGAGTTTTTGAAAAAAGAAAAAAGACATACTTCAATTTGTCAAAAATATAGTAGGGAGCTTTCTTTCTCTTTTTTCATTTTGATGTTGCTTGCTTTTGTTCAGCTGAGCTATTATCTATGAAAGTCTGGGCAAGTTAGAGTTTTGCACAAAATTTTGAGTTTTCACGCTGTGCTGCGTACGGGGACATTTTTTTGAACTGACTGAATTTTGTCGTTTCAACCTGTGTCAATAAAATGAAAACCTTGGGTGAAAATTTTAGAATATCAAACTTTGAGAATTGGAATATAATACATAATATGGGTGATTTTTTTACGGGTAAAATGAACATCCCTTAAATTGTAGATAGTAGATTTTTGTTTTTATAGTGTTTTGTCACAATACAAACTCATTACATAAATTGCACTTTTAAAAAACAACCGTGACTTTGTGACAGACGAGGAATCGAACCCCGTGTCTTACGCCATAGGCATACGCCCGGATAGCGTAAGACACGGGGTTCGATCCCTTGTCCGTCACAGAGTCACGGATGCTTTTTACAAGTGCAATTTATATCCCTTATTTTTTTTTAGTGTCAAAAATCATAAATCATGACGGAACCAAAAATGAAAGCAACTAAATGCTATCGTAATTTGCCTTTTTTCACTGTCACATTAAATTCTCTCATTATACCGACTTAAAAAAGTAGGTTCTCAGTTCGACCTTTATGTTTGTATTTATGTATAGTTTGTCCGCGAATACCTCGCGTTTGGCTGGACCGATTTTGTTGCGATTTCCAGTAAAGTATTTGTTACATTAAGAAAAACGTTTTAGTAAATAGTTAAAATTAAGTTTCACTAAGTACAACATAACGTAAACAATACTAAAAAAGACGAAAAAAATGATTCATAAAATTTAAGCTGCTGCAAACTTCGCTGTCGATAGCAACAGTGTAGCTAATCTTGAGCTGGTGGCGGAGGAAAGTTAAACCTTGCGATGTGGTAGAGAAAATCATGTTTATTTTAATTCTGCATAATGTGTCTACTCTTGATTCATTTTAGCCGTTATGGCTTTTCGTTAGTTTGATTTGAGACAAGAAAATGATTTTATTGAAAATCACTAGAAGAACAAGAAAATAGTTGTACTTTAACTGCCTCTTCTCATTTCTTTAGAATCACAAAATAAATTAAGTTTAGCATTGAAAAAATAAAGTACGGTTTAAGTTTTACTCGGTGGTACCCACAAATCAAGCCTAATTTGTTTAACACGTTCTAGGACACTATTCCAGACACAATAGATGTTTTATTGTTTTCACGCCTGTAGGCGTTCACTGTCCTTAAATGAATAAAATATTTAAATTCATTTTATCGTTAAAACCAGCAATAAGTAACTTCGCTGATAATTATGTTTTATTAATGAATGGACATATACGATTTCAACTAACGATAATGAATGCATCAAAATCAAATCTATTTCAACAAAATCCTTCACAATCGCATCACATATAAATTAAGCTCACTAATCACGAACGTGTTAATTATCTGCAAACTACGTCATGCGTCAGTTTATCTGCGCCAAAATAAGTCATGAATGGAGAGGGGTATTAATCTTGTCGGCCCAATCATAGCAAGTGATTTACTATCTGAAATCGTTAGATTAATCTAGCTAGTTAATTACTCCGTCACAGGGCCGGGGTAAATAACCGTTTGCATAGGTTGATTAAGCAAATAAGTTATGGATGCAGAGTTGACAGAATCGTGGATGATATGTTATTAGTTATGATGGAGTTGGGAACTTTGTGTAACTGTGTGTGTGTAATCTTTAATTGCTGAAAGTAAAAAAAAATGGTTCTGATGTTCTAGCAGAACAATTACTTGTACAAAGTAATAAAGCAGGCTGAAATAAAAACTTTTCAGAACAAAATGAGAACTGACGCTTTTTTGACAAAAGGTGTTTTTATTTCTGTTTGAGATACTTAAGATGGTCTGACAAAAGTGGCTACTTATTTAATCACCAAAATCAATACCTTTTCGATAAATCAATTTTTAATCATATTGATTTGATCTTATTAGTGAATATTTCGCAATCAAATATTTTACATTTTGTGTCGTTATCGTATCTGGGCAGTTTTTTTAATATATGCGTAACTTATACTTACAACACAAATTCACTAATACTGTTTGTAATAAAATGGTGCAGCTGTATTTGCACACTTTATTTCGTTTGAAGTACCCTTAAATAGCCGTAACCGCTAAATATGCCCTAAAATAAAAGCCATCGTTCCAAACAGCTTATTAATATTCCAAAAAGCGTTCCTGGCTGAACCTGTCCAAATCACACATTCCTTCCGAATGCCATCGATATAACGCTGTACCTACGAGCAATAACGGCGGACGATATCAAACGCGCACCGTTTTCCGATATTGATGAGTCGAAGCGAACGCCAGCGTCCACCGCGCCATGAATCACTGGCATTACCTGATACACCTACTAACACACTAACCACATGTGACACTAAATTTAAAACTACTCACCCATCGACTGGTAACCACAACCTGATGGCGAACAAAGTAGTAGCCAAGCAGCTATGGATGCGTGACAATATCATAAGTTAGAACGACACTTTGACAGGGAAGAGGGTAGTATTGGTTCAGCGCAACTAGCGGAAGTCCAATGCTCACGTGATGTATGCCGTAGATGTGCGCTGGTTCGCTGTGTGTTTAAATTTAATGTGTAATGAGCTTGATTGACGAGTCTGATAGGAATTTCCATTTTAAGGTTATTTTAGTATTATGTTGCCAACGTGTGGCGTATTTTAGGTCGTTAATTAACGCATGTGCAATTAAATCATTCATTTAGGATTTGTTTCGAGTAAGGATTTACTTTGTTATTAATCAATGGTCTCGTGAATTTAAAAACTAAGTGCTGACTCTAATTGAGAAGTTACAAATAGACTTAAATTTTGAATGTTGAAACTCAAAAGTTTGATTTTCCACCTCCCAAAATTGTTGTTACAACCAATGCAGCCGAACATAATTTCAGAATTTATCAAACAAATCGATAACACCGGCAGACAGAGTCTGCCAAGTTGCTAGCACTCGGTTTAACTGTCACTAAACATTAGCGAAACTAAACTAAGTTTATGATGCAGCCTACTATAGTCGGACTGTAATTCTATCGACGCGTCGACTTGCATTATGCATGCCTGCACTTACACTGTGCCTCTCAGGCGGTGCTTCAACATCAGTGGACTGGAATATTGTTCTATCAACGACATTTCACCAAGTTTCGCTATCCATTGATGAGGTTGCACTGCAAAAACTTATCAATCTAAGCGTATGCAGTTGATGTGTGCTGATGCCGTTTGAGCATAAGAGTGCCCCAAAAGTCACATATTAGCGGTTTCAGGGAAGCGCTCGTTTCAAAAGCAATAACTCGAGTGTGCATTGACGAACGCGTTTCGAGTGTCGGCCTCTTAACTAAGATGGAGATCGTTTCAAATGCCTCTTTGTATGCGCTAAAGTGTCTCAGTTTGTTTCCTCGGCCGTATGATACAGCAGTCGGCCGAGCCTGGATTGGGTGTTCGCACACTGTGAAATTGGTCGTTTTGTAATGGAAGATGTCTCGGTGTGGCTTTCAATAAACCAACCTACATTTCATATATTTTTGCATAATGTGTTACTCATATTAAAGGTTTTTTTTTATTTTTTTTTATTTTAGTATGGGTTGGCTCTTGACTCCAGACCAAGCCAAGTGCGACTAAGACGGAGTCGAAGATGGAACGAGCTCGCCCAGAAGAAGCCTGATCACTCTAACTTTATGTTAAGTAAATGTAAATTTCACTTTTGTTTATTGTACAAATTCATGTTACAATTTACAAAAGGCTGATTTATAAGACTTTATAAAAATATAGTTCCTAGTAAAAGGAATCTGGATCACCTCTTTCAGCCTTACCAGTCTGGAACTCATCACAATAGGACATTTTATTTTGAACCACTTAAACTTCGCAGATGTTTATAAATAGTTTACAAAGTCTAGTTCTTTAAAAACTTTTATCAAATCGATTAATCCTAGCGAAATTAGAGTAGGTCCTTCCTTCGCACTTAATACCAGAAAATTTGATTAGCACATCATGATTTCAATTTGATCCATTTATTAATATCGGAGCGGTTATTAAAGTGGCGACTGTAGCTGGCCACTTTATACGGAAAATTGGACCAATTATTACGGAGCATAATTGCTTGGCCGGACTTCGACAGACGTCCATTATTTAAAGTTCATTAAAATTTTAATGCAGACTCTAAATAAGCTTAAATTTTGAAAATCGTGACCCATTGACTTAAATTCATGACCTTGTTGTTTTTGTCGCCTTTTTAAACAACTGCTGTACTTGAAAAAAAAAAACAAATGTAACGTTTCTGAAACGCTAATTGTGAACTGGAACAAACTCAATTTATGCTCTTCCATTTTTTCAACCTTACGCACCTATAAAATTAATACAACGGAATAAATCAAATCAAGTTCGTATTGGTCCAGATTTTTAATCGAGAGTAATGGTAAAGTTACATTACCAGCAGTTGAATATATACGATTGTGAGTGTTTTGAAGAAACCCACTTTAACCAAATGACAGAATGGCTATTTTAATAAAAAATGGATAAGGTATTTTTTCTTTAAAATACACACAATCGTTATTATTTATAATTATATTCATCAGTATTCAATTGCTGGTAACGTCGGTACTTTACCATTACTTCGGATCAAAAAACTGGGCCTTAGACTTTAATCAATACTCTGTTTCTCGTTTATGTTTATGCCAATTTTCACCATTAGGCCTACATAAAAAATACCCAACAAGTGTATAGGCACTATCTATTCCATTCAGTAGGCATATAATTATTTTCAACGTAAAACCCATCATTGTTTTGCACAATGAAAATGACAATTATTTAACCGGTATGTCATCATTAGTCGATTCCATCGAATCATTATTCCACACACAATTACCTCGATCAAACCGACATTTAGTGTGAACACAAAAATGAGAGCTAATAACTAATTTCAGAGACTGAGCAACTAAATAATGGACTAAAATATGTTGAGTTTAACATTTATAGGTATTCTGAGCTTCAAATCAACTAGTATTATTAGGTCTGTATAAAGAGACTGTCATTTTTCGTTGTCCGTTTATTTCAATGTACGAATGATATTACGATATTTATAAGCACACTATGCTTACTCGTCCAAAACAGTCTGTCAGTCCAAGTTGCCAGTCCATCTCTTCAGCGTGGAGACTGGACGCCGTATCAAGTATATGCGGCAATACAATTATATGCACCAGACAACACTCCTACTGTCTGGTTTCGTGGTAAAAAAAATTCTTCCTTGTGTTACGAAGTACCAGACAAAGATTATGACGGGGGCGTCTCCCATATATTCATATAACATGCGTGAATTAGGTACAAATGTTCGTGTTCGTTACACAAACATTTGCCCCTTGCGGGATTCGAATTCGCGACGGCTGGCGTAATAGCACAGTAATAGTCAGGAGCGCTTACCAAAACGCGTAATTGTAACCAACGCGTCGTCAAAAGCATAACCTGTATTGCATAAAAACGATCAAAACAAGATTCTTTCTTATTAAGATCTTTTCAAATACATAACAAATACTTACAAATAATGTGCGATATGTATTCTAGCCAATTAAATTTCTGAATTCTGATACATTATGATTTTTTGTAATGTACCATATTTGCACTACAACGTGTAAGAACAAAGTGCAACGTGCAACTCCTAACTAAAAACAAATATGAATTGACGATATAGACCCACCAACTTGTCTGAAGAATGATAGCATGGCGCCACGATCGAAAAAAGTTGCCGCTTTTTACCAAAATAAACACTTCTTGGTTTTTTTTATATTCTCCGTTCAATTCTCAGACATCTGTAGTTCCATGTTTGGTCATTCTTCAGGTAAGTTTGTGGCACTATACAATGCGTGTTTTTCTTATGACACTGATACAGAAGTTAAATTCGTCATTGACACGAGTATAAAAAAAATCCAGTTGCTAAAATGCATATTTCTTCACAAAATATACCTCTATAACCGACATTTTAAATATAATAAAAGTCGGAATTTTACTCATCATTAATATTCTTGTTCCAGGAAAGGTAAAATATTGTCCAATATCTAGAAACCTTTATTAATATTCAAGAAAAAAAACACCTATTTATTTTCTCGATCTCTCACTTCAACGAATCGGAACAATACTCTCGTAACGGCTGCAACATAGCGATGCACTACGTATGCTACGAGTCTACGAAGCTACGTATGCTACGAGCTACGAGCTACAGGCTATTGTTTTATGTATGCCGTCGACAGCTTTATGAGCTCGAGTTAAAAAGAACGTGAATCGATGTGTCGAAACTATTCCATAGTTTGAGCTATGCGTTGTCCGAGGCAAATTGGGTTAGATTTTAGAATTATAAACATAATATCTTTAATATGGATTTGCCAAGGCCAAGCCATTGGCCAAGTTCGGCTAAGAACCAGTTTTTTGATCCGTAGTAATGGTAAAGTTACGTTACCAGCTGTTGAATATTTACGATTGTGTGTTTTGAAGACAAACTACCTTAACCGTAGGTCAGAATGGATATTTTAATGACCATTGGTTAAGGTATTTTTTCCTCAAAACACACACAATCGTAAATATTCAACCGCTGGTAACGTAATTTTACCATTACTACGGATAAAAAACTGGCCCTAAGACGGTCGAGATTTTCATGATGGTTTGTGATTTTGACCGGGATAATAATTGGATTATTGGTTATCTAACAACGACGAGACGTATGCGAATAATAATTATCGACGCAATTGATACCTAAAGTATTATATTTGTTGTTACCGAAAATATAAAATATTAAACGCTGGGATCGATAGTAAACAAAAGAATGTTGATAAACACATCGATGAGGGCTTACAGATAGACATTATTCGATATTTGAATCAAAATTCAACAGAGAAACAAAGTAAATAATCTTACCTCCGCGAAAATTCTACGAACATCCGACATATTAGTATGTATTCGCTGTAGATATTGTAATAACTGGAAACCGATACCCGCTGCATTCAACCCATATAAATCGTGGAACGAAATACGTAGTGGAGCAAGACTATAAATTGGTAATGCGAAAGGAACAATTTGGACGGAGCGGCCATAACGCGCACACGTGAGCCGGGGTTAACGCTTTATTTAGAATCTTACGTGAGATAAACGACTTTCTGAACTTTCTAGGCAGGTGGCAAATGATTAGCGAAAATGCTCATAAAATTGTATTAAAGTGAGATTGAAATGTCACGAGGAATGCTTTTTTCCCACCTTGTCTAGAGACACTGTTAGTACAGACGATTTGTCGCTTTTGCACTTACGTATTTTCGGCATCTATTGTTGGACTACAGTAGTCATTCAGTGGAGCTATTTGTAACACATTGTGTGCTGTAAATTAGCAGTATTACAAGGTGACACGCCGCCGTCAGATTAGCGAAGTATATCAATTGAAATCTCGTAGTAAAACTGATGACCCAGTAACGACTCAATTAGCGGAATTGAGGCCTTGATGGCTGAAAATGGTGTTATGATGATAATAAAATAATATAATGAAAAAAAACTTAACTTTAATAATACAAATCCAATTTGGACGATAATCATTATAGTTATACATAAACTAATAGTTTATGGATATTTAGCATTCGTCCAAATTGGTGCCAAAACTAATAGGATTCGGATATTGGATTTAAATGAGTATGAAAACACTCTAAAACCAAAAAAACTTGATTGGTCTGTTGAGGTGTTAAAATACCATGAGATTTATGAATTTTATGGACACTTAAATACTTTAACTGTCTTATGTCTCTGTTTTCCTAGGTAGTAAATAGATCAGAAAAGTTAGGTACTAATGTTAGTGACTGATGAAAATTTAAAACAATATAAGGTATAGAAGATAGATTTTCCAACGTTCAGTGCATTAACCACTCAATGCAACGCGTTGAGACGTTGTCCACGCAGCGAGCTGTGAAGTGGACTTCCCTGTGGCGTGTCCATGCGATTGACGCAAAATGCACTTGGAAATAGAAGGATTGGTCTTAGGTAAAATCAGGAATATATGGATTAACAACGCTACGAGTATTTTGTTCATCGAACTGTGGTGTTTGTAATTTGTTACTGATGGTCAACTCTGCAAAGAAAGTTTTTTCTAATTAGCGGTAAATATAAATAAGTGGTTTATTTTTTGTTTTTATAGTGTTTTGTCACCATACAAACTTAATAATATAAATTGCACTTGTTAAAAGACAACTGTGAACCTGTGACAGACGAGGAATTGAACCCCGTGTCTTACGCAATCCGGGCGTATGCCTATACCACTCGGCCACCGTCACATTAACAGGCCTGGGGGTCGATTCCCGTATTTCGGCATCTACTGTTGGACATTCGTTGGACTACAGTAGTGCTATTGTAACACATCATTGAAAAGTGACACTGAGTGACACGAGCACGTCAGTCCGGATCAGTGTTGCCAAGTAAAGGTACCATGTTACACTATTGATAATAATCGATTCCATACCTATATTAAATAGCAAAAAAGGTTTCATTTACAAAACTTGCATTGATCTATAAATTTGATAATTCATATTGCGATGCATTCGAATAAGTGAAATAAAGACTACCAAAGGAGTACCTCGCTATTATTGAGTAAATATTTTTCATGCTTAGATAAATAACGTTATTTCAACGGTATTTATAACTCATTAGTTTTACCGACATTCCCAAATGTCATCCTGCAGTTCAAAATTCAAAAAAAATTCAAAATTCAAAATCTTTATTTCAATTTAGGTCATGAAATGACACTTATGAACATCAAATATAAAAATTAAAATAAATGTGCGAAACATGTCTCCTTATCTTTTGGGCCCTACCAGCGCTTCGAGACAGAACACAGAGTTCAAAATAACACCGGCCAAGTGCGAGTCGGACTCTCGCACTAAGGGTTCCGTGCCAACTTTAACTGAATTAGGTATATTCTTACTTCCACTTACCCAAAATACTACAATATTTTGTTGACCGCAAATATAACTTTGTTTTTCATAGTGTTTGTATGAATAACAAAGTTATGTTTGCGGTTGTTGAAGATGTGCTATATCTCAAAAACTACTGGTTCGATCTCATTCAATTTTCATTGCAAGTTTTGAGATCTACATCATATAGTTTTTTAAAAATTTTCACTTTCTTAGTTCAAAAGTTAGATGAGGGGGACGCCCATTTCACCACTTTGGAAGCGTCTATATCTCAAACCTTAGACTTTTCGAAAAAATGGTTTTAGAAACCTCAACATCATTTTTAAAGACCTATCACAGCCCGGACACTCGGAAGAAACTTTTCATTTTGGCCATACATTGACAGACAGCGTGTTGCACAGACGCTGCGTTTGTGTGCGTGCCATAAGGGTTGACAAAGTCCGTTATACCGCACCGGTCATAGCTATTTTCACTTAAATAAACAGATACCTAAACAACGTAAATAATTTACTTTAATTTAGTAAACAACGTAACGCCTACGATTGATATAAATCAAACTCTTTATAATAATCTATAAATTTTCAGGCGTAAAGCAAGTCAAGAAAGAAAACTCGCTAGATTGTTATGCTGACAAGAAACATTAAACACAGTGCTGAAAATTTTCAAGTTCTAGCTTATAAAACATGTTCCTATTGTGCGTAAAAATATTCTTCATACTTCATAGCATAACATTATAGCATTTAAAAGAATAGTAAAAGAAGAAAGAATAATAAAATAAATCGATGTCTATTAGTCTGTACATTTTAAATGGAACAAAATAATTCACTGTAAACCAAAATAAAATTTAGTAATTAGATTTCAATATCCTAAGTATTGTGATCACTTAACTTAGGAGATAGTTGATTAAATAAATAAATCTTGGCACCTTTTTATCAGCATACATTTATTTTATAAATAAAAATGGGTCGATACGAGTAGGTCACGTCACGTCGCGGTTTAGTACACATCATTCACAAAGGGTTCATTCAGCTACATATAGCTACTGTACTAGCACTTTGAGTATCGACATTGAAATTATCTTCTTGGTCTCCGAACCCTAGGCTTAGATATAAGTTAGAGTGCTGCATACAAAGTAGATATGTAGGTATTTCTCTTTAAAAACTTAGTCTCAGTGAGGCACCTCGGCTGCACTTTACCGTCGATTACTGCGTGCGTCCCCTGCAAGTCGTTTGTATTTCATAAAATGTGGCGATTTTATTAAAATTTCGTTGATTTCAAATAGGAATAAATTCGTACAAAATAGGAATGACAGACCAAAAAGTGACAAACTTTGACAAAAATAAAACCAATATGTTTTTATTGTGACTCTCGTTGCCTGTGTTCACGGGCATAAAATTATAAAATGATTTTGCATTTGGTTTATTTATTTTCATTAACGTATATTTTACTATGATTTCACATTAAACTTTTGTATTTGATCTTTATGTGCTGAACTTTATCTTATTTTACTTTCATGATGATGGATGGGTAATGATTACCACTTGGCAGAATTTGAATGAGGATAGGTACCTATCATCCAATTACGTGCATGTGAATAATTCGTTAACTTATTGAAGTTCCTACACTCATCTAATACACCTTGACAAAAACTATATTTTGTAATTTTTTAAAATTTTGATACAATATTTAGTATTTTTTTTTGACAAACAATTTTAAAAGCTATTACTATACTATAGGATCGAAATTATAAAAATTGATTGTCGATGTCAAGGAGCTGTCAAATTAGTTGTCAAAAAACCACCGTCTATAGTAGCACAACTAAGTCACTACAGCAGCCGCTGTCAGAATAGCGAGGTGTATTAATAGCACGCTCGTTGTACAATTGATGCACAACTCGGTGACGACGCAAATAGCAGAATTGAGGCCCTGTTGAATTTTGCAAGCGCTTCTTAACGCGTAGGCTGCGTGACATCATCAATGTTGTGAGATTGCTCTCACAATATCTGAAGGAAAATATTTTTACAAATATTTTAACAATCAGTTAAGATGATGAAAGCCAATTCATAGTTTATTTTTTGTTTTTAAAATGTTTTGTCACCATACAAACTTAATAATATAAATTGCACTTGTAAAAAGACAACTGTGAACGTAAGACAGACGAGGAATTGAACCCCGTGTCTTACGCAATCCCGGACGTAGGCGAGGACTTCATTTGCCTGTCTTTGGATGTCGAGAGTGGTTTCCTCAGAGATGGCTTGACAGTAGTCTCCTCTGCGTTCAAGCTCTTTGAGAAATGACCAACCCCTGTATACAGCCTTTGCTGGTTGTTGAAGCGTGTTCAGCTCCAGCGTACCTCACCCTTACTTTTCGACCGGACAGATAGCTATCGACGACCCTGCGCATGTATTTGGGACAGCTATTTTCCGCTAATCGGCATCGGATAGAAGGCCACCACGCGTTATCGAAGGCCCCCTCTATGTCCATTTTCATTAATCTTTCACTTTCAGTTTCTTGTTCTTCAACTGGGTTTTTATGTGGTTCATCATGTCATAGAGGGAGACCTCAGAGCTGCGCTGTGCTGTGAAACCGTACTGCCTTTCGCTGCCGAGGGTATGCCATCTAATCTGGCGGACGAGCATCTTCTCCCAAATTTTACCTAGTATCGGCAAGAGGCCATTTGGTCTGTAGGACTTGGGATGAGTGTAATCGTCCTTCCCGGGCTTGGGCAAGATGACGATTACTGCTTCCATCGCCGCCCAATACCACGCGTCTATCTCCTACGCTGTCCAGGATCCCTTGGATGCGGTTGATGTCGTCATCTACGGATTCCTCTCCCTCCATGTACACCGATACGACTACGACTTTCCAGGCTTCGGTCCTCAACTTTGCCACAGCAATGTTTTCGGTGGTCAATGTGGGACTTTGGGTGATGTCTATTTTGTCATCGAACAGTAAAATGGTGGACTTGATGGTCTTGTCCGTTTGAGTGGTAAATAAATAAATAATAAATATGCGCCACACAACACACCAATTGTCTTAGTTTCGAACTAAGGAATTTTCTTGTGCTACGAATACCAGACAACGATAATGACGGGGGCGTCTCCCATAAATACTTAAATACATATAAACATCCATGACTTAGGTTCAAATGTTCGTGCTCATCACACGAACATTTGCCCCTTGCGGGATTCGAACCCGCAACCGCCGGCATAGTAGTCAGGAGCACTAACCACTACACCAAACGCGTCGTCGAAGTGGTTGTGTATATTTGTAGCGATAAGGTCGTTTCGTTTGGCTGAGAAGCGAGGGCATTGTTCGAGAAGATGCTGGAGACAGGGACAGCTATTGTCAGTGGTTATTTTTCTTCAGGTCAACTAAGCTATTATCATCGATCTGTCTCTGTCAGCAGTAAACAATCTGACAATAATAAAACCGGGAGCTAAGCTAATCCCGACATGCGCAAACTATTAGCGTAATACGAGTAATAGAATCTCAGGCAGATCTTCTGTACGTTTCTACTTTATGGGATGTACTTAGTTAGCTGTTGTTGCGAGCCATCTGGGTGTAGCTACGGCTTATCCAAGCTCAATAATCATGTTTTGAAGTTTGAATATCCACACACAGTTAGTAAAGGTAAAAATTTATTGTAGTTATAGCACCGCGTACAGATATTTAAAATTAGTGTTACGTTACTTACTTATACTTAATATTAATAAAAGACCGTCATAATGGCACCCAGTGTCTTATTTTTGATTAGGCTTACTTTTAATTAATCCATCGAATATGTAGTAACTGTATTGTATATATTGTCTCAAGCTGTTTTTCTTTATTCTAACTTACTTAAACTTTTACGAAACTTTTCCTAGAATTTTTTCTGCTCTTTCTTTGTTTAAATATTTCAAAAAATCCAAGATTAAACTGAAACTGTCCGATAACTTGTGCGCTGCTCTCCAGTGTCATTGAAAATTCACAACAATGCATAAACGACGCAACTTCAACTATAACTCACAAAGTAAACGGCCACTATTTTTCGGATAGTTCTGTAAGAATATATAGTGAAACTATCGATAGTCAAACAAGCTAAAAGCCATCACTCCTCTATGCGGGTGATTCAAACATGATATAAGTACAAAAACTCATTGGAACATTTTGATGTTACATATATTCTATTACCTTTTGTGAATAGACCATTATCATACAATACATTTTTTATAAAATTAAACCAATTTTGAGTCAACAACAATGTCGCTAATCATTTAGTTCCAAAGTATTTTTTTTTAATCTTTTTATACTGCCTCCATACAATATTTTGTTGTATTTACCTTAAGACTTATTCTAGTTCCTTAGGTCTACCTTAGAATATATTGTGCTATTTCGTAAGCACCGTGTACTAAGTATGTCAGGAATCTACAAGAAATTTTCTAATGTGTATTCTTGAAAATTTGAAACAATACACCACCAATATTTTTTATATCGACAACTTATCGATAGTTTGCCTATATCTTATCCTATTTTCCAGGGAACGTCGCAAGACGCTCCGCTGCTGCATATATTAATTTTTAAAACTGTAATACTGGAAGACGTAATTCTATCAGTTGAGTTGTGCCTTCATCTATCGAAAAAAGCGCTGCTACATAATAGTGTTCTATGCATGGCACCAAAAATCTTTAATAAGATCCCCAACCAGTACAAATGCCTGCCACTGACTCAATTTAAAAATAAGTTTAAGAGTTTCCTAATAGATAAATGTTATTATAATATAAATGAATTCTTTAATGATAAATAAATCTTGATTGACATTAATTTATAAGTCTATTTTGATAATTATTGTTGTGACATTACTATTTTTATTGTATGTATCTAAATTAAAATTGTATTCGTTGTCAATTTAATATTTACATGCCGGCTATCGGCAAGACATGTTGATACTTCAACTGAATAACACCTGTTATGTACATGACTACACATGTTTTGAGTAAATAAATGCATCTTATCTTATCTTATCTTATCTTATGAGTCAAAGGCTGTACCGAGCATCCGGCGGTATGTACCATAGATGTGCAGAACACATCTTTTTCCGGATCAAGGAGTTATAACTCTTTCCTTCAAAAGAACTACTTCACTCCTTTAACTCTTCAACTCCCAAACACATCTGTGATTGTTAGAATAGTATTTCACTCACAATAACTCTAAATTGACTTAATGGTAGATAGATTGGAATAACCAAAGGCGTATTGAGCTAAATCGCATCTTTCTATTAAAATATAATGTTTTTTTTGGTACCTGTAGTTATAAACAATAGTAATGAGTACAATTATTATGATGAGCACAACTAAATAGTACTACGTTAAGTTGTAAACAAACGAAATTCATCCAAGTATTTTTTCGATTTTAAGCTCTAACGTTATATATTTATGGGACATTTTCATGTACCAAGTAAACAAGCATAGAGTCGACGGACTCAATACGCATGCGCCAATGCTGACATTACCTTTTATCTCTTTTCGTTCTTTTAGACATTGCACTTGCCGTCTCAGTTCACATCTTTTCGAATCATTCTTAATCAGTCAGGTATCAAACGAATGCCGAGAGTCGCATAACAATGGAATTTTTATTGTGTCTCGTTTACGCATACTTGACAAGTTAAATCAATCCTTATCACTATTGAGTTAAGGTTGAGTTGGGATGTGTGGAATCAAAGATGTGTGTGGCAAGCATGGGAGTTGTTTAGTATTCAATTCTTTGGCAGGGAATCACTCTTTCCATTCGAGTCACTCCGGAGTTACACACTTCTAGTATGTACTACATAACTCATCACTTTCTTATTTCAGTCATGTATTGGCCAATAATAATTACCTTTACTGACAAATAATGTCACTTTCAGCATTAAAAATACATTCTCTCTTTGGAAAAACTAACTTACGTAACGTATCAAATGACTGAAAAAAATCATTTCGCAATCTTTTGATGCAATGTAGACATACTTATTCCAAAGAATGGATGAGTTTCGATTGACTTCAAGTGCTTTGACTGACAGTTAACTGGATAACTTATTTAATCGTCCGTAACTGTAGACATCTTGAAAGTATTTTGAAAGTAAGCATTTACTGTTGTAAACAATCCAGCAACGCTTTCGATATCTATTTTTTTATGTGGAAATTGGAGGAATCAGCGATAGGTTACGATCTTATTAACAGCTGCAGACTATACACGATAACTCCTAATTTTTACAGATTTCGTCATAATTTGATGTTATGAGTGTCATATTCGTAACATCAAATTATGCATTCCTCATTACTCGCTCTCTCTTGTGTCATCTCTTACTCCTTACATTCCGTTTTACGTCTATATCCTACATCTATTGCATCTTCTATCTAGTTTGCTGGGACTGCTAGTCCGTATATACATAAAAGAAAGTCGTGTTAGTCTGACCATAACCTAAAACTCGAGAACGCAGGACCTATCTTCATGACTTTTTCTTGGTTGGTTCCGTCTTTACCCTGAATTTGGACATAGGGGGAAACGTAGTTCACCGGGACCGATAGTTATACAGGCTGTTATTGCAAGAGGGTGCCAAATTTTTGGAGATGAATGAGACTGTCAATATGAACAACTTTTGCTATGGCGTCATGGTCAAAATCTTAAATAAAATTTCAGGTTCCCCATACAAAATTAGTCACCTACATTGACAATAATGTATGGAGAGGCAGAAAATAAAATTAAAAATTGAACGATGGTCCCATAGTAAAAGTTGTTCATATTGATGGTCCCTTTCACCTCCAAAAATTTGGCACCCCCTTGCAAAAACACCCTGTATAAATTGTGTTGATATCAATCATGATTGCTTTTAGTTATGTATTACCTCAGTGGATCTCCGGACGAGGGCGGTTAGCTCGTTTGTCGTCCGGTACGACTGACCGACTTTCCATGCAACCGGTTTTCCGACTTGTCTTCGTGCTATGGAAATACATTTCCATACCTTTTTTTGAAATAGCTCTTGGCCTCATAGGCTTACCGTACGAAACGTTTAAGAAGTGAGAAGAATTTTCTAAAGCCTGCATGTTATAATTGATTGATGCGAGTTTACTACTTACCATGTACCTTATTTATATTTGTTGGCAACTCCAACACAAATTAAAAAATAAATATTTTTGTCTATGCTCTCTTCCTCCCGGCCTTGCAGGGGACGGTCGTGTCAGTTTTGTATATTTTCAAATAAATAAGTTTGTCGGCGAATTCAAGTGGTTTCTATTGATTCCTCAAGATCAACACACAGCCCCTCGAAACTACAGTCCGCTAGCTACGCAACATGGTCTTCTCACCGTGACATCGAGAGGATTCAATCAAGCAAGTTTTGTGTGTGCATGCATTTTCGCGCCACGCAAAGCAGAAACCAAAAATCCCGCCTTCAAGACTGCGTCCAGCCATTTCGGCCAATCACAGGACGCCGAGACAAAACGTCAATCCGTCAAGAGCCAATCAGCGACGTCAAGTGTTCTGCCGTGCTGCGCGCGCGTGCGCTCTAGCGCCAATCAAATCAACGCTCGCCGGCCGGCATTTACAACAACGCTTGCAAGGTTATTTTTCCCGCCGCGTCGCTGCAATATTTTTTACAAGTTTCGGCGTGCGTCTTTCTCTCATTATTTTTGTGCACCAGTGTTCAGTGATAATATCCCATCGAAATTATAGTGCTTCAAATCACTACAACAATGGCAAATACCAGTGCTCCAGCTACTACAGAAGACACCACGGGTACTGTTTCATACATAACCTCTTTAAAAAACAAAAGAAATGGGGTTAAGGGGTGGATCACCAGACTCCAAAATGAAATAGACTCTCTAGCAACGGAAACTAATACCAAGGCGTTTTTGCAAGTGAAAGAGGAACGTCTTCGTCAACTTTTTATAAAATACGAAGACATAACCTTTGAAATAATGTCGTTGGATCCCTCCGTAGAGGAAGACGGTAGGGCGGGGCAGGCCTACACTCAGACTTTAGTTCGAATAAAACAACTTTTGTCTGCCCTTGAAGCCCAAGCGGACAAGAAAACAGGCACAATTCAAGCTATGCCCACTAAATTGCCGCAAATAAATGTACCGCCCTTTACTGGAAAATACTCGGATTACAGAACTTTCCTTGGTCTATTCAATTCACTCATCCATAATAACGATAAATTAGAAAAAATCCAAAAGTTGTACTATTTGCGTAGTTTCCTGTCTGGGGAACCATCAGACTTGATTAAGAACTTACCGCTCCTTGATAGTAGCTATGATGAGAGTCTTCTCATACTCAAGGAGAGGTACGATAACGAGTTTTTAATCAAGAATGAGCACATTAATACATTGCTGGATATACCATGTATAACTAGATCAACATCATCAATTTTAAGACAGTTTTTGTCCAATGTAAAACAACAATTAGCATCTTTAAAAAATCTTGGTATTAATGTAGACAATTGTGCAATCATTTTAAGTATTCTGCTTAGAAAACTTGATCTTCTGTGCAGTAGGGAATTTCAAATAAGAGCATGCCAGGAAAAGAGGGAGCCCACTTTAACACATCTGATTTCATTTCTAGAGGAAAGAGCTCTTGCCTTGGAAAACACAGTTGGAGGAGCTTCCATCAAGGTAACCAAACCTCATGTTGCCATCAAGGAACCTCCAACCTCTATGAAGACGGTTGAAACGAAGATGACACCTGCCTGTATACTATGTAAGTGTCCATCACATAAACTTTTTAACTGTGCGAATTTTAAAATGATGCCTGCGTCTGAACGACTGCAATTCGTTATAGACCAAAATCTTTGCAAGATATGTCTCAATAAACATGTCAAACCATGCCGGTATCACTTTAAATGTGGTACTTGCAAGGAGAGACATAACAGTCTTTTACATGTTGACCAGGCTCCAACACCTGTTTCATTTTTGTCAGAAACAGAATGCACACAAGTACTTCTGCCTACAGCACGAGTAAAAATTATTGCTGAAGGTGGCGAAACAGTACATGTCAAAGCATTGCTTGACAGTGGATCACAAATGTCCTTTGTTACTAAAGAGCTAGTAAATTGTTTAAAAATTACCCCAAAGGCTACAAATTCAAGAGTTTTAGGCATCGGTAACAATATTAGTAATTTGAATGAATTTGTACAGCTTAAATTACATTCCCTTGTCAAAGATTTTAGCATCAATACATCATGCTTTATTTTGGATAGGATCACAACAAAATTGCCTCAGGAAAAGGTAGATGTGTCAAAATTAATGTTGCCCCCCAATATCAGCCTTGCCGATAAAGATTTTTACAAGCCAAGTGAAATTCATTTATTAATAGGTGCCAATGTATTTTTTCAGCTGCTGACCAATGAGCCTGTACTGCCTACAGTATCGCCGACACTGCCCACAGCTTCAACTGCACTGCCATCTGCAAATGAAAAACATAACAATGCTTCTGCACCTACAATTTTGAGCACCCACTTTGGCCATGTGGTAGCGGGTAACCTGCCTTATTCTTTTTTTGCACACAATCCTGTCACTTTATTTTGCAACTCCTGTGATACTCAGCTTCATAATGACATTGCAACCCTGTGGAAGACAGAAAGCGTACCTGAAATATTTCCTGAAAAATTAAATGAGCATGATGCTTGCGAAGAAATATTTCAAAATTCATTTCAGTTAAATAATGATAAATTTGTAGTAGACTTACCTTTAAATTTGCCCCTAGACTCCATTAATGAAACTTTGGGTGATTCATTCCACCTAGCTCTCAAAAGATTTCACAATTTAGAAAATAGGCTACAAAAGGATCCATTTTTGTTAAAGCTTTATACAAACTTTATACATGAATATTTAGAGTTGGGTCATGGTTCTGTAATAGACATCAACCAATACAACTTTGAAAGTCACCCACTTTATTTTTTACCACATCACCCTGTCATTAAATTGGACAAAAGGACTACTCAATGTAGAACAGTTTTTGATGCTTCAATGAAAACAAATAAAAAAGTATCATTAAACGATTTGCTACTTAATGGTCCAGTGGTACAAAACGAATTATTTGATATTTTGATTTTAGCCAGACTTGATGAATATATTTTTGTAACAGATATAAAGCACATGTTCAGAGCCATCGAATTAAATGAAAAATATCGCTCTTTGCAAAATATACTCTGGAGAAATTCTCCTACTCAAAATGTAGAGTGTATTCAATTAAATACTGTTACATATGGGCTCAAATCTTCTTCGTACTTAGCCACTCGCTGTCTAGCAGAGCTAGCAAAACAATACAGTGAGCAATTTCCACAGGCTGCATTCATTTTAAAATACCAGACTTATGTGGACGATATCTTGGGAACCGCCCCAAGCCTTGAATTGTTAATGGAGGCCAAGGAGCAACTTTGTAAACTTTTAAACTAAGGAGGCTTCCAACTACATAAATGGTCCTCCAATGCAACTGAGGTTTTGCATGATATACCTTTAGAAAAACAATATTTTGATAACATTGAGTTACAAAAGGACAACTTGTCTTTAAAAACTTTAGGCATCAATTATAATGTCTCGACAGATACACTCAACCTTGCTTCTCCCAGTCCTGCAAGTAAGGTCCCTGAGACCAAACGCGAAATCCTAAGCTTCATCAGCAAGTTTTTTGACCCTTTAGGCTTAGCTGGGCCTATTATCGTTTGTGCTAAGGCTATTTTGCAAAGGTTGTGGCAAGCAAAGATTGGCTGGGATGATGCCCCTGATCAGGAGCTGAGAAAAGCATGGATTGAATTTTATGAAAGTCTTATTAATATGCAATCCATCAATATTAATCGCTATGTCTTTATGGCTGATACAAAATGTGTGCAATTAATTGGTTTCGCGGATGCCTCATCTTCCACTGCTCATGGATGTTGCATTTATATAAGATTGGTGGACTCTGCTGGCAATTTTAAGATTTCACTGCTTTGTTCAAAATCTAGAATTAACCCATTAAGCCAAAGGCTTACAATACCCAAATTGGAGTTAAACGCAGCATTGTTGCTTTCAAAACTTTCTCATAAAGTTTATAACACATTATCACTGAAGCTTCACATTAATGATGTAATCTTATATTCAGATTCACAGATTGTCCTAGCATGGATTCAGACTGATCCAATTAAACTAAAAACTTATGTTGCCAACAGAGTGAAACTTATTTCAAAAAACACAGCAGGTTTTGTTTGGTCATATGTTAGCTCAGATCAAAATCCTGCAGACTGTTTAAGCAGAGGAGTACTTCCTCACGAGCTTGAACAACACGCTATCTGGTGGAAGGCTGCTGATTTCCTTCATGACAGTAAGTACGAGGCTCCTTCAACTGTGTCTCTAAGCAACATTGACTTACCAGAAATCAAGGATGAAGTGGCTCACGCATTGGTTTGTACCTCTGATAAGCAACCTCTTTTAAATCTTGACTTTTTGGATAAATTTTCTGAACTGCACAGAAGGCAAAGAGTTCTTGCCTACATTTTACGATTTTGTCACAATATTCGTTCAAAGTCAAACAAAAACAAACATAATTTCATTACATGTAAAGAACTTGATAAGTCATTATTGATGTTAATTAAGTATGAACAAGAAAAACACATGAAAGATGTAATTCATGCCTTGCAACATAAACAAAATAATTGTGATTATAATTATGATTCATTGTGTCCATTCTTAGATGACCAGGGCTTGGTTAGAGTAGGAGGGCGCCTGCAAAATGCTAGTGTACCATATTCTCAAAGGCATCCTATTATCTTGCCTAAAGGTTCTCAAATTATAGATCTCATTATAAAGTCAGAACATGTAAAAAACCTTCATGCTGGCCCAAGATTAGTTTTATCTGTAATTAATCAGAGATATTGGATTGTTAATGCCATGAGGGAAATAAAGAAGGTAATTCATAGATGTATAATATGTTGGAGACTTAAAAAACAAATGTCAGAATAATTAATGGGTAATTTACCTAAAGACAGAGTTAATGTATGTCGTCCTTTTCAAAAAAATTGGTATAGATTTTGCTGGACCGATTTCAGTGAAACAATCGTCATTGCGTCGATCTGTTGTGAGCAATGGCTACATATGTGTAATAGTTTGTTTTGCCACTAAGGCCGTACATTTAGAAATTTGTTCAGATTTAAAAACTGTAACCTTTCTGGCCTGTCTCAAACGATTTATATCGCGAAGAGGCTTGCCTACTGACATATATTGCGATAACGCATCCACATTTAAATGTGCTAACACTGAATTGCATAATTTGTATAAATTACAGACTTCTGCAGATCACCGAAGAGAGGTGCAAATATTTAGTGCTGAAAAAGGAATTGAATTCCATTATATACCTTGTTACAGCGCCATCTTCGGGGGTTTGTGGGAATCAGCTGTAAAAAGCACCAAATTTCATTTAAAAAGAACTGTACAAAGATCTATACTTACTTATGAACAATTGTCAACTGTACTGTGCGAAATTGAAGCAGTTTTGAACAGTAGACCACTCATACCACTATCCAACGATGTAAACGATTTTTCTTACCTATCTCCTGGTCACTTTATCGTTGGAACTGCTTTAACTTCATACCCTGAAAAGGATGTATCTGAGATACCTACTAATAGATTGAAGTTTTGGGAAATTTGTAATAATATGAAACAATCCTTTTGGAAAATATGGAGTAATCAGTATTTAAATACTCTGCAATGTAGACCCAAATGGAAAAATGTAATGCCTAATTTACAAATAGGTTCGTTGGTTATTCTTAAGGAAGATAATACTCCGCCGTTGCATTGGCCTATGGCACGAATAGTAAATGTTTTTCCAGGCTCAGATAAATTAGTTAGAACAGTTGAAGTCAAAACTGCCAACGGAAGAACACATCGGCGCTCAGTAACCAAAGTTTGTTTGTTACCAATAGATAACTAGAAATAACATTGTAAAATTTCTTGTTTTATAAATTTTACTATAAGTATTATTTGCCTTTCAAATAGTTTTAACTTGATATTGTGTAATCATTTATTTAGTATTTATAGTTGTCAAGTACGCACACTAGATGGCGTGACTTGCCTTTACTTTTTCGTTGCTTGTAACCATTTTCGCGCTTTCATAGCACGCCCGCAGATAGCGCTATTTATTATTGATTAAGTAGTGACAATCTCTGTCCAGAGATGGCGCTGTATAGAACTTTCTTACAGACCTCATTTTGATAAAATATGTATTGTTGATTGATTGAAAACTAAAATGCAATGTAGTCAAGTTTGATCAAAATTATTGTAACTCATGTTTATTTGTTGTCTTTTGGTTTATTTATGTACACTACATATAAGACACTACAAAGGTTTTGATGAAAATTGATTACGCAACTTGCCTTTTTATCTAGTAATTAAATTGTAAATGTAAAATTGTTTCACGTTCACCTTCCGTGGGCGGAGCATGTTGGCAACTCCAACACAAATTAAAAAATAAATATTTTTGTCTATGCTCTCTTCCTCCCGGCCTTGCAGGGGACGGTCGTGTCAGTTTTGTATATTTTCAAATAAATAAGTTTGTCGGCGAATTCAAGTGGTTTCTATTGATTCCTCAAGATCAACACACAGCCCCTCGAAACTACAGTCCGCTAGCTACGCAACAATATTATGAGTTTCCAATTTATAAGGTACATGGTTCTATACTGCAATTCTGCATCGAACTATTATACTAAAGCTGAATAGAATAAAACATTAAATATTCTTGATATCGTTACGTGACAATAAACGTCTGTGTGTGCATGAAATAAAACAATCTACGATAGAGTTAGGCCCACTCGCTCACGACGATTTAACCCAGGATTACGCTTACCTAGGATTAAATCATCATTATGTCTCTGTCCGTTTATTTGACGTTGACAGAGACAGAATGATGATTTAGCGTTATGCTGGGTTAAATCATTGTGCGCATGTCCAGTTTGGGTATTACAAGGCCTACCTGTTCCGCAGATTTTTACGTACCATAAATCTCCTGCATTATTCCTCTCAAAATATACTCAAAACCGTCTAAAAATGTAGCAGAAAGTTCGCGAAATTCCCGGTGGTCCGACAGGCAAGGAAGTGCTTAGCTAAATCCCTGGTGTAGAAGGAGCCACCGCACGTACTGCGACATGAGCTGAAATCTGCAGCTACATTCACATTACCTGAATTTTAATCGTTGTCGGATTTGTCGAAGACCCTGTATAAAATCCCTCTTCTTCAAAGCGTGGGGAAAATGTTTGATTTAACTAAATGTTAAAGTTATACCGCTTCAAAGTTCTCGAAAATATAATGTAAAGCATGAAAAGCCGTTTGTACAATTGGTTGATCGATTACGTAAGACACTCGTAATGGAACAACCAATTTTAATCAACAAATAAAATTAAGTTACTATTTAATTAAAGAATATCTATTATATTTAATTTAAGAATATCTCTGTATTGAACGATGAATTAGCTATGTTGTGTAGTTTTGTGTTTATCTTGTTTTACAAGAAATATTTTCGCTAAAAAGTAATGTCAAGATTGTTTACAATATTCGACTAGTAAAGAAAAACGGACTTGATACAAATTACACATCTGTAGCTATGTAACTTAGTTCTTCCCTGGTGGAAAAGTAGCCTTGAAAGCCTTTCAACAATGCCGATTGTTTCAGCATAGAGCGAGACTCACAAAACTCATAATTCATATAATTGATGCTAACACAAACACCTTTAATAGCTTGGTAATAAAGACGAATCAGACAAAATTTATAGAACAGTAAGAATCAAATAAAAAGAATAACTGAATGTTTCAACTAAATTAATTTCAGTCTTGATTAATGAAGTATAAATCAAGAGAGAGAATTTAAAGCAAAGTTTTAAAGTAAAATTAAACATATTAAAGTTCTAGATATTGAAGTTATTAAATCAACTATCAAGCGGAAACACTCACCGGGTATAGCCAATGCTCAGCCATGCCGTAGATTTCATTAGACTTAATTGAAAAATAAAAAGAATTCCTTTACTAACATCGCATTCAGCTCTGTCTTCCCTGCCATCCCACAGTTTAGTCTACAAATGCTTCAACTTGAATATATCTCAAAAACGATCGCTAAGACGATAACGACGTCAAGAAAAATGATTTTCTTTTCCTTTTCATAGAGTCGAGAATTGAATGTTAAATAAGAAATCTTGCATCCTTTGGAATTAATCAAATCCAAACACTAAAGTTTTGCAGCATCAAAATATATGAAATCCTAATCCTGTAGACCTTAAGGCGAGTTTACTTTAGTTTGTTATTTGGAAATACGCTTTTACAGAGTCCAATCGAAGTTCCTAGTACTAAGTGCATCGAGATCGCTCTACGTGCATCCGTTCGCAATGTCAGTTGGAAATTTCTAGTTACCGCAATAATCCACCTTCGGCTTGAAATAACGTTTTGCGATATTTTACAATTTCGCGTGAGCGGTTCGTGGTTCCGCGGATATATTTTCACTTGGTTACTTCAAATGGAAGAGAAGACGCAGACAAAAGGAATTTCTGAAACGTCATTCGGCCTAGATAGTGTGTTGCTCAATTTTGCGGCTCATGGATGATATGGTTTCAGTCCAGTGTTCTATTTTAAAGAAGGATTAGGTGAAATGTTTTCAGTTGAGACTTGTTTGTTTTTCAAATAAAAGTGATACCATAGATTAGGTAGCATACATTTGGATGGGCATATCAGATTGTAATAATCTTAATATTTACTACTTACGAACTTTACAAGGCCTAAAAAAGAACTATAATATAAAGATTATAAGTCCTTAAAGACGGACTCAGTGTCACTATGTAACAGTGACTAATCCATAGACTTGAATGTATGTATGGTTTCTATTTTGGGCCCTATCCTTTTAGATGCATAAATAAATGGTCCATGTTACTATCACAGGTTAACTTAATTCAAATGATACAAAGAGCTTGAACAATTTAACTCATATACTACGAGTACAATGCATTCAACATAACCATCTGTGAGATGTGTAATGCAATTAGATGCTTGGAATTAATTAAACTAGGTCTCGTACGTACAGTTCTTGAAACAAGAGAAGCAATTTAGCTGAGCAAATGCAGCGGGATTAATAAAATAATATTATTACAGACTCTAATAACCTATAAAAAATTTTAGATACAATGTCGCCATATAAAGCTTGAGGTGGAAAAATCGGATTTCAAAAACAATTTAACTTATAACGCTTTAAATAGATGAACAAATTATTTTTACATACAGTACATACTTAATTACAGTTTGATGAAAAATAATAGAGAATAATAATTACAAAAATCGGATAAATACAAATACTTTCTATATAGATCTGATAAAGTCAAGTTCACTTTATAAATACCAACAACAATGAAAGTGTTTTTTTAACTTCTCGATCTAGCTAAACGATCGAGAAGTTAAAAAAACACTTTCATTAACAATTAAAATTACTAATTACAAAATGTAAGTAGTTCCCTTAAAAGAATAAACTTAACACTGTCACTGGTAAGGCATAAGATTCATGAGCCTTTAATTAAAATTCCTACAGTTCCACAAACTTAAAAGACTAGACAAGTTATTAAACATAATAATCGGGAAGGATCTACTTAAATACAGCTTATGAATACTAATCTCATAATGGCTACCTTAATTCGTATTAGCATAGCCAAAATAACTGAGAAATTCTCAGTTCTTTTAAAATTATTGTCACGACTATGTCGATCCGTGACGCGACTCGTGACGTCGGGATCAAAATGTAAGTAAAAATCTTGTAAAAAGATCGAAGCTCCATTCTCAATCACCCACTGCAATGAGTGGCATTGCTAATTTTTGACGCATAACTCTAAATCACCGGGGATACCGACCACTTTATATTCAGAATCGATCGGAGTTGTAAAAGCTGACTCGAGTACTGAGCTGAATTAGAATTTAAAATATATCGATTCGGGAGGTGGAGATGAAATATTAAATGGCGTGTTTTTTTTCCGATTGGCCGTCGGTGAAGCAGCTGAGGCGGCAGTAAAACCGATACGTGACCGAAAGACCGTCTTCGTCCAAGTAAAGAATTGAAAACTTCGGGTGGTGAATAAGTAAACGTAATCGCGAAGGGTGCGCGTAAATAAAATAACCGCCACTGGAGTTATTCGGTTGCGGGTTGGTTTGTGGGATCATTCGGCTTATAGTTCAAGATTATACTGCGCGGCTTGTGCTACTTATGCCGAGGATTGGGTACGGTACATACAAATAACTGTCATTGATTTGAACGAAAACTTTTGATTTCTCTGGAAGATACAATGAAGGCTTCTTTCTTTAAAGCTATTCAGATAATATACCAAGTTAATTGAGTGGGCTAAACGATGGCTACGAAGCAGGTTTTTTGACAAGACATACCTAAAACTGGCCAAGTGCGAGTCGGACTCGTGCACTGAGGGTTCCATGATGACCTAAACTGAATTAGGGATTCTTACTTCCACTTAGCCAAAATACCACAATATTTTGTTGACCGCAAACAAAGTCATGTTTGCGGTTGTTGAAGATGCGGTGGTTGATCACAAAAACATAGTTAGATTTTATATCTATCAAGTTTCAAATTTACTGTGTAATGCTAATGGTTTTAGGATAAAGTGTCTGTGTCATACGGACGGACAGACAGACAGACAGACTTGACGAAACTATAAGGGTTCCGCTTTTTGCTATTCGGCTACGAAACCCTAAAAAACTGAGTCCACTATCCACTATGCGATAAGAACATTAAAGATAAATAAACTAAGTAATAAGACAATACCAAAATATTATAATATTTCTGTGATGTCTTATTACTTAGTTATCACTGTTCAAGCACTGTGCTGTAAAGAGAGCGATTTTTGCATACATTACTGAGGATAAAATTTGTATTTATTTAGTTACTTAACGGCTGCCTTTGTATGGTTCAAGTTTATTTATTTTATAATATTATTTTATTTGTAAGGATAACCAGGGTTTACAAATAATTAGTAAGCTACAAGTGACACAATTTTAAAACCACTTATTGGTAATCACAAGTAGTAACAACTTAAAAAAAATGAACGCACAATCCAAGATATCGTGTATTGTACCTTAGTGAAGCCTTTACTTGCTTTAATAATTTTAAAATATGCTAATCGTCAATTAGCTGGTTTGGTTATTTCTGCATTTTAAGCGAGCTTAGTTTGTGCATGTGAATAGAATTGAATATGTTTATCTCGATTTCGCAAATGCAGTTGTTGCCCAATAAATTGGGGAGCGAATCGTATAAAATTTTACAACCGGCGTAATATCGGGCACATGGCACGAACGCTACAAATCACAATTGCATATTTTAGCGCGGTCCGGTCGCGTATTAGTGATAATTAGCAAAAACACTGTGCGTGATAGCGGGGACGTGTGTTCTGTTGCTGCTAAATAATAGAATAGGAATTTACAAAAAGGTCTAATGACTAATATTTTCCCACGGAAGTGATGTTTGGCTGCGCTTGCTTTTCTGATTTAACTTAATATTAATATCTATAAATAATATTGTACATGTGATCGTCTGTTTTAGTGTTTTGTTGTGTCCTTTTTGTGCAATAAAGAATATTTATTATTGATTATTATTATTGTAATAATTATATTGTGTCCCACATTTTTAATTTTTTTTATTCGAATTCATTTTATTTATTTTATTCATAAAATCTGTATTTACTATAGTACAAGTATTCAAACTATTTGAAGGGCAAATGTATTATTTATATATATACTTAGTTGCGTCAAATTGATGAGTGGTAATAAAGTTGAATTTTGTACAGAACATGACAGATCCAAACTGTAAAGAAAATGGCACTATCTTGACATTTGTTTAAGGAAACTTGTTGGCCAGAGCCAGAATCTATTAAATACACTATTCTGACACTGTCTTGCTCGTCCGACTCAACATGCTAACCGTGATGCGTCGATGTGAGCACAAATATTCCGTCGGTCGTCGATCCATTGCGATATGACTGAATCGCGTAATGAGACTCGCCAGTTAGGGGAAGCAGTTTTATTGGTTAATTCTAATTATTTGCACTGGGTTTTGAATCGGCACATTGAATCTCATTTAATTAGCGTTTAGTTTAGCTAATTAAACGCTTGGTCCAATGTTGAATTTTCCACAGTTAGATTTTTTTATTTTGGAATTTATTTACATTCGCAAAAAGAAGTAATTCTAAAAACTCTTGCGAGGACCTAAAGATCAGAATTAGTTGTCGAGTTGTAGAGTCGACGCTTATCATATCACTTAGGTATATATGATACCTAAGTGATAAGCGCAGTTAGGTATCACAATTATTTCCGTAAGGTTCAACACCCTCAACATCGCCCTCTCGAAAATATATCCTGCGGTTATTGAACCACCTTTAAATTAACTATGACTTGTCTGCATAATAACCCCTTCGATACCTTAATTACCTCTCTTCATCCTCGGGTTTCATTTAGCTCGCTTATTAATCAATCGATGCACACGTGTTTATGGCACGTGCAAAACTAACGACCTACATTTTGGAAGGAAATTCTCTCCTTACTTCACAGTTTTCAGGTGAATTTTCTAAAGCGATCAATACATAAGTTAAAGAGTGTGTTATTAGAGAGTGGTATGCAGAATTAAGATTTTTTAGGCAATATTCAGTAAGAAATTGAAAAAGAATTAGTTAAAAAAATAATTGATTTTGTGGACTTTCTTTAAAAGTTATTATATTTTTGTTTGTATAGTTTTTGACACTTTACTGTCGGTGTCCAAATGGTATTTATTATATAGGTAGGTAATAGGCATGCGTTCGGATAGGATAAGACACAGTGTTCGATTCCTTGTCCGACACAGTAAGTTGCATTTTACACATGCAATTAATATTTACCAAAATTGTATTTAACTTAATTTGTTTTATGATTATTGTGATTATATAACTGTTGAATTCTTTGTTTGTGACTATGATCAGTCTGCTTAAGACTTTATGGATAGACAAAATATCGCAAAACAAAGTTTGACGGCTCACAAAAATTTTTAGACTGTAAGCGATAGCTAATAAAATAGCTAGAGCAATTGCAACCCGACTCAGTCGGACATAAAATTAAAATTGATGGCAATGAATTAAAGTTTTATTAAAAATAATTCGTTCGTGTCCAGTTTTAAAACAAAGGCCGGGGCTTTTATGGCGTATAATAAATCGTGTGTCGTAGCGACATTATAAACTATCTCATTTTTGCCCAAATTTGGGGCCTTGCCAAGTCGGCCGCTTCTGCAAAATTTTGAGAAATCCCGTTAATATCGCTCATGATTATGTTGTCAATGGTCGGAGTACAAAGCTTTATGTGTTTTGTTGGCCATTTAGTACGTAGTAATACAGGGGTGTTACCAAAATAGCCTAACTAAAACATCTCGTGTAGTAATTAAATATAGGTAATGTTTAAAACCTATTTTTATAAAGCTTTTGTAAGGAACCAATTCCAACGTATTGAAATATAAATTTTGATTCTTTCCTACAAAATTGTATTTAGCCACTAAATGGTTTCTTGTGGAAAGATCTTTTACTTTAGATCGTTAGCGGAAAAAAGACGGTAATGACGCTTTTTTAAAATAAAAAAGCTATTTTATATGTCTTTAAAGATAAATATATTTGTCAAAAACCACTAGGCCTTGAACAAAAAGTGCTATAGTTTTAAAAGTGGTACCTATTTATTATTGTAAATTTTATGTATTTATTGATCTTTATTAATAACAATCAAGAAAAAATTAAAACTAAGACATGCAACATAAAAAAATAAGACTACCCTATTCAAAAACGAAACCATTTCCTTGTGGCAAGGAGGCTATAATGCTGGCTACGTTGCCGCGTTGGATAGCTATGCTTATTCCTTTAAGTTCATTATTAACAAATTAGTATCCAAGCTTAAGTAAATAATAATAATATTAATAAAAATTATTTATTCAAGTGACCAGGACTCAATTTGTTAGTAACACTATTAAACTTAAACAACTTAGGTTAGTAAGAACACAATAGTTATTTTTAATTGCTAAGTATATGAATTTGTATGACTCGTATTCACTCTATTAAACATACTAATAACCGGCAAGGTTTAGGGACAAATTTAAAAGCAGATCATATTATCTAAAGTCAAATAATTGGAAATATAGAAGCAACATTAGTTATTGCTGAAGGCAGATATGAAATAAATAAGGTTTTAGAAAAAATAAATTACAAACACATCTTTTTTTTTCATTTTGCAAGCCATTCCATGTATGTATTGGTAAAAATCGCCTCACCGCAGTATACTCGTTGACAAAATCGAATAAAAAATAATTCGAAAAGCCCAATCGAATTAGAATCGGATCCATTTGAAACCCATTTCGTAATAGAGAGATTGTCCCAAACATCGCCCGTCCAATACGACGAATGCTCACTTTTAGTTTATTTCTCCGTCACTTTTATTCCGCACTTTAGGTCCGCCTCGATTCAGCCACTCTCGTCTTGCCTTGCATCGGAATTTACGAAATTACACCCGCATGGTAAAACCCACCTTATTTGTGTAACTTACAGTTGAAATTTCCTTACAAACAGCATCATCTGCAATGTTTTTACTTTTCATTGCGATGGAATATGACGCAGAAATGTAAAATGTAAGGACAATTGAGTGGGGAGCGCAAATGTGTAGTGTGCGACTTTTTGTCCGCGAGCTGTATAATATTTTTTACAGCTCTTTTGAGGACATATTCCGAGATTCTCTCCGCTAGATAAGAACAAAGGGTTTTTGTTAACCACTTATTTTATAACCTAGATCAAATATCTAGCGTTTGCACAAGTATTCTGTATTCTTATAACGTTACGCCTACGATAATAAAGCTAAGTAGTTACACTTACTTAATAATTTTCCCTAGGGTACATGTTTTCAGTAAAAAAAAACCTTTCTTTAGAGTTATTGTTCTAATTTGTATTGATGAGTAATAGGATCGAAAACTCCAGTCTTGTTGTTACATTCTTCATACCAAAATAAAACAGAACAAGAAAATACCTTAAAAAAAAACAGGTTAATAATATCAACCAAAAAAAAATTTACATCTTAATCTGCCTGTGACCGTCAAAAAACAAATGAATTAGCGCGAATTAAATCGTTGTTTTTAAATAAATAAATATAAACTATTATTTAGGATGCATGATTAACAACAAAGCGGGTGTCAAAAAAAAGCCTTCCAGATGTAACTTACAATCGATGGCGATACCCTTAGCTCGTGTTAACCTGCGCCCTTGCATTTTCACTCTGCCAACCCGCTATCTAATCTGTTATCATAGTAACTATCTTCAAATTCAAATTAAAATTTCAAATTCAAAATCTTTATTTCAATTTAGGTCATGAAATGACACTTATGAACGTCAAATTACAGTGAAAAAAAAAATGTGCCCTGAAGGGGCCGAAACATGTCTCCTTATCTTTTCGGCCCTACCAGCGCTTCGAGACAGAACACAGACAATTAGGCAAGTGCTGAGAAGAAACGCCGGAACAAACTCAGTCACCACTAGCTGCCGTAAAATCAAAATCATAAAAGGTAAGTACGTTAGTCGGTGCAGGCTGGACGGACCACACATTCGTGTCGTTCACTTAACAATGTACTCTTAGGTTTCGATTTCATATATCTTACCAAAGGAGGCTTTAAACAAAATGCAAGTTCTATCCGAACGTTGGCTTACTGTATATTTTCGGCGTAACCCCGTGCCGTTATTAAATGCGAGTCAAGCCGCGGCAACTTTATGTTTCTCGTCCATTCAATATTTCCTGCAAAACTGAAAATTTGACGTGCGAGCGCGGTACGAGTACACGAGCCGCGTATTGCGTAAGTCTATTCTGTAGGGTATAATTTTAATCTATAAAAAATATTTAACTTAAGCCCGGTTGCTTGCTCGTTAAATCGACCAATGGTTAAATTTCGTTAACAGCAAATGAATATTATCGATTGTACGTTATTTGAAGAAAAAATACCTTTTAAAAATGTTAGATAGGGTATTATGGTCATTCCATTGGTGTAGGTATTTTTTCTTCAAAACACGTGCAATCGTAAATATTTAACTGAGATCACTCGTTCATCTTGATCCTTCTTGGAAGTAGTTAAGTCTTTTTCTTACTCCCTTTGTCCCACTTGCCGAGAATTTCCCTCCTGGACATGATCTACCATGGCCGATCTGGAAGTCCTTAAACAGGCTTCGGACTCAGGTTGGCCGAAGTAAGGAGAACATGGTCAGGTGGGGATTTTTGGCAAGCCCCGATGTGGACTGTGTTTGCGGTGTAGTGCAATTATGGCACACTTTACATCGTGCCCGGCGTACCCCAACACCTGCACGCCAGCGGATTTAATGAAATGCAGTCGATCCGCAATACAAGTGGCTGAATTCTAGGCTGCTACGTTGTAATTTCTCCATTATAATTCCTCCATATGGGTTTTCATCGTCACGCTAAGAAGAAGAAGTAGTTAAGTAATGATAAGATCATCATTACTTGACATTCCGTTTGATAAGCTGTCATCACTGTCACAACTATAACTATACAACTTCGACAGAGAGACTGCTTCTTAAACAAACTTCAGATGTCAAGGACGATCAACATCATCAACACTGAAATTGAGCCTTATTACTTACTCTTAAGTTATTTATTGCATAAAACATTGTTGATTTATCAAACTGCATTATCTGTTTTAAAGGCTTTTTTGATTAATGGCTATGATTTTGCAATATTTACCGTTTTTACCCAAGTCTAGAGAAAGTTGTTTTAAACAACGATAGTCATTGATTTGAGAAAAACTTTTTAAATTAGATATGATTAACAATATATTAGGAGTATCTTAAATATTACTTTTTTATATAGCAGAAAAACTATTTTATGTGTTTTTTTTTCACGCTCAACTTGAATGCGTTAAGTAGTCAAATAACTGTGTTTGTAAATACGCGTCCGAGACGTATAGGGTAGAGCTCTAATATCGCATTTCAGTCGCATCCGGGTGTTAGCGTCCGGCAATATGCAGCGCTGTTTATATGCCGGTGGGATGACACCCTTTATTGATATATACAGGGCTGTAAAGGAAAATAACAATAACATAAACTTCATACAGGGTGGAACACTGACATGTTTTTTTTCGTTGATAATATGCTATTTTTCGGGAAGAGCTGTCGGTAACGATGACGACGCACATTTTTTATGGTATTGGATAGTACAAGGTAGCGATTTTTTAAAATTAGTATTTTTTGTATTAACACTACCTTCTGCATATTTCACAATCGACCCATACAATCTGAGTTGTGTATTTTGATAACATTTTATCGTAGAACATTTTCGCTTTTCTTTTTTTATGTTCAAATATTTATGACATTATTTGCCGAGATTATTATTTATGAAAATACATCGCTGAAAACTTTAACGACATCAACAAGAAAGCAACAAACTCTGAACTAAATAATTTATTTCCACATAAATAACTATTCAAACTGACAGAATCGCTTATCCAACCCTTTTCATGCCAATTACAAGCTCTTAACACTAGAACAAAACAAAGAAATGTAGCCTTACCGACCAGTAAATAAACCACATTAAATCCTGCGCACTAAAATATCAACCCTATCTAAAGCGGATAAGGTCTAGATTTAGTTGTAGGGGTTAGCTTGGTACGTCAGAGCAGTGTTAACGACTATTTGATTGCAACGAAAATGTCCCCGGTTCCGTTCCCACTACTCACTAACTTACGGACCAACCCCCCATCCTCTCTCTCAATTTTCCCATGGAGATAGAGAGAGATAGAACTACTGCGTGACAAGCTATGTGGTAGGGGTCAACTCTTATTGACTTGTTTGCAATTTGTTAACTTCCGTAGTGATTTAATTGTTTCCGCGTTACCGGTACGGATTAAAATTGATGAATAATAGGGGTATAATACAGTATGACACTGGAGAAAATCGTTAGAGGAAAATATGGGGAAAGAAAGGGTGTGCGTTTTATTTTGATGATTTTTCTATTGTACTTTTTCTTTGGATAGATAATCTAGTAGGTAACGGTTCTTCGCACCTCCAATTGTATTCAAAATTAACTCGTCAAGTATGTGTAAACGAGACACAATATAAATTCCATTGTTATGCGACTCCCGGGTGTCGTTTGATACCAGACTGATTACATTGTCCGCAAAGTATATTTGCAAATTTTCTAAGGTATATTTTCTGCGAAAATAACCATGATCTAATAAATAATGTATTTATATGCTAAATCTGATCTAACAACGTTTTGATGAAGCCAGAACAAGTATTATAAAGGTCACATGCACTTTTATTTTGCATTCAAAACATCAAGGAATTACATAGCAACAATAACAAGGATTTACATGATACACAAATACACCATAGCACAGTAATAGTAGAGCAAAGTTGAAGCACGACGACTGTAAAAGCTGATTTATATGTAACCCTATTTACTGCCGCTGGGACATCGCACGCAAGTTGATTTATACAGGTTGTCCATAAAACTGGATGTACACTACACGACAGCCCCACTTATTAATACGAATAGGTTTCATTGAAGAAATTAAGCTAAATCAGCTGAGGCACATTTGACCAAATGTTTCGGAGTCAAAGTTGCGCACCTAAATTGATTGGTTGTGAGAGAGCATTTCCATGACTATCTCAAATATTGATAGAGATTAAACTGACACCCTATATGAAGCACTATTTATGGCCGGTTGGGCCGCGTCGACTGTGGGGCATTGATTTACTGCTTTATTAGCACTAGACGAAATTATTGGTGGCAATCGCTTTCAAAACTACCTGTAGTGATGTTGAATGTGTATTAATAATAACAAGTAAGCAAGTATTTGGTGGTTAACATCATGAAAACGGACTTAAAATAATAAAATCCCAAAAAGTATCCCTATAATGAGTAAAAACATACTTTGTTATGAAAATCCTATGCTTAGAAGGAAAACTCTGGAGAGCCACTATAACAAACTATCGAAAACAATGCTGTTATATTATTGTTTGTTCAACAAGCGACACAAATCACAATACCGCCGGGCCGCTCCAACACTGCGTTAAACTTTAATAAAAACCAGTGCAAATATTTTAACAGGCATCAAACGTTCTAAATTTAAAACTCAATAAAACCGTACGTATCTCCGAAAAGTGTTTTAATAAAAGCCGGGCAGGTGCCCGCAAAAACGGTCGCCGGGCACGCACGTAAACAGGCGGGCAGTGTATCAAAGCGATGAGGGAACCAATATTGGCGGCAAACAAAGGCTTACAAGAGTTTAGGGCACGCCCACAGCGCTGCATATTCAATGCGAGACAGCGACGTGGATGCTAGGCCGGGAGGCGAAGCTGATAATACACTTATCTATTTCACATAACAAACAACAAACGCAAAACTACGTATGTACTTGCCATATTTATAGACCATACAGATAACAATTATAATATGTTTTTCAAAATTAGGAGTATAACGCAGCGTGAGTTTTCATACATTTCGAACGCCAACGGTCGAAATATGCTTGTGGACGAACACTTTTTCCTATCCGTAAATCTATATGGAATGAGACAAATTTGGTATCATTCGTTTTCATACATCCTGAACTACGCTTGTACAATTTAATGTTTGAATTAAATTTTTGAATTAAAGCTTGATTATTTAAAAATAGACAGAATTCGAAAGATATTTTTTGTTGCCAAAAAGTGAATGTTTAGAATTCAGTGAATGTTTCTGAAACATACAATATAAAAAACGAACAAACAAATGGAGTAAAAAAATGGAAAAAATCGGACTACGTTTAAAGGGTAGAAAACGTATACTCTTTTTGTATGGAAGCTTGCGCGCACACGATCCTCCTAAGCAGTGAGTAAAACTATGGCATGGTTGAAAGTTTTATGCTAACCTGAGATGCTTTTCTTTGAGATATTGTTAAAATTCAGGGACCAAATGAATAACTAAATTGTATGTAAGGAAAAGGCAACACTGCTTGTCTCGCTGGTCCTAACGTACAATTTTACCACGATATGCATTATTGAATGATGCCATAAGTCCAAACAAGGTTCGTGAATGCTATTATACATTTTATTTAAAAAAAGTTTTGATGAAACAGTCAAGCACAATTCAGTTCCCGGCTCCTGGTCTACATTAACGCATCATCGCTCCCGTCAATATATGACAAAACGCGACCGGACCTAGCATTTGCATACTTTCCCGTCCCAGCAAGTTTGTTTGAAGTTGCCACAGGCTCTTTGATATTACTTATTCGGCTAACTACTAAACTACAAGCTGGCTATTAACTAACTTGTGAGGTCTTCGGATTTAGTGCAAACATAATTTCAATTTGGATCTTACGTGGGTTCTTCATTAATTAAACAGACGACCAATGACAATGAGTTTTGTGACTATAAACTTGATGATCTTTGGTGAACTGAGAGACTGTATATATATTTTATTTAACTTTTGGTTTCAATTATTCATTTAATGAAATAATTTTCATGTAAAATAAAAGTAACTGAATTTTTTTATATTAAAAACAAAGCGAAATATTTGAGTTATCATGCCTTAAGAATTTGTGAATTTACTTCATAATTGGTGTATTATTGAATATATAATATTATTTGAATGTATCTCAGTATTTATGCTATTATTTAAAAAAAGTGACAGTGTCCTATCCAAAATCATAGGTTAACACCCTAACTCTGCCAGTGGCTATCAAAACTGCATCAAACAGAGCTCATGCTCACCCACTTAGCGACATAGTTCGGACTCAAACAGTAATTAGCTGTTTTGCTAATTATCGCAGTGTTATCGTCATCTGTGGACGGTGACGGCCTAGACTGGAACTTGCGGTTAGGCAGTTTGGTTATATCAGTTGGAACTTTGAACTATTATAAGATTGTTTTTAGGTTGCGCAGGTAATTATTATAAATAATAAATAAATATCCTTGGACATTTCACACAGCGCCATCTCGTCCCAAACTAAGCAAAGCTTGTACTATGGTAACCAGACAACGGTTATAAACATACTTAAATACTTTTTTTTGTAAATACATACATATTATACATAGAAAACACCCAGACCACTACAAACAGACATGTTCATGCACACAAATGTTTGTAATGTGCGGGGATCGAACCCGCGACCTCTGGCGCAGCCAATTTCTTAACCAACGCGCCAAAGTATGGATGCTTGTTTTATAGAGGATTACCACCTAAATAAATATTACTTTTCTATAAACATTAATAATTTCTTTTTGAGAGTTATAAGTTGAAAAAGTCTCTAATTTGTCAGAAAATTATACCAAGCTTGATATTTTCTTTGACGATGCGTTTGGTGTAGAGGTTAGCGCTCCTGTTATGCCTGCAGTCGCGAGTTCGAGTCCCGCATGGTGCAAATGTTTATGTGATGAGAAAGAAAATTTTTACCTAGGTCATGGATGTTTATATGTATTTATGACGCTCCCGTCATTATCGTAGTATGGTATTCGCAGCACAAGGAAGAAAATTCCTTAGTTCGAAACCAAGATAATTGGTGTGTTGTCTGGCGCATATTTATTTATTTATTCTTATACTTTACAGTAAAACGACATTTTTTTTCGATTTATATTAAATTTTAATATCCTTAAACATTCAGATTTCCAAAAAAATACTTGAGAATACGTGTTAACAAAAACGCTGTCAATTTTTTGTAACAGACCTTTCAATTCAGAAGTAAGAAGTATCAAATAAAGACCGCATTTCGCAGGACACTGCCCATCTTTGATGTTCGCGCCTCAATTTGGCGCTTCTCCTTTCGCAATTATTTAGAGTCGGTCGTTATAATTTGCGCGTACTAATTAGGGTCGAGAGGGTTGTACGGCGTACATTATGTTCTAATTTTCATACGTACGCAGAATCACCAGGGCCGGATTTGGGGGACGGGATTTTTGATTTAAGTTTATATGAGTTGAGAGCTCTATTAAACAAAAAAAATATGCTACTCAATAAAGTTCATTCAAGAGATTTATCACACTGGGTGCGGTCTGCGGTACGGTCCATACACCTGTTATCAACAAACTGTTATGTTTATTTATTTACTTCGACACTCGTGAAATTGCTGTAGTCATTATCTAGTATTCTTAAAAATGACATAAGAAACCAAAAATTGCGCGCAAACGGGACTTAAACCTCCAACTTTCTGGCTAACCGGGCCAAATGCTCTTCCAATTGAGCTACCGTGCTGTCGGTCCGACCGTGCGAAATTTCTGTTCTCATATGGATACGTCTTTACGCGTGACTATATTACTGTATGTTTTTGTAACAAGTATACATTTATACAACTGCATAAAAAGTGAATAAAGAGCTCATCAGTCTCAGCACTGATCTTTGTAGTCAACGCTACAACAAAAGTTCATCCTCGTGTTCTTATTCCCTTACAACATTGCCTTCACAGACCCTACTCAGAAAGGCTTTGCCCATATTTCCGAATACAATTATTCCATTCTCTCGCTAGGTCATACTTGAATCAATGACAGAGACGGCAAGATTCAAAAGTAAGGGCCTCTTCACACTTTATTAAGCAGAGCAGGAGCGGGTCACAAGCTAATCTCTTTGGTACTTAGTAACTTTGCGGATTGTTCAAATGGCTCTGGGTCACAAAGGGTGGTGACAGTCAGGTGCTTTAACTTTTTCTGTTTTATATTTTCACACACATTGAGAGATAATCAGTGACCGCGTAAAAAAGTGAAAGTACATGAATATCGTCTCAACTGAAAAGTATTAAAATGTTATGAGAACACTGCTTCTGTTCTTCGAAAATTTAAACTCCGCTTCAATGAAATTCCTACTCATTGATGTCCTACCGTAGAATAAAATTGTGTTTTTAGTATAAGTTAACAGGCAGAGCCCATAGCAGTTAGTAACAAAATATTTTACAGCTAGGAACTTGCCGGGCGAGAGGCCGGTTTGCCAGAGGTTGTGGGTTTGAATCCCGCCCGTGCGCATTTTTTCAAAAAACTGGCCCTCACTAGTCTACTTGTCAAAACTCTATGTTTTCGTATCTGCATCTAATAAATTTCTCTTTACTCTCACACTTTTGTTCCATTATGACTACAGTTTCAGGGTCGGGCTAGTGGTAAAATTAACGGGGGTTACTCAGTAATCTCTTCAGCGCTTAGCGGTCCGGAGTTGGAAACTTGCTAGTTGACGCATTTCGAAGGCTTGAGTGCTGTAACTAAAGACCGGTGCTCGAGGTAAACTAAGAGGTACATCGACAGTTTTGACTTAGCAATGTTTTAGTGAAGAGCGTATGCCCAAAATACAAAAAAAATGTCGTCTTTAGTTGTATTTGCTTGGTCTTTACCAATTCAATACTATATGAACACCATGAAGTTAAACAAGCATGAAAAAACAGTTTTATTTCTGTTTGAAACAACTTGGAGATAGGAAGTTGACGGTAGTAGCACCTGTTCTTCGGAATATGGTTGTTTTAATGGTATTGAATATTAACTGTGTTATTTAAATGTTCATAATATTAAATAAGAAACCAAAAACTTGGGCACGGGCTGGTTCATAACCAGCAACTACTAGCAACCCACGAGAAATTTCTGGTCTCTTATGAAAACGTCATTACGCATGACGTTAGCGCCATCTACCCTACTGTATTGCAATAGTGGTGTCTCTCTTTAGTCAAGTAAAGTTACAGACTCACCGAATTAATAAAGTGGACAAAAGAAGACTGCACTTGTGAAATGAGCACTACTTAATGCACTTAATCTATATCACCAAGCTGATCTCAGTTTTGATATCTCGCTATGCTGTAGCTGTGCATTTAATATTTTGGCAGACAAAATATTTCTGTTAATTAGACAACGATCATCATAACGTTTTATTAATCAACCGCTCGCATTAAAAAATGTTACAACAATAAATGACAGTCAGCGCGTATTCTAAGTCCGGCCCTGTCTTAGTGTAAGTACGCTGATTATGCGGAATGGCTTCCAGTTCGGTACTGTTCGGTTAGTTTGTCCAACTATTGTGCTGTAATTAGGTTTATTTTATGAATTTCACCTACGCATTAGCATACTCATTGGAGCAATGGAGTATTCAATACGCAGTTTGTGTAAACGATTCTTTATGTTCAAAACGCAAATTGGATCGTTTCGTGTAACTAGATCCGTGCGAATGCTAACTGCTCTCATACGAGTTTTTGTAAATGACATTTATTATTCACATTGTACTAGTTAGGGCCAGTTTTTTTTATCCGTAGTAATGGTACCTAAGGTAATCTTACCAGCGGTTGAATATTTACGATTGTGTGTGTTTTGAAGAAAAACTACCGTAATCAATTGTCAGAATGGCTATTTTAATGACCATTGGTTGAGGTATTTTTACTTAAAAACACACAATCACGGTTGAATATTTATTCAACCGCTGGTAACGTTACTTTACCATCAAACCAAAAAAACTGGCCTAAGGGAACCCGACATGAAGAGGGAGAGGGCCTCAGGCAGGACCAACGACATTACGTGTTTCTAAAGCACGGAGTATTTATACCTACGAGTAACTCTTGACTCAAAGTCATAATAAAAGGCACTCGCTGATAATCAGCGTCGTGGTATGCTTTCTGCTAATGCCAAGGCCAATGCTGAGCGAGTGCCTTTTCGACTTAAAGCCTATTTTTTTAATTATTTCTAATGAATTACTCGTGGAATCTTTTCTTAATTTTAATTAATCTCTCAATGTTATTTTTTTTTGTTAATTTAGTTCGAATAAATTTATTTCCTTTCTTTCCCTCTTTCTTTTTTATAATAATAAAAATTTACATAGTGGTAGTGACATCCTTTTTTGTTACACCTTACCAGTGATTGTGGTCATAAAATCAGAGTAAAATCACCATAATCAAATTAAACGTCAACTACGAAAGGGGTCATTTACAAGGTACGGCCGACCTATCTGATTAGAATAAATCGCCGCTTCATTATTCATGAATGCTCCTTCACCACATAGTCACACAGAAACCTCCTTGCTAATCGCCGGCAATCGTTGATAATTTCTGAGACCCTACCTTATAGTGTTGTTTATTCGATAGTCGATTGAAGTTAAACTATCGATATACTACCTATAGTTTGACATAATAAATAGTAAAAAGTTTAGCCTGTTAACATCTTACTGTAGGAGTTATCTCAGGAGTTTGTTATCGTAATAGAAATGTGATGACATCATCTATTAATCAATATTAATGTAATTAGAGTTTAACCCCTAGTCAGGCTGAAAAAAGGTTTTGAGTTTTCTTTCTTATAATAATTCCATAACAGTACCTAAGTTGTAGTCGGTCAAAATGGGGTGTAATATCCCTGTGATACCCGAAAGCACGTTAAGCCGTTGGATTACCGGACTACAGGACTGAAGGAACAGAGAATGCACTTGTGTATTGTGCCCACTATGATATAACCTTTTGCCTAGCCTACCCAGTTGACTTATCTTTGTATAGATAGGCTGAAATTCGAAGAGAAATTTGCAAGAAGCTTAACGTGAATCTAGCAATATCATGAATAAGGTTAAGACTCAACAGTATCATTAATCATAACAGTTAATTGGAAATAACACATTGACATTATATGTAAAAAGCTAGAGCGATTTGCTTTTGCTATAAAACGATTGCGACAAACGGTATCGATTGAGGCTGCACTCACGGCTTACCACGGATACGTATCGTCGGTACTGAATTATGGCATTGTTCTGTGGGGCAATTCAGTAGATATAGACAGAGCCTTCAAAATACAGAAGAGATGCATTCGCGCTCTGTGTAACGTCTGGTGTCTAGATAGTTGCAGACCCCTCTTTAAACAGCTTAAGTTGCTTTCACTTCCTTGCATCTACATCAGGGAAGCTTGTCTCTTTGTAAGGTCCTTCCCCAGCTATTACAAAACACGTAGAGAAATCACAGGTAGGCAATTAAGGCAGCAATATACATATAAACCTAATGCATCAACCTCCCTGTCACAAGGACATATATAAAAGTAATGCATATAATAAGAGTATTGCTTTGTATAACTTACTACCGGAAGAACTTAAAATACTTCAAGGACCAATATTTAAGAGGAGACTGACTAACTGGCTTTTGGACAAATGTTTTTATAGTAATAATGAATACTGTAACTGGCAAAAACAGACAAACATTTAATTTAATTAAGCTATCTAATATAATTTATAATGTAATTTAATCAAATTAATTTAATCAATTCAATTCTAATTTACATCAATACTAATTATATGTTTTGCAATGTCAATAATAGCAATATCTAAATAACTGAAATTTTGCACGTCTGCGAGCAGACTGAACACATGTGTACTACTTTTAAATGTGATCTTTATTTACTGTGTTCTTGGCAAATAAACGTTTGAGTTTGAGTTTTATCAATTTTATTGATTCAATGCTTAATTATTTCTATTATTTAGTAGTATTTAGCCTCAGTTGTTTCGATGTAAAAAGAACATACAATTTCATGCAGAGTACGTAGACAAAGTATTTTATACTTTATATATATTTTATTCATACAAAAAATATAATTAATATAGAGTTACCTTATATTTGCAACAACAGTGAATAAAATATCGATATTATCAGCAAAAAGATCAGGTATCGATATTAAAACTGTCGATGTTTTCACAACTCTACGCCATTACGCATTCATGGCGTCTTATGAGATGCAAATACTTTACCTCCTGCCCTCCGATCCGCTTAATCGTTTTAATTCTTGTCGCCCAAATGTATCTGAGACAAACAAAGGGGATGTATGATATTATGTTGTCAGAATTAAGCGAGCGATTCAGGGATTGAGGCGCTTAGTGCCAGAACGGCCCGATTTATGTTTGGGATGATGTTTTTTTTTGTGTGAGACAGTATTTTAGCTTAGTAATGTTGCGCAAATAATGTGAGTGAGATTTTAATCCGACTTTGAAAAAGGAGTTTATTTAATTATTTATTTATTTGAAATGGGTTCGCTCTTGTCTCCAGGCTAGACCAGTGGCATACGCAGAGACAACGATGGAGCAAGCTCACCCAAAAAAAGCCTGTTCACTCTAACTTTAAAAATTTTAGGGTTATAATCTTGGTTATAATCCATTGGAAACACTGTTGCGGGTAGAGAGTTAAATTTTACTAAGGCTGCATAAGATTTATTGTGCATACATTTCAAGTTTTTTTTTAATTACCTACGTATTACTTATTATACACAAAAAAAATATCTAAGACATGCAAAATACTAAAAATTAAAAAAAAAACAACAACTTCTAAACAAGTTTCCTATCCTTTGTTACATAGATTGTGATACTCGTAACGTAACTTCTCTTTACAATGCAATTACTAGTACTTGGCTGAACACACATGTTCCATCTTAAACTGGTGATATAAGTTTAACCCTAGTGATAAAAACGTATAAAATGTTTGCCCCGAAAAAGTGGGATCGTCTGTTTTTCCAACATTCTGAAGCAGTTGTTTCGCGAAAAATATTATCTTTCGATGCAACATAGTAAAGGCGCTTACCTATTAAGTGCATTAAGCTTTTAACACATGCCTAATTCAACGCGACGCCCTGGTGTTACCGGACAAAGCCTTGTAATATGTTCAAGGTACATTAAACTTTAGCATCAGTTGATAGGGTTGGGTTTCGCGAAGTTTAGGTGCTCAGATGGGATCGTTTGGAAGTTTTTAATGCTCGGAGGTAGAGTGTCGAGAGAGGCGCGAAGTTAGGTCGTCTCATTTATTATTGAATGGATTACCTCACGGAGTTTCAGGGCGAAAGAGGGTCTGCTATCGTCGGGCGTCGGTTGCAAAGTATTTGTTACAGTTTTTAAGCGATTACACCCTTGTTTTTGCCTTGATGAATAAAACTGAGGAGCGCTTGTAATTAACGCTGGCTTGCCGTCTGGGTCGATTCAGCCCTAGTTTTTTATTTATTTTAATAAGTCAATTTGACTACTACTTACCTATAATGGAAGAGGACACCGTATTTTTTTACTAGACTGAAGTGTAAAATTACTTATCGCAATGGCTAACCCGTCCTTTGAAATTGCTTAGAATATTACTGTGTAGAGTACATTTACATTACACATTGCTACATTACATTACATTTACGTTGTAACATTCTTCTGTACTATGTGTTTTATGTAGGTTCTAGTAATAAGTTCGAACGCCGCGTGAACTCCTTCTATATGCGCTGCCTCCGTAAGATCTTGGGCATTTCACGGCAGGACAGAGTGACGAACGAGAGGGTTCTTGAAATCACACAGCTGCCTAGCTTGACCGCGCTTCTTAAACAGAGGCGTCTGCGCTGGCCCTATCATGTGTACAGAATGGCACCCTCTCGATTACCACGACGTGTCCTTTTGGGCGCGTTAGCGAATGCAAAAAGAGATGTTGGGAGGCCATTGCTTCAATTTAAAGACTGCGTCAAGAGGGACATGGCTGCGTTTAACATTTGCCTCCAAAACTGGGAAAAGCTTGCTTGGGGACACGTCTAGAATGGCGAAATCGCGTTGCGGAGGGTCGCAAGCTTTGCGATGAGTCCTGGTTCGCAACAATTGCTGACAAGAGACAGAGAAGACATCAAAGCGACGTGACTCCATCGGTCGCAAGCTTCTCTTGTCGAGCTTGTGGCAGGCTTTGCCACTCTCGCATTGGTTTATTTAGCCATGAAAAGAGTTGTACTTCAAACTTTACACCATAAATCGTCTGAAATAGATGAAATTGGCCATTGATTGATTGAGTAATAATTATTGTTAGAGTTTGAATCCTTTGAAGGAAAGCAAGAGAATCATTTGTAAATACGTATACCAATTACACAAGATATGCTGGAAATACTAACTACATAACACGTAGGTACCTATGCAAAGCCATTTGACTTTGCTTTGCAACATTTTCTTAGACCAAATGCAGTTAGAAACGAGTTAAGAATCCTTCTTGCTATCTCAAGTATAAATACAAACGAGCCTTCCCACTAATGGCTTTTAATGGCAATTATCTAGCAAGTTTTGAGACGATAATGTCAGTCATGAAGTTTGATGGTAGTGCCGACGACGATCGGTAGTTAGAGACGAGATATAAAATAGATGAAAAGTCTTCGGGAAGGTTGTGAATTGTTAAGAAGCTCTTTTGTTTGCAGATTATACTTCTATGAATACATTTTCTATGTAAATGAGGCTAATAATATTTACTAATTAATCGAGAGCAGACTTTATACCTACCGCTATGGTACTTAATAAACTTATTTTACATTCCCGATAAAAAATCACTTAAAACAGCATCACAAATAATGTGATGTTGTTTTAAGTGATTTTTTATCGGGAATGTAAAATGCTGATCTATACCTATACACCCAGGTATTTGTTTTGCAAAGTAATTTAAAATACAATACTTGTAGTCAAATACACAATTATTGCACTTTATACGTCTGTATCTCTTAAAATTATTGTCCCCTGAAGTTACTTGAATTCGTTCTAGTATTTTCGTACTCATTTAGTCGCAGAGATCATCTTCTCAGGGTTTTTGCGACTTTTAGCAGCGATGCAGTCGCGATTATATATTCTGTGGTCGCGATGCAACATCGATGCAGGCGCAAAATGTCAACCTTTGTCTGCTCATTGCGTTTTCAAAACGCGCATTAGTATCGATGCCAAAAGTCGCAGTGTGTAAGAGGTCTTAGTGTTAAACTAATTAATTAATATGTTTTCGAAAATATTTAGTTGGCATAAGAATAAATTGGCTATCCATATTTCAATCAAGAAGACCTTAAAAGAAAAATCATCTATCTACGTCTCGAAACTTACTCACAAACAGATTATATCCTGTCTAATTATGCAAAGACTGAAAGTACTTAACACTGTACTCTCCCGAAATTCATAATAACATATTCTTTGGGGCTCTTCCCTGTTATAATTGGCGGTAGTTAGCGACATATTTGTGTTTTGGGTTCCGCTCCATGAATACTAAATGAGGGTTTCGTGGTGCGGGAGGCACAAAAACATCGATTCTACCTCTATACTTAGATGTGGCAGTGTAGCAGTTGAAACTAAAGATAGTTATGAACTTTGTTTGTTACTAGATTAGGCAACACCTGCTTTGAAATATTTTTGAAATGATTTAATTTAGGTTAGGTTTAAAGATCTTTATTCTAACTAAGACTTATTAACTAGGTCACTTACATGAAAACAATGCTTTTAAGGATTTCAATGCATTCGCCGTCGAAATCACACAATAAAATATAAAATAAGACACATTTTTTGGTACACACACACGCACACACTCATAATCAATAAATAATTATTATATTTACGCGATAACGAAGGTTATAATAGCTTGGTTATTAAGTTATTGCATATTTAAATGAGTGATTCATCTTCAAAAAGCTTTAGACAAAACCAGGTGTCTACCATGTTGTGTTGTAAAGGGAATCGTTGTTTTTCTTGCTAAATTCTATTGAAACCTTTTTCATTTTTCTTCTCATGGTAGGGGATAAAACCTTTGTAGGGACTTCCATTTAGTGAAAAGACTCATGAAAAAGGCTGAAATGTTGTTAAGCGTCGGCTGTCTTTAGTAATTTCTAATTTGACTGACGTAATTTTTCACCGTATTTTCGCGGTAAATATTTAATTTTATCTTTAGAGCGCTTTGGGTGCTCATGAGATAATTTCTGTGGAAAATGTGTATTTTTAAACGTTTTATAAAGAAACGTTTGCTCGATTTTCTATAAAATCGTATCAATTTATTATGAAAAAAAATATTTTATTTATTTTTTCTTGAAGATAGCCACAACTTATTATGGAGTATGCAGTACTTAAAGCGAAGCTGAATTTATAAAAGTACATGCGTGACAACGATAAATTTAAGCTCGCAATGTTACAACACCAATTAATATTCTCACGAATTTAGTGTGTAAAATATTACCCCTGTTTCACCCCTATCCGTAGTAGGGCAAGCAAAACTGGAGACTTTCCGAAGGTAATTAGTTAATGCATATTAAACACAACTAGCTCTATGAAGACAACCGCGTCTGCGAACTTGTTAGAACATTCAAAACTCCGCCATTTTACAGGCCGTCCTGAATAATTCCTTACATATTTGATGCCCGCACAAAAACCGGGTATACTGGCGTTTTGACAAACACCGTCTCAGGTGCCCGCGCAGTGTTCCAATCACGAAATGGAAATTACACGCGTTCTCCCACTCTGTGACAACTCTCTCATTGCTATACATATTTGAACTGCGCACTCATTACGGAGTCACAGCGTAAAATGTTCGGACCGATTTTTTTGCCCTTGCGACCGTATCCAACCCTTTTTGCGGTAGCTCCCGCCGCCTGTGACGCGGCTTGAGCAAACTTCGACCATTCCATTTCGCAGAAGTTGTTTAACAAATCAGGGGGATGACGAAACAAATCCAACAATTCCTATTTTCGCTTTCCAATTGTTTGTCGGTGGCTTGTTTTTGTGACTCTGCTTGATTGACGACTCTGACAAGTTGGGATTGCGCTGTCGGTGGACTTGTTTACAACGTTTTTTATAACATTTGTTGTTTTTGGCTAAATTGATCAGCTAACGAGATCGGTAGATGAGTCAACATCTGAAAGAAAGAAAGAAAGAAAGAAAACATTTTTATTTGGTACACATCACATCAAATTACAAACATAATAGAAAATCAAAAGTAAAACCATGTAAAGACATTAACTTAAATTACAAAACAAAAAAAACAAAAATTAAATACCTACAATTACGATGTGTAACCAAAATGGTCCCCACTCAGCTCTTTGCCATGGCAAGCCAGTGGCGCTGGTTTTCTGTGGAAACCATTATGATTAAGAAAGAGGGTCACCACCGACCCACATAAGAAGGTAACAAAGTGCGAAAGAAGAAGGATTCATTTATCTAATTTTAATGAATTTATTTCGACGGAGCTAATGTTTACGTGGTGGTGGCGCCCTCTCTCCATCATCCATCCTCCTCCATCAACATCTGTTGATAGAGTCGAGTTGGCCTTTCTTATATAACGGTTATTCCTATCTGCGCCTCCTTTGACTAATCTTCAATACAATAAGCTTTTCAATCACAAAAAAAATAAAGCATCAATCAGTTTCATAAACTTTAAAAACAACAATAAAGAATAAAATGTTTTGTAAAAGTCGGTCCGCGATTAGTTCAGGGTTTGCTGAACTGATTTTGATGCGGTTTTTAGAAAATCTTTCTTTTCATTTAGGAGAAGGTTTAATAACTATTTAAGTTAATTAGGAACGAAAGTCAAAATAAAAATTGAACCATTAAAAAAAAAACACTTAAGCCCAATTACGCACGATGATTTAACCTAGGATTACGCTACCCCAGGAGCAGGATTCTGTCACTGTTAACGTCAAATAAACTGACAGAGACAAAATGATGATTGAATCCTGGGTTAGCGTAATCCTCGGTTAAATCTTCGTGCCCACTTGCGATGCCTATTAAAGAATAGGAGAAAAAAAATCATTTGAAGTTGGTGCATAATGTCAATCTTAACAGACAGTAAGTCTACGTAGACACGCACTCTTTGCACTGCCTTTTTTATTTTCTTGTGTTTTCTTCCTGAAGGGGTTTAGTGCATCTTTCCATTAAGCCTCGTTCTTTGCGACTCGTAGTTTATTCACAGTGAGATATACGAGTGACTGGGAGCGGAGGGGCCGACAGTAGACGATTTGTACATTGTCAAGGATTAATCTCAACCCACTCAATGCTTTACTCTCTTAGTAAATTGAAGTAGATTTCTGCAAATAAATAGTTTGGTATTCTTTAATGTTCTATATTAATTTTATAATGCTGAGGAGTTTCTTTTAACGCGCTAATCTCAAGAACTATATAGGTTTTAAATATCTTCGTGTTTGATAGTTTATTTATTGAGAACGGCTTTAAAACATTAAGTGTCAGTTTATAGAAACTGAAGAAAATTTGTACAGGCGGACGAATACGTAAATATAAATAAATAATAAATATGCGTCAGACAACGCACCAATTGTCTGGTTTCGTGGTAAGGAATTTCCTCTTGTGTTACGATGTACCAGACAACAAGGGGCGTCTTCCAAATACTTGAATACATATAACATCCCTGACTTAGGTACAAAATTTGTACAACATTTAATGTTCGTGCTCATCACACAAACTTTTGCCCCTTGCGGGATTCGAAACCACGACGGCCGGCGTAATAGTCAGGAACGCTACACCAAACGTGTCGTCTAAATATCGCTAGTTTGGTATAAAAAAGAATGAATTTTGTTTGAATACCTCGCCAGTTTTGAACGTTTGGAACCATAATAATTGAGATGTAGACCAAATATTTGTGAAAAAGGTCTAGCATAAAAAAAGATTTTCCACATTCAGTCAGTCAGAATATAATGTCGCCTCATACAGAAACGTCTCGTATATATATCATTGCTTTGTGTTACTCATTTATACTTTTCCGGTATAATTTTGCCGTCTTTCGTGCCAGTCTAGTATTTTTGAAATCCCCATACATCCAGTGAAACAGAGGCTTCAAGGCAATCCTCGTAAGGCGTTATTGTTGAAAAGACGTGCGGGTTGGCTGGATATGACAGCCTCTATTCAGAGGCTAGTACTTGGAACCAGCCCTGTCTCGCTAACGGTAGTGAACTATAGAGAAACGAAGTGAAGGTTGTTACCATGTTTGTTGAGGTGAAAGGGTGGTCTGAATGAAACTTAAATTTTAAATTTAAATGTTGGAGTTGTGCAAAAGAGTGTTACTTTTTTTTAAATTAACCATGTGTTTGTTTGTCGTGCTTAAATATCAGATCATACTATGCTTTATAAGCCGGATTTTGTGTATTTACCTACTTCAATCTAAAACCTACTTAGATCAATAACCAATCTTACCTCATAATGCAAGTCACATCATACGGGTAATATCATTAACTTATAGTTACATACTTTTTAGAGATAAACAAGCAGCTCCATCGAGGCTTGGCAAATTTTTTACAGAAGGTTTGACGAGATAACTTACTGTCTCTACTCATAAAACACTAGTTTTCTCTGAATATTTCTTCAACTTTAACCTTTAATGCAAATCATCATGATAAAGCTTTGATATTTACTCGTATTGTAACTGATTTCAATAATTATTAACCAATACTCAGAAGTTACAGAATTAATGATGCTAACTTTGCCAAGTACTTGCCTAAGTCAAATTATACATACTAGAATTACTAAGGATCTGTGGGTAAGTATTACCTATGTCGAACAGGTATTGCATTCGTTGATGTCTTGGAGCTATCTTGAAAGCTCAAAAATTACCGCAGCGCTGACGAATAATCTTCCCAAACCTGGATCATTACGTTGCATTTTGTTGCAAGCGCTTATTCTCGCTATATACTCATATCCCATAAGTAACAGTACCTCTGCGCAATTTTCAGAAAAGTTCACCCCATTAATTGGTATTAGATCTTAGTAAAGCTATTTGTAAGGCTGTGAGGAGCTGTCGTTGACAGCGCCCTGTTGCAGTGTGTGGTGGATAGGGCCACGCTGAAGACTATTACTATTCATTGCATTTATACCTTGACTACTACGGTAGGCACCTCGTGTACAGTAGAATGTAGATACAAAACCTTTTTATGGATTGTATTGTATCTAAAAACTCAAATATCTTGAAGATATAGTGTGCACCCAAATATGGCGGATATTTGACGCACACCTACTCCACTTGTATTGTCCACGCAATGAATTAAACGTAGGCGATTGCGAGAATTTTATATCAAAATTACTATTTTGGTATATATGGTATTAAAGTTGAGAAATTTAATGGTCTCTAAGCCCGATTTAAAAGAAGTTAATCCGCTAACAGGCCTCCTCTTGCGACTGCTCTCAAAAACAACGACATCCTTTGTTGGCGCTGCCTTTGTCTCAACAGATACCTATCAGCCATTTACTCGTTTACCTGAGCCTCTACTTTGTAAGAATGGTTTTAAGGCCATGGCATACGTAACATCAACACCTTGGACGTGAACGAGACGGGGTTGTGACTGATTTGTTCAAACGCGACATGATTGACCCGCCCCTTTCCAGACTCCGTAACGTATGGCCTTTATGCACATTTTGTGTGGAACGGTATTTCCAAAACTTCTGTCCCGTCCATTCAAAAACTCGATACGTATTCTGTGTTTTTTATAATCGACTCTATCTGTATCAGTCATCAGACATCAGCATAACGTTTTGAGAGTAGACCCCATGTTGTCATTCGCCTATTAAAAGTGGGCTTATCATTTTGTCAGGCTCTCGAGCTTGAATGACACTTTTGGCGCTTATCAAGCAGAATATTGTTGAAATTTTATTATTATAATGTGCATCTAATTTTTGAAAATATGTGAAATACAATAGACATGGACGTCTCAAACATCTTCGAACACATTTACACTCCCTAGATGTGTATGATGAATAGTTATGATTAATAGTCTAAATCAGAAGTCACAACTTCTAAATGTTAAACGTATGAAACGTCATAATCAAACTCACTTAAATGTGGTATAATTGAAACATTGCTAACTATAAAAATCTATACTTAGAGGTCTTCTTGAAAGTGGTCCAATAGACCGCAATTGTTTTTAAATCATATTCAAATAAGTTTTATTTACACGCATACGTGTTGTTCTTAAAAAAGTAATATATGTTTTCGCGGGATGTACATGACGTATTATTAAAAAAACTAAACGAAAATCGGTTCCTTCATTTGAGAGCTACAATGCCAGACAAATACACAGACAGATACGTTTAACAACACCCATCTCTTTTGCGTCGGGGGATAAAAATCAAGAGTTTCTTCAGACATTATCTATACCAATAAAATGCTTTGTCCTGAACGACTGACTTATTGATTGACTGACTGACTGACTGACTGACTGACTGACTGACTGACTGATGGATCAACGCACAGCCTAAACCGCTGATTGTAGAGACCTGAAACTGGGAGGGTGTGTTCTTTGTATGACGAAGGGATCCGATAAGAAAGGATTTTAAGAAATTCCACCCCTAAGGGGGTCAAAAAGGGGTGCAAAGTTTGTATGGGACAACCAGATCCCTTGGTCCAATCTACTTCAAATTTTGCATACACATTCTTTTACAAAATTGACGGAAGACTTATTTTGTATGTTATTGAAATTCATCTCCTAAGGGGGTTAAAAAGGAGTGCAAAGTTATTATGGGGGTGATTTGCTTCGAATTTAATATCAATACTCATTAGTGCTTACGATTAAAAAAAATTTTATTTTATTTTTGACAGTCATTTGACATATCTAAGACTAAGACTATATTTGATATTTGACACATGTTTGTTATTGATGTTGCTCTCGAGAAGAGATTTTATTCCATAAAATAGTAAATAATATTTTTTGTGTTTAAACAGCGTAGGTATCAATCGGTCTGTGTCCAGTGTAGATTGCAGATCGTATGTTCATATTGTCGGTGGACATTCTACGCTGCTCCTGTGGTCGAAAGGTGTCCAATCTGGAACTTTTCTGCAAACTTTTTCGTGGTCTATGTTTACGTGGACGGCTTTTGGGTGTTGATGATGATGGGGTAGATCCCTACATAGAATTGTCTCTTTGAATTCACGATTTGAATTCAAGAAAGTAGAGTATTCGCTATGACCATAACCTAAGCTCAAGTTCAAACTCTTAAGGTAGCGGGAGAAGACTTGAGGGAGTTCGTTTCTCCCACAGCCTGTATGTGGCATGATGCTGTGTAAGCGCACAGGGCATAGCTTGGTCTTTTTATTAGCACCTGAAAGAAATATTCGATTGACGATACGCGTAGCAAGTATTTCCATTTTGTTGTAAAATAAAAAGATATTATCCTTGTGTAAGTTTGACCAAATTAAAGACCGAGCTACGTGTTGTGTGTTCATAGATTATAACATTTAATTTCTACGCATTTCTACGTATATATTTAAAAACTGGATGTTTGTTTGTTTGTTTGAAGCGCTAATCACAGGAACTGTTATAAAATATGTTAGATACATTGTTAGATAGCTAATTTATCGGAGAAGTCTATAGAAGTATGAGTAGTTTAATGCGTATAGGCTTTGAAATATTTTCGCTACGATCTATGGGAACGGGGTAAAACTATTACGCGCGTACGAAGTCGCTGGCGGGCCGCTAGTTTTAGTACAAAACTAGTTTTGAAATTGCAAATAAAAGATAACCTCAATATCGTTTAGTCGGGTGTTTAGCGTGTAGTATCGTTCGTCTGAAGGACCATTACGGTGAGGGCTGTTCAGGATCGCAGACGCCGCTAAGTACCGTGATATTGGTTCATAATGTTTGGAAGGTACGTTTATGAATTCATTTTGGTTGACTCTAGTAATATAGACATTTGATATGAAATTAATCCTGACAATAAATATACTTTACTCTTACGTCTAAATCTTATGTTTACCAACTTAATTGTTCCTCAAAAGAAAGCTCATAACATGAACTGCCAAAAAAGTTTATTTACTATATTTACTTTTACTGTACCGAAATAAGACCTTTGAAAGTTTATTATCTGATATATTTTTAATGTACCTGTATGTAAGTATAGCTCTGACTATTAACTATTTTTCTACAGTGAAATAGATACTTTGATATTATACCAAAACGAAAAGTTAGGACTTTTTGTATCATTTAAGGTTCGGTATTAAAACAATCCAAAAATAGTAAATGTGGTAAAGACCAAAGCGGCAGTTTTACAAAAGACAATGGTAACTAGTTTTCCCTCCAATGAGGGTTGTTTAGCAGCTCTAGAGCCATCATATCAAGGGCCCTCCGCCGTCGAACCCTCGCCTCTATTATGAGTGGAGAGCGAAGCCGGAGGCTGAGGGTATACACTGTGGGACAACGGTGGTACGAAAAACTAGCACTCCCTGTCAACAGACAGAAACAGCAATCACTGTAAAAAATTGGTTGAAAACTACGTCAACAATTATTGGTACAACTACAAGTGCGCTCCTTAGCACAGTCTCAATTTTATTTGTATTTTTTGTCTTTGCGATCAGTTTTTTGTTAAGGTGTCATGCTCATAATCATTTTTCTCTTACCAGTATAAAAAAGTAAGAGTGAACTTCAACATTATTCCGAAACTTTTATTAGTGGAATTTTAATGCATCTTTCAAGACGCTCCTGGCAGGCGATTCAGAACGTTCGATAAGCCATTCGGCTCGGGTTTCGGCTAGATTTTCTATTTATTTTTAAATTAATGTCGTAGTTTGAAAGGATGTTGATATGTCAGCTCGGTAACAAATATAATAAAATAACAAAATAAAATAGTTGCATGGGATAAATCCACGTTATTATGATTTTATTATTAAGTAAGTTATCGAATCGTAACCCAATCCGTAACCGAATGGATCTGAATCGGGGGCCTGGAATGGAAAGGTTTTGGCATCAACGTCAATGGCGTCATCACACACCTCTGGTTTGCCGAAGATATACCTAGTCGTTGTGGCAATTGTCGAACGACAAAAGACCTTGGCACTATGCTCAAAGACCTTGACTGAGTCTCCCATCAAGTGGGCCTTAAAATGAACATGGTAAAAACGATAATAATTTCAAGCTCCCCTGTTGTACCCACTTCGATATTTGTTGGGAACTCAACGCTCGAAGTTGTCAACGAGAATACATCTATCTGGGACAAGTTATCCAATAAAATAGATCCAACTTTGACAAAGAGCTCAATCGACGAATCCAACTCAGCTCGGGCAGCGATCTGGAAGCTGTGCAAGAGCGTCTTCTCGTCTCAATTACCTCAGTGTCTAAAGACGAAAGTCTTCAACTAGTGAGTGTTACCAGTGATGACACATGGATCCATAACATGGTCTCTAACTATGAGCCTTACAAAGAAACTTAAAATCACAGAACTAACGATTGGGAGGGCTATGAGTTCCACAAGATGGACAGACAGCCTTGTAAACATTGCAGGATAACACTGGATGCAGGCCGCTCATAACGAGTCACTGTGAAAGCCTCAGTCAATGTTCAGCAGTGGAAGTCCTTTGGCTGATAATGATGACGATGGATGATATCTTACCATTTAAGGTTATGTATGATATCTTACAATTCCTATTTTTCAACTGTTTTTGTTACTCTTGCCATATGCCAGATGTCTAACAATAGAGTTTTTTTTATTGTCATTCTGTGTGTTTTGATCATACAGTGCTATTGGATTACACTGTAAAGCCAACGTTGTTTGGTGATTTATTTATTAAAGTTTTTTAATTCGGAAACTATGTATGTTAAAAAATTGTTGACGCTGTTAAATGTGGCCTCCTCAGAGTAGGACCCTGGCCACTCAATGCTAATACAGACGGAATTGTGTTTTGCTCATTTCAAATGTAGAACGATTTACTTTCAAGGGGGTAAAAGGGGAATTAAAATTACTAAAAATATTCTGAGATTGAAAGGCACTTTTGCACTCATCCGTATGCATTTGTTAGGTTACAATTTAGCTCATAAGTTCTAGTTGAGTTTATTATTATCGTTAAATTATGCTTCTCTATTAAATTAAATATCATATCCGAATAAGACATGGTTGACGACAACTAAGTAAAGACTCATCAATCGAAATGAAAAGCAAGTACCTAAATAATTCATGAACCTACTTAATTAGATTTTACAAGTGAACTTACTCAAGCTGGCTCATTAGAACGTTGATACAGAGAAAGTTCTAATACATCAAATTAATTAATTATGCCTAATGGCGAAATCAAGACCTAATGGCGAAATCAACTCTGCATCGTTAATATTAGGTCCTTACCTATGAAATTGATGTTTCAAAGTTTTTGCAACTTTACTTCTAGGCAATCGCTGTGGAAACACATTTTAAGTGAATGAATTTTTTGTGATAACAAAACATTTAATATGGTTTAGTGCTCTTTCTCATCGGTTGTTTATTTTGTTATGATTTGGTGTTATTTTGCTGTATACCTATTTGATTATAAAAAGTCTGAAAAAAATTCTTGAAAGGACTCCAAACAGAAATGGTTTGCCTAAAATGGGAGTCCATTTTAGGCAAACCATTTCTTCTTCTTTCAAGAGTTATTTAAGACTTTTTAGTGTTTTTTGTTTTGAAGTCGGTTTTTACTTTTTTATAAAAGTTAATTTTATTTGCAAACTTTTAGTGATTAAAATCAGAGGGAGGGTTTCCTTTTGACTTTGACCTTTTGACTCTGTTCTTTCATTAGCTACAAAGTATCATAAATAAGTTCCGGCGTCATAATCACTTAACTTCTAAGCGTTACGGAGTTCCACTATCAGCTCAGCTCCACAAAATAGTGACTATCAGACGTATAGACATGTCAACATTGAGACACTAGTACAAAAACACTATACGCGCTTTTAAGATTTGAGGGTTTCCCCTTGATTACACCAAGACCCCATCATCAGATCCGGATTGGGCTACAATGGAACCAATTAAAGGTAAATACTCTAAATGAGTGTTTTATCGGTCCACAAATAACTGAGATATAAGATAGCATATAGTGTACATAAAAATACAATCAAACAATCCAATTGATAACCTCCTCCTTTTTAAAGTCAGTTAAATATGCTGAAAATTATATTGGTTCATGGTTCCACTTAACGGAACTGCATTCTACTTATTTCAATACAAACGACTGGGACTTTGGTCGGTCTTGGTATGTCCTAATAAGATGAATTTTGAACTAAAACATTGCTGGGTAAAATGCCCTAAAGTTTGAAGTTCTTACCATGAGCGAGCACTCTATTTCATCATGCTCTTGAACTGCTCTGCTTATGTAAATTTTAGCAGGATAGCTTTATACGAAATGCATGATCATGTTTCGCTAGCTCCTTTTCTATCTCAAAGGGACCAGACGTAGGCTAGCATACCATCCCTGACATGGTAATGCGTGTAGCTAGAGAATGGAACTCATTGCCTGCTGAAGTTTTGCTTAAGGAATATAAACAAAGCCTCTTTAGGGCAAGAGTGAACAAGCTGTTACTAAGCAGATATGCACCACCCTAGACTCATCCACACCTGGTGGGTGCGATCGAGGTCAAATATCTGCTTAGCCAAGAATTAAAAAGAAGCCCACGGGAAGCTAATCAATCACTATCAAATTGGCCGAAATAAGCGCCATCGCCAGTGTGGACGCGACCTAATTGCTTAATCACTGTTTAATTATGCGCAACTTTCCGTGGCGCAGTCCGAGAGAACTTGTGCGATTACACCGGTTTTTGTTAACCGTGTTGCTCAGTTTTGTTAACTTAAAACATACTTGGGGTAGAGGAAGTGGGCCCAGTTCGATCTGTACGATCTCCATCTAAACCACTATCTTGTATGTGCGACTCTCCATCTAAACACTCTATCCCGTACCTGAATAAACTAAATCCTACTTTAATGAATTAGCAAACATCGTTGTTTCTTTTTAATATGGTTTGCCTCTTTAACCTGAACTCGAATATACAAATATTAGATTCGGTTAAATTCAATTGAAAATCTTGACTTTAACTCGTCAAGTATGTGTGAACGAGACACAATAGAAATTCCATTATTATGCGACTCCCGGCAGTCGTTTGATACCTGACTGATTAATATAAAAATATTTCTGGAAATAAGCTAAAATTACTTAATTTCTAATCTTATTATCTATTCTTTTAATTTTCTAATCTTATTATCTATTCTTTAAACGTTCAGATCATAACATTATAATAAGGTAATGATAAAAGTTTACTAAAATCGTGTTCGCATTAATTACCGAGAGCAAGTGTAGTTTCATATCTTACTTCTGCTCGTGCTGAGAAATCGTCCCAAAGCTGTGGTAGGATCTATGTTGGGACGTGTATATTTCCGCCTAGCGAAATTAAAAAATGAAAAATTAATTATCCCTTTCCATACTTACCTTACAAATTATTTACAGTTTTACTGTATTCTGCTCAACAGTGGTCCTTATTCAAGGTTCCCTAGACAAACATCAAACTGAATGGCCGTTGTTCTACATTCAAATGTTTTTTAAAGTAACCCATTTTCATCGCTAATTTTGCTGGCTAAACATTTATTTCACTATTTAATGAAATTAAGTAAATTATAGTTATTGAATGAAAACTACTTTTCAATGCCACTTAAAATGAAAATACCACGATCGAATCAAATACGAAAACACATTTAATTTTGTACCTATTATCGGATCTCAATATCCGAATATGGAATCTCACGAACAAAGGACTGCGTTGTATTAATTTGTTTGATTTCTAAAAATATACTATATTTCTATAGCTTTGTATGAGAATATTTTCGTTTTAAATCATTACTTAGGTACATTGCGTAGTTTCATACTCGTTTTTTGACATGACATGATGTTCAAATACTTTTAAACCTTCGCGTTGCATTATAAATACACAGACGCACGGGATTAACGCGATCGCAATAAACATAATTACCTTATGTTTTTGCCTGACGTTTCGATCGGGTTTCACCTATCGTGGTCACAGGCGAACTGATGATCTGCGATTCCTTCACTTCGTTTGCGGGGTAGAATTATCTAAGACATAAGGTAATTATGTTTATCGCGATCGCGTTAATCCCCGTGTGTCTGTGTATTTATGACATGATGTTATTATTTTTTTATTGATTCATCGTACATCTCCAGTTCATTGAACTCTTGAAGCAAATGACATTAAAATCTTTTCTTCTCCGTATATTTCCACGCAGTTCACATCCAGTATGAGTCAACAGGGTCCCCTGGGACGTACAGGGCAATTTCACGCACCATAAAATTAACTATCGCGCTGACAGGATAATCTTGATGTGCTCCGAAACTACAGCTTTTATTTTTTTCATAAAGAATAACCGTGTTTTAAAAATCGTGTTAGTGTGTATTATTATTTGGTCGCTGTAATGCACATGTTTATGACTTTACTGCACAAAAGACTGTGTGCAAAAGCTGTACTTAATGCTAAAAGCATTCTCTCCCAGTAATACCTTTCGGCCATGCAGAAAGATTGGGATGTGGCATTTGATTTTCATCTTTCTTTCTTTCTTCGTGATAAAAAGGGTTTTTTTTTTTGTACGTGTAAAGCTACTTACCTTGTTACTTAAGTCTCATAGATTTGACAAGGATAGAAGCTCGAGATTATCTCTAAAACATTTTTATGTATGGGGCGAAATAAAAGCTTGTAAAAAACTTTAGATTTTTTTCATAATCTTGTAGATTGTTTAATAGAATCCCATATTAAAAGCGTTTTGTTAAACTTTCGCAAACCATATGAGATTGACTGTCGTTTATGGGCAGTAAAACTTAAAAGTACCTAACGTTTCTAACGTTCTGTATTGAATATGTTTATGAACGCATTTAGTTAATTGATTTCTCTTTAGTGCGTTTCAAACGACTCTCATTTTTTACGCAACAATTTTTACCATAGCAACCACAACAGAAGTCGCTTATAATCGAGTTTTATTCCGAAAACATTGCACATTTTCGCGTGTAAAAATATTAAGCATTCCACCGCGAAGCATCGGTCGCAAGCGTAGGCCTCGTAAGAATTATTGCGTTATCATATAAATAAGGATTTAGAGGAACATCAAAATAAATTCCCCCAGGAGGCGAGAGCTCACAGCATTATTTTACGTGCAATTTGCTTGTTTTTATTGCGTTTGCGGGTTACGTTAATATTGGAGTGGTGTGACGGTGTGGAATTCAATTTTTGCTCGGTTTACCACAGTTTGTGGATCGAATTGAAATTGTATCAATTTTTATAACTTATCAGGTGGGGTTAAAAAATAAAGTTTATAGTATATGGTAGAAATCAGTTTTTTAAATACAATATACACAACAGAACCATAACTTAAACAGAAAATCTTTGAAATCCAAAACACTTGTAAACACGGGCTGAATTTTTTTTCTTGCATAATTCCGGCACAGTTGGGTGAAAGCGGGGCAGGTCATTATTTTTGTTTTACGGCGTGATAACGTGGCGCCCAACTTCGGATCCTGCACACTGTGCAAGCCTCTGTTCAGGAATTTGCTGGCTTTGCGGAATATGTTCTGAAAACTGTTTCTTTTTGTTGCAGTACGGAGCGGTATGGTGCAGCAACGGTAAATTGGTAAGTAGGTTAGTTTTAGTGCAAACGTCTTACAGTACCTACCTTTTTATTTTCCTTAAGGCATTGGTTCTCCTTTTATTTTATCCTGACTATAATCGTCATCAATGTATTCTGGTATTGGGCTTGACAGCTATTAGACGCTCAAGCGTAAGAACATAAAGATCATTATTTAAAAAAAACCGGTTAAGTGCGTGTCGGACCCGCGCACTGAGGGTTCCGTGCCACCCTTAACTGCATTCAGGGTCCACTTACTTTAACTTAACGAAAACATCACAATATATTGCGACAACAAAAATAACTTTGTTTTTCATAGTGTTTGTATGAAAGACAAAGTTATATTTGCGGTTGATAAAAATGTGCAATATCTCAAAAACAACTGGTTCGATCTCCTTCAAACCAATTTTCGTTGCAAGTTTTTGTTGAGATCTACATCATATATTTTTTTCAAAATTTTCACTTTCTTAGTTCAAAAGTTAGAGGGGGGGGGACGCCCATTTTACCACTTTGGAAGCGTCTATATCTCAAACCTTACACTTTTAGAAAAAATGGTTTTAGAAACCTCAACATCATTTTAAAAGACCTATCCATAGACACCCCACACGCATAGGTTTGAGTAAAAAAAAATTTTTAGGTTTTAGTTTTATGTATGGGAGCCCCCCCTTAAATATTATTTTTTCTTACTTTTTGTATCTGAATCGGAAAGCGGTGAACAAAATACACCTACCTACCAAGTTTCATCTATGTGATGCTTATAGTTTCAGAATAAAGTGGCTGTGACATACGGACGGACAGACAGACAGACAGACAGACAGACAGACAGACAGACAGACAGACAGACAGACTTGACGAAACTATAAGGGTTCCGTTTTTTGCCATTCGGCTACGGAACCCTAAAAACTATTTGTCTATCAAATCCAAACATTTTTGCTTTTATTTATACGTACGTGCCACTTCGTTTTCCACGTAAAAAATACCATTCATAGTAACAATATGTTGTTAGAACTACATGTTTACACTGTCCGGCCAAAATAGACGATGTATCTTCAGAAAATAAGCTCACGTCTTCATAATTCATACTTACAATCACTAAAGGTAGAAGTTATGTTATGTCGAACTTTATAAATAAGGGGATCAGTGTTGAATCCTCAATTTGATAAGATGCTGATATTTGTGCATTTAAATTTACCATACCAAGTTAAGTCAATATTTTTTAATGCGTTTTAAGTAATAATTTGCAGTCATCAAAAATTATGAAATCTTGATAAAATGTGTTAGTACTTTAAAAGGGACATTCAATGTTTACAGATCTGTGATCAACGCTTTATTTTTTTGCTAATATCCTAAAATGTTAACGAACTGCAAACGAAATATAAATACATATTTTAACCCTCCAAAGGCCTGTAGCACGTGCTTTGAAACACGTTACAGTCCATACCTCATCACTGAGTTTCACCCTAAAAAATTATAACGAACGGGCGGCCCATTCGTTTCATTATTATACGTTGAGAAGGGACAAAAAAGTTGGTGGACCAGCCACATCTGGTGTTAATGTGTCCAACTTTTGATAAAGCCATGAAAAGAACGAGGGAAATGTAGAAGGTGACGGTTTATTTTGTTTTGTTTGTGACTGCGCGGGATCTAACTGTCTGAAAGGTACGGCTTTAAAGTATTTATTTAGAATGCTCTTTACCCTAGACTCTAGACTTAGGTGGTGCAGAAAAAGAATTAAAGCCAGAGTAAGCTAGCTAGCTGTAATAGAATTACTTTTTTGAAATTACAGTGGCCAGACTTCGAATCTAAGGAGCTGTCATTGTACTTTTTTCAAAATCTAAAATAGAGAGGAATCACGCTACCAAAGATTTATTTGATTGGTGATTATTAAATGTTTTTACTTATACGGTCCATCCACGGCTAGCGTGTGCTATTCCGATATTTGAGCTATATAGGTATTACCGCATAGTTTTATCAAAATCCATCAAGTCGTTTCGACAAAAAGGAGTAACATACATCCATCTTCGTATACTTTCGCATTTATAATATTGGAAGAATTTTTAGAGATGTGAATTCATTTCTCTCAAAAATATTTGTTTACCACATCATGGCAGTCGGTAGGCATGGCCGATTCAAATCGTATATAGATATTGAAACGTATATTGGATCAATATCGTGATATCCGATATCGCCCTGCATCAAAACTATATATTTTCAAAACACTATATTGCCGCATCGATGTGATACGATACGCCTCGATATTCATGATTCATAGATATTGGAATATCAAACCGTATTCCGATGCAATACGGTTTAGCTTGCGCTGCGATACAGATATGAGATATAGAGGTAAATGAGAGAGTCTGTGTGCGATCGAAACGGCAATACTTGGAGATTCGTAGGATTCTAAGCTTTAGGCGTATGGCAATAATGGTCATTTGAATACTTTCTTGTGAATGTATGCATATTTTTAATAGACCTTATTTTGTCATCGTTAAGAAGCATTGTCATGTTACTTTATCTGACCTTTACAATTACAATTACAATGATATCACGTTATGATACGATATCACGGTATACTGTTTCAGAAAATATCGTTTTAGATTCAATGATACAAAATACGCATCGATACGCCAGTATATAGTTTCAAAAATATATAGTTTCAATATCTGATATCGAATATCGATATATAGTTTCGATACGATATCGAAAAAATCTGATATTACACACGCCTAGCAGTCGGACGGTTTCGGATATTAATCATGCTTCCAAGCAAGTGTTTTGTCAAAAATTACAAACACAATAAAGTAGTTGTTTACACTATTCCAATACGTCCTTATACCTACTTTCACGTGAGATATAACGATAAATAGATGGAATTAATTTATTATCTTATATTTTGATTCGATTTCTTTTCGTTCACCATTTTGCTAGCTGGAATAAATTGACCAACCAACGATCATTTTTTCGTGTTCCATACGCGATGCTGAGTTTGGACTTTTTTACTTTAGTGTATGGTTGGTGGAAATATTTGAACAAAGTTATCGATGCGATTGAGAACCAAAGTGATTTGAAAAGTCTTTGTACTTGATGTGGAGGTAACACTGAGGAGCTATTCCTACTACGTGTCAGTATATTGTATACGGTTTTTTTAATCAGTATATTTTAATTATTATTAACACCACCTGATTCGAACTAAATAGAAAGAAAGAAGTAAAAGAAAGAAAGAAACATTTATTTGAGACACAACAATACAGACATAATAAAAATAATAATTTAAAAAACATGATTACAATAATAAACGATAGACAATAGTAAACTTGACTCTCTCTGCACAAACTGTCATTTATCTCACAAAGCCATTTTGGCATTGACGGCCTCACCTTATCACAGCTTATCCTACTTCCTGCTAATTTTATAAATGCAAAAGTTTGTGAGGATATAGGTATGGATGTTTGAAACTTCTTCACGTCAAAACTACTGAATGGATTTTAATGAAACTTTACAATAATATGGCTAATACCTCGTAAAAATACACCCTACTAATCCTCCTTTAATTGTTAATGCGATAGTTTGTGAGGCTGAATTAATGTTTTTTACTCCTTCACGCAAAAACTACGCAATGAATTTTGATAAAACTACAATAATATAGCTTATACATAAGAATAGTAAATAGGCTATAATTCATAACAATATTTGTTAAGATCCCGTGTTTACGCAGGTGAAACCGTGGGATACTGCTAGTATACCACATGAATGAAAACAAATAAAATAACTTTGAATGAATCACTTTATACTTTAAAAAAAAATCATAAGTGGTAGAGTTTTAGGAAAGACCGCGTGGTAAATAGGTACTTAAAATTATAATCTCGATCTCAGTAAAATTCTAAGAAATATAGATCACACTTTCCGGTTTATAAGTATAGGTCTCATCTCTTATCGTGCATCAAACATCGTATCTAAATAATATTTTTCATTGATAAATCCATTTTTGTTATCAAACATCACAGTGATGGAACAAATACTCTTATATTTTTAGTCGTATAGTTCAAAATTGGATGCTGCAATTTTATCTTGATTTCGAAGTATTCATTTGGAAGCAAAGAGTACTATATTTCTTCCAGAGTATAAGTACTCACGGTTTTGTCACAAACTAACATATCACTTTTAAAAATATAAATAAAATGGGTTTCTTAACTTTTTGCGCGTTGCTTTTGTGCGTTTTGCTTGTAAACGTACAAACTACCAATCTACAAGTGGGCTCTAGTGCTAACGGAGTACTTCTTTACTCGGAGAAAGTGAGTCTGTCATCTTGGCCTTTGAAAGTGAGGACGAAGAATGTTTTCTATAACGACGCAACCAACCAAAGGGTGATAAGGGTCAGTATTTTTTTTTAATATATTATTTTTGATGTATTTTTTACAATCGCATGAATTAAATAATACGGGTATTAGGGCGTTTTGTACAGCAGCCCAAAAAACTTAGCGGTGAGAAACGCCCCAATATCCAAATAATCATCTACATCATCAAATAATAATCATCTGATTGATCTAATTATCGTCATTCTCCATGCATTTCTCCAATTTCATAAAGAAAATGGTAATTATAGTTGCACGTTGATCACGAAAAATCTTTAAAGTGACCAGCGGGATTCGAACGTTTTGTGTCGAATTGCAAAGAAAAGCAAATCCTATTGAATAAAATTGCAAAATGATTTTATAACTGACAGTATGATCTCACTGCTGTATTTGTATTTTGGGATGTCAACATCGGCCGGTATCTCAATTCCTCATATTAATATTACTATTTACAATGTTATATAAATGTAATAAATGTAAATGTAAAAAAACAGTTTTAGGAACAAATAATCTTTTTCAGGGCATTTCAGCGATAGATCTAGATCTAGGATCAAAGGCTAAAGCAACCATTACTTCAGGGGGAGTGGGGTCCACGTTTGTTAACATCAGACTGAAGAGCGAAAGGGGGGAGGGCCTGAACTACCAAGTACAAGTATTCGGTTAAAAAATAATCATATAATTATATTGCCACATTATAAGGCTAACAAACAAGATAAAGCTTTGAAATGAATATTTGTGACCTTAAATAAACGAGTTTATCAATTTAAATGTGTAAGTTTTTTACGTTTCTTTACCCTAGACTCTAGACATATTTATGCGGTCTCATATCGGTGCATGTGACGTAATGACACCAAACATAATCGTGCGAAATACTACAATCTGTGGATTTTAATCACTATTTTCACCGATCTTTGCATCTCCCGTATGGTCTAGTGGCTAGGATACCTGGCTTTCACCCAGGAGGCTCGGGTTCGATTCCCGGTACGGGAAGTACTTTTTTGTTATTTTCTTTTTTGTCATTTTTGCAGTTGACAAAAAAAGTACCTAATAAAAGTTGTGCAATGTTTATCCTTTGCAATTTAAAAAGTGAATTTAGTTTTTGCAGCATCCAAAAAGTACCTATATGATTTCCTTTATTATTATAATTTTACTCATCTGCACCACTCTCAATGTAGGTAATTGAACTTTTACCTATAAACATTTTTTTAACCCTAAAATTAGTGACAACTAATGCTTTTGTGGATTATTAGTTCATCTTCGATCACATAAAATATTGTGATTACTTTGTTGTCTGGAGAGATCGCTTCAAGCGATAAGACCTAAATTATACATTTAATTTAAACAAATTTGTAAATTCACTAATGTTGTGTGCAATAAAGAGTTATCTATCTATCTTACTTAACACACTCTAATACACCTGATCTATCACAAAACTTGATTCAGTAACAAAAGCGCCGACTCAGATACTCGATAAAAAATGGCGGCGGATAAATCAGAATCATATCCACTGATTCGAATGAAACGAACAAGACAAATTATGGTAACTAAACAAACTTCCAGAAGCGCCGTTTCCAATCGAAAGCTAAGGGTGCCATTTCTCAGAAGCTGATTACTTAAAACACCTGAGTCGCAATTAATGTAATACCAGTAGGATCATTATTTTGTCTTGCCTTGTATAGTGACAAAACACTATAAAAACAAAAATCAACTATTGCCTTGTCATATAAGTAAATGTCTGAAAAAATTAATTATTACTACTATACACGTACACTCGGCGATCAAGCGATCACGAGTATAAGAAACATAATGTAAGTTTATTTGTTATATCCCCGAGTGTAATATAATAATAGAATCATTTATATCCCGTTTAAAACAATAACTCATTTTACCACTTTAGGAAGAATTTGAATTTGTCTAAATTTTCGTTCCTACGCATTTTTGTACATTATTTTCGCTTAAATTGTAAGTAATATTAATGGATGCATTAATGACTATTTTAAATTAGGTCTTTTTGATCATGATTATTCATCATGATAGGTAAGAAAGCACTCGTTTTTGAAAGGTAAGCTTATTTCGCATTTTTATTCTATTCGTTTTTTTGTTGCTAGAAGAGACCCTTCTGTATTAATCTTATATTGTGGTCGAGTGCAAAAATATGGATTTTCTAATGAAACGCTTAGCAGGTTTTACATCTGTCCCGCCATGATTGATGTCGACATTTCGTTGTGATGAGTTTTGCACGAGACAGTTTGTGAGAAACACTTGAATTATGGTCGGGATGAAAATGAAAGGAAAATAAATGAAAACAACGCATGAGAAAAATAAGACGTTTACCATATTTTTAGGTTTTTTCATAATAACCAAAACTTTTGAAAATAACCATAAAAAAAAACAAAAAAATTACAAAAGCGGCTTATAAAAACTTATGAATATACCCTCCTCCTTTTTGATGTCAGTTAGAAACAATATATGCTTAAAGGAAGTTGTAGATAATGTATAAAATTAAAATAATATTTTTGAAAAAACTTTCTTGTTCTTGATAAAATAATGTAAAAATTATGTTTAATTTCTTAAAACATAGGTATGTGTTATATTTGATAACATCAGGTATTCTATAAAAATGCATAATGCCCTAAAGACTGCAGACGTGTAAAGCACGTGCAGTAAAATTAATGGATCGAAAAAATAAAAACCAACCGAGGAAATTAAAGAGTTTTTGTACAGAAAAGCATTTCCCTGACTGGAATTCTGGTCGTTATTTAGGTTGGAACAGTATTTTAACCTATTTACTATTCTACACTATTAAAAAGGTCTGTGGATTACTTTTTGCTTGTGCAATTTCAAATAAGCGATTGTACCGAGTTTTACTGAACAGGTTGTCGAAATTGGTTCAATTTATGTCTGTCACGCCGAAATGAACTTCTGAAGAATTACCGTAATCAGGTTTTTTTTTGTATGAGAAAATAACTTAATTGTCTAAACGCTACATAAGAACGTCTAGGTATCTGCCGTTTAACCACTTTAAAACGACAACCGCTTGCACACACGAGATAAAAACGTGGTCAGTGCGCACGTTAACCTCGATAGTGCGTAGGTACATGAGTACATTTTTCCATGTGTCTAATGGTGAATTCTTGTAATCAAAAACTAAAAATGTTATTTCCTGTTACAAATAATGAAAAAAATTACTTCTCAAAATAAACAAAACATTTCCTAAAATAAGTATAATTGACGTCTCAGTAGCAGAACCACAACAGACGAGCAGCGAAGACGGTGAACATCTGTATTAATAACGAAACATTATTGTCAACTCATAATTAGTCTGCCCGGACTTTGGGCAATATACCCCGAAATATGGCCGCCGCAAATTTAAATTATTGGGACAAATATTCGGGACACTAGCCCAGCAAAAAAAGTTTACTTTCATGAAAATAAAAATCTTTGCCACCAAACATCAAGTCAAGTGCGAGATGACCTTCATGCGTTCCGAGGATTCCGTATAACTTACCTAGCTATAATTACGGATGGTTTAGAATGTTTCTTAACACTCACACTGTCATATTTGAATTATTAAAAGATGAAATATGAAATCAAAAATAGTACAGATAACAGACGGGTAGATGGCGCTAACGTCACGCAATGACGTATCCTAAGAGACCAAGAATTTCGCGCGGTCGGACCGACTGCATGCATGGTAGCTCAATTGGAAGAGCAGTTGGCCCGGGAAGTCAGAAAGATACTGGTTCGAGTCTCGCCCGTGCGCTATTTTTGGTTTCCTATTTCACCTATAATTACGGATTTAATAAGTTTATATTTACGGTTTTCAGATATTATCCATTATCCTTTTTTGGCTCCTCATGTATTTTTTCTCATCATACCCAGTCAAATGCGGTATGGGCTGTTTTGGTGGCTAATATTTTGTAAAAATTTGTTTATTCCTTCAATATGGGTCAATTTCAACAAAGTCGATTTTTTTATCACTTCGGTGAACTTTTTTATTTTTAACATTTTTCGAATTCAAACTATGGTTTATGATACTTCTTGATGTTGTTTAGATCAATACGTAACGCCATCAAAATATCTTGATAAACTAAAAAGATACATTACTTCAAAGTTTTGATGCCACCGAAATGAAAAAACGATTCATCGAAATGAAATAACTCGCCCACCGAAATGACAACACTTATCCACCCACCGAAAACCTTTAACAAAATTACTTCTATACACTAAAACACGTGGTTCGTCGTGACTGCATCCGTGCGTTTTGATTTCACTCCATTCCCGTAGGTCGTAGCGTGATGTTTTACAGTATCCCGTATGTAGAAGTTAACCTTCTTTCATATTATTATAACGAAAAAACAGCAATTCTCCCCGCGAAATTTAAGCGCCGTGCGCTGCACACAATACGGGTAATAAGCTAGACTACTGTGACTACAATTTGTCACTTTTTTATTTACTATTTATTATAAAATGTAACCTGATTTACAAATATAGTAGGCCTTCGGCTATATAAACTCGCATCGCAAAATAAACAAGTAAAAAAAGTATTTGTATTAACAGTAGTCGAAAACCCATCACTAGATGACAATTTGGTAGATTTTCTAATGTACACATCTTGAAAAGGACATAACTAACATTTTTTATATATTGTCTAATGACTGTCATTGTCTAGCATATCACCTATTTTAGGCTGGACCTCTATTTAAAGGACACCAAGTATAGCCAATAACCTTTTCTGATAAATGAGCTATATAACCCTTTTTTTTAAATCGGAGCAGTAGTTCCTGAGATTAGCGCGTTTAAAAAGTTTTCGAACTAAGCGCTTCTCGTCAACTTTCATAATGCGCACAGCAAAAGAGTGGAACTCTCTACCCGCATATGTGTTTCCATCGGTCTACAACCCTGTTATTTTCAGAAAAAGAGTGAACAGGCTTCTTCTGGCTGAGCTCGCTTCATCGTCGTCCCTGTCTGTGCCTCGTCTGGTATAGTCTAGAGACAAAAGTAAACCCATATCATATTAAAAAAAACTTTTTAGCTTAACAACACTACTAGCGGTCCTCTTCGACATTTTCTGTGCGTTTTGCCTTTACTCCGTTCCCGTAGGTTCCAGCGTGATGTTGGCATGCCTTAAAGCAGTTGCAAAACCTGAATCTGCTGCTTGGCTGCATGCTTTGCCGTCTCCACAGTTAGGTACGCTTCTCGACAACAATTCCTTAAGTATTTCAGTAGCTTTTAGACTGGGCAGCAAAGTTTGTGAACCTTATTTTTGTTTTTATAGTGTTTTGTCACCATACAAACTTAATTGCCCGGATTGCGTAAGACACGGGGTTCAATTCCTCGTCTGTCACAGGTTCACAGTTGCTTTTTACAAGTGCAATTTATACCATTCTATTAATGAATTTGTGCGTCGGGCCACGGTTTCCGTAAATATTCCTTGCGTCCTAGAGCCACCAGGTTTGTCCCGCATGGATGGTAAGAGACCAGATGACCTAACGTTGGTTCCATGACGAGGAGAGCGTAGCCTCTTATGGGACGCAACATGCGTTAGACACATTTACTGAACCTGTTGAAGTGCTAGCTGAGCTAAAGTCTGAGTATGATTTTGTTCCAATCGCTGTAGAGACGGCTGGGCCCTGGGGAGATGAGGCACGCGAGCTTTTCAAAGAGTTGGGACAACGACTAAGGGATAAGGGTAATGATCCCCACTCTGGCTGGTTCAACAGGTTTCCATTGCTATTCAACGAGGCAATGCTGCTAGCATAATGGGAACCTTTGGATCAGTCAGAGCGTATAGTGGGAATCAATAGTAGTTATCTGGAAATTTAAAGCGTCTTTTTTTCTGTGACATTTTGTAATAAAAGGACGACGTTTTCACTGAATCAATAATTTGTATCTTAATTTTAGTTCATTATGTATGTTCTATGTGTTCATTGTAATTTTCATTTAACACCGTAACGCGTTCATGAAGAAAGGGGCAGTAAGTTTTGTTTTTATATGATACTAGCGGCCCGCCAGCGACTTCGTACGCGCGTAATAGTTTTACTCCGTTTGGTTCCCATAGACAGATCGTAGCGAAAATATTTATAAGCCTATACGCATTAAACTACTTGTACTCGTATAGCCTTCCCTCATAAATTAGCTGTCTAACAATGTAGCTAACATATTTTATAACCGGACCAATAGTTCCTGTTATTAGCGCGTTCAAACAAACAAACAAAAACATCCAGTTTTTAAATATATATGTAAAATTGCGTAAAGATAAATGTTATATTTTATAAACACACAACACGCAGCCCGGTTTTTAATGTGGTCAAACTTACACGGGGATAATATCTTTTTATTTTACAACCAAATGGAAATACTTACTACGCCTATCGTCAATCGTATATTTCTTCCGAGAACTAATGAAAAATCCAGGCTATACTCCGTGTGCTTACACAGCATCACGCCACATACAGGCTTTGGGAGAAGCAAATTCCTTCAAGTCTTCTCCCGCTACCTTAAGAGATTGAATTTGAGCTTTGTTTATAGCCATAGCGAATACTCTTCTTTCTTGAATTCAAATCGTGAATTCAAAGCGTTAATTCTATGTAGGGATCTACCCCATCATCATCATCATCAATACCCAAAAGCCGTCCACTGCTAAATATAGGCCCCCACGAAAAGTTTGCAAAAAAAAGATTGGACACCCTTCGACCACAGAAACAGCGTTGAATGTCCACCGACAGTATGAACAGACGATCTGCAATCTACACTGTACACAGACCGCTTGATACCTTCCCTGTTTAAACACAAAAAAATATTATTTACTGTTTTATGGAATAAAATCTCTTCTCGAGCATTTTCTCAAGAGCAACATCAATAACAAACATGTGTCAAAACATTGTATCTCAGACATGTCAAATGATTGTCAAAAATGATATACAAAATATTTTTATCATTAGCACTAAAGAGTATTGATAACAACTTCGAAGAAAATTACCCCCAGAATAATTTGGTCACCCTTTTTCACCCCCTTAGGAGATTAATTGCAATAAAATATAAAATAAATCTTCCGTCAATTCTGTAAAAGAATGTGTATGCAAAATTTAAAGTAGATTGGACCAAGGGATCACGCTGTTCCATACAAACTTTGCACCCCTTTTTGACCCCCTTAGGGGTAGAATTTCGAAAAATCCTTTCTTATCGGATCCCTACGTCATACAAAGAACACACCCTCCCAGTTTCAGGTTTCTACGATCAGCGGTTTAGGCTGTGCGTTGATCCATCATTCAGTCAATCAGTCAGTCAGTCAGTCAGTCAGTCAATCAATAAGTCAGTCGTTCAGGACAAAGCATTTTATAGGTATAGATAACAAAAAAATACAGTTTTCGCAATTATTCTTGTATCTGTACTATAAATGACATTGCTGTGTATCAAATTTCAAGATTCTAAGTTCACGGGAAGTACCCTGTAGGTAGGTTTTGATTCCTTTTCGAGTGTTGAAAATTTGCGGAAATTTGTTGATATTTACGGCAATAACGGCTGTATCTTTTGATTGCGTTGGCTTAGAAGTTTGATTTTTTTACAGCTTTAAGGGACCGCAGAGCTTTTGATTAAATTATAGCTTGATACCTCCACGTGTTCCTGAGAAAAAGGGTAGGGAGAGACAAACAGACAAACAACGAAGTGATTCTATAAGGGTTCCGTTTTTTACCTTTCAAGGTACGGAATCCTAAAAAGGAAGGCAAAACAAAAATATTCTTTCAAATTGAACCAGTAGTTCCTAAGATTACCGCGTTCAAATAAAAAACAAACAAACAAACTCTTCAGCTGTATAATATAGTATAGATTTCACCGGAATGATATAATGAAGCCATCGAAATGAGAAAAACAATCACCGATATGAACAATTTACGCACCGGAATTAATAAAATTCACCGAAATGATATTTTTTATCATTTCGGTGAATTTTGTTTCATTTCGGTGGTCAATCTAGGCCACCGAATCAACCGAAATGAAAACACCGATATTAAAATCAACGACATAATTTAACATAACAATAAAAGTTTTAAAGTCACAACGTTATTAATACCTCACTAAAAAACGTAGTTTGGGAAGGATACCAATAAATATTTTATACATTTTATGGAGAATTGGATGACAATATATTCCAACCTGCGGAAATGAAAAATAAAATGTCCCATGTCACCGAAACCAACTACTTACTTTTTTGGCGGGAACACGGAGCAAGCGGCGCACGTCTATTTACTTTAAGCATTGAGGCGGCACTGGTATTTAGCGTTTTAGCGCGGGGGCAAGGAGCTAGAGTTGTCCCACGCAAAAATATTCTCGACAAACTAAAATTCACCGATATGAAAAGTCTTATTTGACCACATGCATTTTTACTTATAAGTCATTTAATTAAATAGATTAAATTATAAATTATTATGTGATAGTACTATAACTATTCACGATTTAAATGAAATAAGCAATAATACTAAATAACCAAAAGTTTTTACTATACAAGGGAAATTAGACAGAAAAATGGATTTGACCGCACAACCGAAATGAAAAATATGGTGCTTTATCATTTTTTATTCCGTATTTAACGTAGTCCTAATCAAAAAATATTTATGGTCACGTATACGGGATAACGCCTTCTATAAATAAAAAAATAAATAAGCCTCATTGTATCACTCTGCACTGCCGATTTCACTCATGCCGCGTAAAATTTGCTGTTCGGAAATTCACCCATATAATGATTTTTTGCGTTGTGCTTGCCGCTTTGCACGGACTACAAAGAGGATTGTTTGCTCAATAAACAAAGTAATGTCTTTTAATGCTATGAATTATGAATGTCGTTGGCGGGTTAATAAGTTAAAAGGCTTTAAATACCTAATTAACTTACCGATACCTTATACCTATTCCTTTTTGTTTGCAAATGTTTTTGGCTGTAAAAGTACATTTGAATGCTGCAAAATATCTTTCAAAATATTTTGTATTTAGAATACTTTATTTCCCGTATTTACTATAACTTTTGTAACAGTAAATTTTCAGAAACAATGTTTTCCATTATTGCATGAATAAAAAGAAGAAAAAAACACGTAAAAGTAAAAAAAAAAATATGACACTAGGTCATGGTCTCATAAGCCTTCTCGATCTTAAAAAAACTATTGGGCGCGCATGTTCAGTACTTACTTTTAGGCAACGCTTTTACGTTCGACTTCAACAAAGTGGATTACAAGTGCAGTTCTGATTCGATCGGCTCCATTCCCGGCACCAGACAAAGTGCCGTTTGATGAAGTGCTGAAGAGCAGGCAGCTGGCGCGGTTATACGGACCTCTTTTACAGTACCCACTCATGCCCGGTTTTTACAAATTTTGCACTCAATCCGCTTTGGCTTGATTGCGACTTTTTTTAATAGCATACCTAGCCTCAATCTAAGTCTATAATATAGCTTTGACAATATGTTTTCAATTCTGTTATAAAATTTTTAACGAGTTTTGGATCTTACATTATAATAAGACGGTGTTTGCATGAAATGTTCTTTAGATTACCCCAAAGTTTACGTTTGAGATTGCATTGGAACAAAGATTGGAACTCACTGAAATTAAAACAATCTGTTTGCAGGGTTTGAATTAAGAACCATTTGCATTTTCATTTAATGGGATGGACTTAATTTTATTCTGTGGAAAAGTAGTTTAAAAGTTTTTTTGGACTTTACGTAGTGGCAAAATTACATTTCTATCTACTTATTATATGATTAAAAAATGAGTAACTTATTATTTTTAAACCCCGTTTAACGTGTCTTTCTGTGTGTCTGTCTGTGCTGTCGTAGCTCCTAAAGGGTCATAGATAATTTTATCCTGAGTGTTCTTGGCCACGTTTCGTGAAAATCTAATCAGCCGTTTTTTATTTGCGACAGACGTTGGTCCTTATGCCTCAATAAACATTGTCAATGCTAAAGATTTTTAAATAATATCATCAAAAAAATGCACGTCCACTAATTCCTTATTCAAAATCTCGAATAGACAAACAATATCTTCTAACAGATCCCTGCAATCAATTTTGAAGTCTCATGTTGAACAAATAGGGTTGGTTTTCGTGGTTTTAAAAATGTTCTTGAGTTGAAAACAGCATTTTGCATCGGAAAATAAAAGTGCCAGTGTTTTATCTAAACGCAATGAATGGCAAATGTGGCTGGATTATTTCACACGCAAGATAACTCGGTTGAATTTATATTAGAACCTTATTCGATCGCTGTTTTAAACCAACGAATTCTATTTAAATTCCCGTTTCTATTCAACGTTCGATTCTTTATTCAAATGCAATTGCATGCAAACGAAACAAGAAATAAAAACACGTACTTATATTCTTAAAGATGAAATAAGAAACCAAAAATTGCGCACGGGCGGGATTCGAACCAGCATCGAACTCGCGCGGTCGGACCGACAGCACGGTAGCTCAATTGGAAGAGCAGTTGGCCTGGTAAGCCAGAAAGATGCTGGTTCGAATCCCGCCCGTGCGCAATTTTTGGTTTCTTATTTCATCTTTAAGGCTGCTGTCACCTACCTTCTAACAAAGTTCAAGTGCAGTTTTCTCCCCAAAAATGACTAAACTGACTACTTTTTTTTAAAGAATTTAATTGAAATGAACTATCTCCATAAGATGTTGACTCTGAATTTTTGATTCAATCTTTAAAATGTCTGTAATTTGCAATCATAGAAGCCAAATTGACGGTTTTTCTGGTGCACTTTTCTAGATCAGTTGTTGACATCAGCTATCGAAATAACATAAACTTGAAGGGAATTACGTTCGTATACAAGGTGTAGACTCTGTTTTTTTTATTTATCGCTCCGGTTATTCCAAATGAAGACAAAATTGAAACCATGTTTTGGCATAAAATACGCACCTAAAGACAGGCGATTATCTCTGAGATACATTGCACTTATTCTGTGTTATTTGATAAAACAATGTTATAGAGGTTCCTATCTTTGACTTAGCATCAAAATTCTTGATTTTATCTTGTACAATATATTCAAAATATCTTACTAAAGTAACCTATAAATTTGAGATTTGGAGCTGTCACGAACATTCATCTTCGATCGAATTTTGACAGACAGCGCCGAGCGCTCGGAGGGGAAGGGTGTGTCGCTCGTTGTCTTCGCTGCTAGTCTTTTATTTCGTGTATGATACTCATTCCAAATTTGAAAATATCACGCTTTGCACAATTTTTATACGGCGACCAATTCGCTTTGAGGCTTTATGCAACAGGCATAAAGCCACATAGTGCATTTGTATCTTCGATGGTCTCTAATTATAACAAAAAAGTATTCGTTCTTTTGTATCGATTTGTCGTTGTATTTAAATGATTAATCAATGTTAAGTAAACTTGCATAGAAAGGAATCCTATATGGCGACTATTTCAAAAGGTTCATGAGTTAAAACAAAGATCTTTTATCTTAAACATTGTGTATTTTCGAAACTTGATCAAACAAAATGTGCAGATACTAGGACCAAAATTATCGACAAAAATAATAATAATAATAATTAATTCTCCACAAAATAAAATTGTGGTATATGATGAGCAAACTGTTTATATCACCAAACAGTTAAATGTCACTTTAAGACAAATACTAAATTAATTAGGCCAAGAATAGGCAATAGTACCAATTCTATTGCATATTATGTATGGGGTTGCAAATAATAACTTTATTTATATAAAATGAAGTAGTATCAGTAACACTACTCTTAGCTTTTAAGATCAGATTTGATTAAAAAAAAACAACAATTTACACATGAAAATAAAGAAAGTATTGATTTATTTCTTTACTAAAATATTTACAGGTATTTAACGTGAAAATAGAAAAACAATATACACGGTCCTAGTCCAATGTTAACAGAGCGCACGACGACGGCCAAAAGAGGGCGCTCGCTGGTCTGCTTCGGTTTATATAGGCCCGTAGTGTTGCCGTTGCCGTTACTCCGGGGTTGCTAACACTACTTTATAGTTTAACAACGGTAGACCGATTTTCATGATATTTACTTTGTTGAATTGGTATTTACCTCTTACCCCTTAAGTTTTTATGAAACGGAGTTGGGACGCGCTGAGGCTGGATACGAAACACAGTTTACTGGGGCCACTAGTACATCCATAAAAACTGGCAACGGGTAAAATGGACTCACGTTCCGTACGGGATAACTGAGTAATAAATGTACATTTTATGATATTGTGTGTCTGCTGGCGAATAGTTATTTTTTAACCGATTTCAAAAGGAGGAGGTTATCAATTAGATTGTATGTTATTTTTTGTATGTATATCATCCTCATATCTCAGTCATTTGTTGACAGATTAGATTTTTTTTTCATTTTCTTATAGGGTTTAACTTTTAATTGGTCCCATTGTGGCCAAATCCGGAACTGATGATGGGGTCTTGGTGTAATCGAGGGAAACCCTTAAATCTAAATGACGTGTATTTTTTAGGGTTCCGTAGCCGAATGGCAAAAAACGGAACCCTTATAGTTTCGTCAAGTCTGTCTGTCTGTCTGTCTGTCTGTCTGTCTGTCTGTCTGTCTGTCTCTCTGTCTGTCTGTCTGTCCGTCCGTATGTCACAGCCACTTTATTCTGAAACTATAAGAATCACATAGCTGAAACTTGGTAGGTAGGTGTATTTTAGTTACCGCTTCCCGATTCAGATACAAAAAGTAAGAAAAAATAATATTTAAGGGGGGGCTCCCATACATGAAACTAAAACCTAAAATTTTTTTTTTACTCAAACCTATGCGTGTGGGGTGTCTATGGATAGGTCTTTTAAAATGATGTTGAGGTTTCTAAAACTATTTTTTCTAAAAGTGTAAGGTTTGAGATATAGACGCTTCCAAAGTGGTAAAATGGGCGTCCCCCCCCATCTAACTTTTGAACTAAGAAAGTGAAAATTTTGAAAAAAATATATGATGTAGATCTCAACAAAAACTTGCAAGGAAAATTGGTTTGAAGGAGATCGAACCAGTAGTTTTTGAGATATTGCACATTTTTATCAACCGCAAAAATAACTTTGTCTTTCATACAAACACTATGAAAAACAAAGTTGTTTTTGCTGTCGCATTATATTGTGATGTTTTCGTTAAGTGAAAGTAAGTGGACCCTGAATTCAGTTAAGGGTGGCACGGAACCCTCAGTGCGCGGGTCCGACACGCACTTAACCGGTTTTTTTGTACTAGTATTTCAATGTTGACGTGTCTTTACGTCTGATAGTCACTATTTTGTAGAACTGAGCTGATAGTTGAACTCCTTAATGATTAGGAAGTTCAGTGATTATGACGCCGGAACTTATGTAAGGTACTTTGTAGCTTATTAAAGAGCAGAGTCAAAAGGTGAAACCCCCTCCCCTCGATTTTAATCACTAACAATTTGCAAATAAAATAACTTAACTCGTCAAGTATGTGTGAACGAGACACAATAGAAATTCCATTATTATGCGACTCCCGGCAGTCGTTTGATACCTGACTGATTACACCGACTTCAAAAACAAAATACACAAGTCTTAAATAATCTCTTAAAAGGACTCCATTCCAAGGACAAGGTTTGCCTAAAATGGAGTCCTTTCAAGAGTTTATTTAAGAATTTTTGGTGACTTTTGTTTTTAAAGTCGGTTTTGTTGAAATAGTATGGCGGTGAAGTGATCATTAACCCAACAAAATTAAAGACAAATAAGGGCTTTTGTTTTTAGTATTTGACTTTGAGTAGTAAACATTCGTGCTTTGGATTTTGAATAAGAATAAGCGGACGACAAAAAGTAAAAGGACAGCTGTGTTTCTTTATATGGACCGTATAGAGGCGTTATTTAGTTCCACAATCTTTGATACGTACTTGTTGTTACGTACGTACCATTGGCCATTGGCGTCAATTCCATACTGTGTGGGACTTGTTCATGGCATTAATTCCATACGCTAGTAACAGTATTTCAATGGTTTAAACCTAAATAAATAGGGCAATATTTTGCTTAGTTAACATGACTTTTCTTTCTGGGTACTGATTGCACCAGTGACTTTCACAACCACATCCTAACTATAAACTTGTATAGTTATACGCTTGTTTTAGTAGAAGCGTTTCATGGGATGTGTATGTAGTTAATAGGAACCTGTATTCAAATTGTACGCAAATGCCATGAAGTTCTATGGTTCTATTCAAGTCCACATTCATATAATATTTCATTATCGAAAAATTTATTAAAACAAAAAAAATGATGTTATTTATCATCTGTTATACATTAAATACTTGAAATCTTGATCGAAAGCTTCTTAACTACATTTTCTGAATGACAGCTATAGTAACTTGTCACATATTTCATATATCAAAATACAAATCATATCAAAGAACAACGTCACACTAAAAGGTATTTATGTGTTAATAAATCCTCATAGCACCCAGTTGGTATGACACGTGGTAGATCAAGCGCAAAACCAACGGCAGCATCCACCAATAAACCTTAGTCCCCGTTTCTCATGGAGTTCACATGCGTTAAAAAAATACCTATTCTCAGAGTCACGATTTGGGTGAAGACATAAAGAGGCAGATAACTGGTATCGACTTGAACCGACTGACTAGTGATGTGCCAAGTCATCTTTTTTTTGATCTCGAAATATTTTAGAAATTCGTTACAAAAATCCAAATAAGGACCGACTGACATTAGAATGTTTTTTAAAACAAGATTCAAATCAGGACTTGAGTCGGAAGAATCTCTATAAAGCATTTCAATTCCATGAAATAGCCAACACGGCACATCACTGGTTAGTCAGTGCAGGTCGGTACGTGTTACCCGCCTCGATATGTCTTCACCCTTTGGATGCATTTCGTTTCTTCCCATGCTATAAGTTTTTACGTTATTATAACTGTACGTTTGTGTTTAAATCTGTGAATTTAGTTATTGAATTACCAAAAGGAAAATATTCGCGAAAGGAATTGACGCGAGCCCTGATTCCGAACTGTAATCGCGTAGGTATTTTAAATACAAAAAAAACTGGTATAACATTAATTTATCATATCGACTTTTACATGACCATCATTTTCTATGTTCATCATACGCATAGCATAGCCTACTACCTAGAGATAAAGTATCAAACTTGTTTGATTACAGTAAACATTTTTTGTGTCCCGGACATATAAAATCGCACACACACATTGATAAATTCGGTAAAATCTGAGAATCTCCAGACTGTCATATCACTCTTAAGAATATAAATATGACACTGTGTTTTAAAAACATTCTAAACCACGTAGGTACTTATATCTCAGGTTTGTGGAGAAGATTATAAAAATAATATGTCATCGAAATCTTTACACCAGCCAGTATTGTCCTTTTGTTCTCGTAGAATTTTAATCAAATTTTACATTTTTTTAAGTACATAATACCGTACAACTTTAATTATAGATTTAAAACAATACCATCCCATCGGTAGTCAAATATACCTTTCGGCATTTTTGATATCATATTTTTTGCTTCAATTTTATATTTTATACAAAAGTCGATATTAATTGCATATTTGATTTTAATTTAGAAAGTCAGCCATGACAAGAATATTGCGTATCAATGTGTTTTTAGGTATGAAAACTAGATAACATACCCATTGAGATATTCACTGCTTATCTATGTACTTCGTTATTCAAAAGCAAGCAAAAAATCATATCATTTTTACTTCAATTTTATTTTTCATTTTCTCACGTACACCTGATTACTGCAAGAGTTTGAATAATGAAAGTGCTTTAGTATTTTAATTTACAGCGAAAGTATGAAATTTCGCGGCAATCCCCCAAATAGGGTGTAGCGGTTATAAATAACGGTTAAGGCGTCCCGCGGTTATCTTTTTAACCTGAACACAACGGTGCTGTTAAGAAGTATCGTAAATTTAATTTTATTGCTTGATACTGGTCAATGACAAAAGCATAGAAGCGGGACGTCACTTAGTAACAAATAGTCAATACTTTACTAAAAGCATTTTTATTTTATTAATTTATTTTAACTCGTCAAGTATGTGTAAACGAGAGACAATAGAAATTCCATTGTTATGCGGCGCCCGGTTGTCGTTTGATACCTGACTAACTACACTACATCCATAAACAATTGACTCATTGCTCAAATAACTTTCTACCAGTCAACCATAGCTCTTAACAGAGAAAGTACAGGCGGCACGGAGAATTTAATAAAAGGACAAAAGAAAAGGCGCGACGATAATTCCGTTATCTACTATTTTATGTATAAAGGGGGAATATTTATTTAGGTAAGTTCAACATACATCTTTAGTTGCCGGAACATTATTTATCTAATATTATTTCTGGCTCTACAAGTGCAGTTTAGAGAAGGTTCAAAACGCATAGCAATAAAGAAAGCAAGTTTTCAATGTCCAAATTATGAGCTTACTCCAGGTGATTGACAGCATTGCAATGATATATAAACCGAGAAACAACTTCAATAGACATCTTATTTGAAGTCGGTAGAAAAACGTTAAAAAGAATGGTAATTTTGCCTCTCTGCTTTCGTCGTTTACTACTTGATACTTATAAAATTAAGCAATAGCCGGCCACAGGGGCGCAATGAAAACAAGGGGTCGCGTCTTGTCTGAATTCTTAACGCTTAACACCAAGGGACAATAATTAGATTGGATTAGGAACCGCAATGAAAAAACTTAACGGCTTAGTTACAATATCTTACGTCATTGAATGAAAAGGTGCAACGAGGTGCGGTGCGAGCCCAGGTAAAGATGTTTTTAGGGTTCCGTAGCCGAATGGCAAAAAACGGAACCCTTATAGTTTCGTCAAGTCTGTCTTTCTGTCTGTCTGTCTGTCTGTCCGTCCGTATGTCACAGCCACTTTATTCTGAAACTATAAGCATCACATAGCTGAAACTTGGTAAGTAGGTGTATTTTGTTCACCGCTTTCCGATTCAGATACAAAAAGTAAGAAAAAATAATATTTAAGGGGGTGGTCCCATACATGAAACTAAAACATAAATTTTTTTTTTACTCAAACCTATGCGTGTGGGGTGTCTATGGATAGGTCTTTTAAAATGATGTTGAGATTTCTTAAACCATTTTTTCTAAAAGTGTAAGGTTTGAGATATAGACGCTTCCAAAGTGGTAAAATTGGCGTCCACCCCATCTAACTTTTGAACTAAGAAAGTGAAAAATTTGAAAAAAAATATATGATGTAGATTTCAACAAAAACTTGCAACGAAAATTGGTTTGAAGGAGATCGAACCAGTAGTTTTTGAGATATTGCACATTTTTATCAACAGCAGAAAACAGCTTGTAAGCGTTCGTAAAGCTAACTAAATGCAGTCTAAGGCTTTAGAATGATTTTCCTTCAAAGTAAACCTATTATGTCATTAGGATTACATTATTTTTATCTTTGATAACCTTTTAGCTTAACCTTATCTGTCTCGACGCTAGTTACTAATACAGATTAAAAGACCTTTCGTTGGCCATCTCGTTTCGATCGAATGCCAGTAAATAACCTGCCGGTATGTGTATTCAGATCACGTGCTGCCCATAACTCAGTCGGTGCATGTAATATTTAACACTTGCTTCGGAGCAGTACAGGCTACGGGCCGTTCACTCATTCAATCGAGGGAATAGCGACCGTATTGAACATTGAGTGATGGGGGATAGGCCGCATGTGCTCAAAGTTGTAAGTCTGAATCAAATAAAAAATGCTAAAACTAGAACTTTTGATTTTGAATATATATTTTACTGGTACTTTACTGTGGATTTATCCGCATTTGAATAAAAATTAAATATCGCGATGTATCAAGAGATCAATCGAATTGTGGAAAAGCGTATAGAATGGAAAACCTCCACCAAAATAAGCCTAGCTCGTGAACTTGATGGTGAGCTACGTTATTGTAAAGTTTTATCAAAATCTATCCATTAATCTAGCATTTTGAAGTAACAAACATACATCCTTAATATTTAAGTAGAGTTCTATAATAGAACTAACTAAATAGAAAAGAATAATTCTTTAAAGCCGCTCAATAACGTATCAACGAGACACTCAAAACGTTATATTTCAATCTAACCGCATTTGTTATTGTATCTGAAATCTACCTCTTATAAGTTCACGAACTAGATACATCTGAGAGGATGTTACAATCAATTTAGTATCAATATATCAATAAAATGCCGTTCAATCATAATTATCTACCTTGGTTCGTGATTATTACATTAGCTTGCCCAAACTGGCTTCGCTTGTCGAGTTAGATTTATCAAATGAACCCACTCACAGAGATTGCGGTGTCTTGGATATATTAGCTTAGATCTATGGCATAGTTTATGAATGTACATTATACACTAACATACACATAGTTTGTATTGATATTTTTAAAACCTTTTTTTCTATGTGACCTACTCTATATATATTTTTTCTAATAAAAATAATACAAATAATTTTACCATAAAAATGCGGGTTACGAGTATTTATCGATTTTTTCTAGACTCTAGAGAAACTAAAATCGTGCATTATCTACACATTGTTAGTAATACCTAGTGTGCTGTTAATCTGGTGTTATCTATACATATAAAAGGCTTTGTCCTGAATGACTGACTGACGGATCAACGCACAGCCTAAACCGCTGATCGTAGAGACCTGAAACTTGGAAGGTGTGTTCTTTGTATGACGAAGGGATCCGATAAGAACGGATTTTTAAAAATTTCACCCCTAAGGGGTTGAAAAAGGGGTGCAAAGTTTGTATGGGACAACGTGATTCCTTGGTCCGATCTAATTTAAATTTTGCATAATCATTCTATAAAAAAATCAAAGAAAATTGTGTATCAAATTTTATTGAAATTTATCTTGTAACGGGGTTAAAAAGGGGAAGAAAGTTATTTTGGGGATGATTTATATCAATACTTCTTGGTGCTTTTTATTTTACTTACTTTCATCTCTCTCACATCCACTACTGTCCCTCTCACTCAGTTGTCAAATTCAAAGTCACAAAACGTCAGTGCCGTACACTTGGATATTATTTGTGTTTTCAATGGTGTTTTCCATTAAATTTAATGAAAAATAGTCTCACAATAATATTCTTGTAATTACTTTGCAAATCTGTATTTGTGTTTGATAATAATAAATAGCTTGAGACAATGTGAGATATGTGTGATGAGGTCAAACAAAAAGTTTACAAAACATTATTTTGTCACGGGTTTTCAATGATGAAATGAAGTTCGGTAAGTAATTTATTGAAACTTAATTTATAGTAGGTAGCAGCGTTTCTTATACCAAATAGCATCAAGTTAAATGTTTTAAAACTTATATATTTTATACTATAAAATAATGCGGTGATGCGTAATGTTTTGTTTATCGATATCGATATCTTGATCTGAGATTCATCTTAGCCATGGCGGAGGAGGAGGCTTAGATTTCAAGTATATCCCTATGTTTTAATGTTTTATTGAGATGAAATGAATAATAATGCATCATTTTTGTTTCAGGTCATTTCAATTTATGAATGAAGCGGAATAGCTAGGATTTAACTAAATGCACTTACTTGATCAATGTTTACAACTTGCTGCTTAAAAAAAGTAATTTAGCAAAAGGCAAATTTAATTATTTTATGTTTTAGGTCATTTGTATGGTGAAGTGTGATATATAAGAGCAACTTAAAATACAATTTAAGTAAATAAATATATTTTTTAACTGGTCTAGCCGATTTTATTGATTACAAATAGAAGTTTACATTGGTTTTAATTTAGTGGTGAATACTTTTACGACAATAGGTCAACACAAAGACAAAACCAAGAAAAAATATCAACTAAAATGTTTTTGCAAAGCAGTCCGGATATCGATATCAAAAAACTTCGTGTAAGCAGGACATCACTATTTTGTTTATTTTGACAAAATTGACAATTTATTTACGCGCCTGGTTTTGACATTTGAGTAGTCTATTCTTCTCTATGGGTTTTCCGTCACATTTATAAACTTTGTGATTACCATAGAGTAAGGTTGTACATGGTGATTACTTACTAGAAATGATAAAGCTCTTTCAAGGGGATCTTCTCTCTTAAGATAGGTACCTACAGCGGGTGTAGACTTGAGGAAAAGCTGCTTCTCCCTGGCACTGGCCTATTGTATGGTTGTATAAGGCAACTGTGATATGCTCCAGAGTGGCCTGGTAAATTTGATGAATTCTAGCACCCGAAAGAAAAATAATTGACGATAGGTGCAGTATTTCGATTTCGTTGTACAAAGATAATACCTCTTTGTAACTTTCACCAGATTAAAGGCCGAGCTATGTGTAAGCAACATTATTTTTTATCTTCTTTATCTTTACTTCTATTTTAATATTATAAATTTAAAGAGATTTTTGTTAGTTTCAACTTTGCGGGCACTAATCTAGGATCTACCTACTATACTGGTCCAATTAGAATCATGAGTGTGTGTTAGATGGCTTACATAATATAAATCGGGTGAGGTTATAAAGGTAGTTCAATGACTGCAGGCTATAAAACAGTACGCTACGACCTATGGACGAAGTAAACCAAAACGCGCAGACGAAGTCGCGGGCGGCCGCTAGTTGTTTATAAAACACTGGTAAGAAAAATAAGTTTATTACAAAGAGTTTTAAAAATAAAAGTTTAAATCCAGTCTTCGATATTTCTCATAGATATCTTTCCATAAATAATAAGATTCAGGATTGGGAATGGGCCCCATCTTCATTGGATCGTCGATGTATAAATATTGAAGATTATTTTTTGTGCTTGGAACCCACTGCACTGGAAGATCTGATTTCGATGGCGTGGGGTTTCTGAAAGAAAGAAAAATAGGTTTTATCGTCTTTACTTTTAACATGAATCTAAACAAATATTTGCTTAAAATAAAACTTACCCATACTTCGCGAAATTTGTCCACATTTCAGTCATCCAAGTAATAATTTTCCTATCTTTCTCGCTAATAGGTAACGGCCAGATTCTAGGCTTGAATAAGTAAAAAATATCATCAGCGTGGCAAGCACCAGTCTCATTACCATAACCCATCCTGTTTTTTAATACATTTCTGTCACCGGAATAGTCGAACCAATAATTGTATACAGTTGCATTAGAATAAGTGAGTATATCTGATTCTATAGCAGCAGGAATCTCAAAGTACATTTCTGTGTATATTTTAGCTAACGATTTTATGTTCTTGAAACTTACACGTTCATTCCCAAAATAAAATTGTCTCAGTCTTGCCTCTATTGATACTGCTTGTTCTTCAGATCCGAACTCTAAATCTGATGCAAAAAGATACCTTTGATTCCTTTCTTCCAAAGTTGTCTCATTTTCTGCAGAAGTTAAAAAGAAGCCTTCTCTACTATTAGACCCGTAAATAACTGGAATGTTTTTAGGTTTGTTTTTCAGTAAATTATACGGCAAATCCGTTAGAACTGCCTCTTCTCCTGGTATAGGTTTTTCGACACAAGGTAAATGCAATAATAAGGTATCAAAGAACATTCCTAATGGTTTGATTGGTTTTAACTGAACCAATTCTTTGAGTGATAATTTTGAAAGAATTTCAAATATTTGGTATGGGTCTTCAGTATCGTGACCTAAGACTTTGGCTAAAAGACTAGCAACCCAAACTGGTTTCCTGTTGAGAGACCAATTCGAAGTTGATGACCCACTTTGTATGATGACTCTATTGAATAATCCGACTGTAGCTTCACTGGCTAGTAATATAGAGGAAGAAGTTCCTCCAGCACTCTCTCCAAATAGAGTGACATTATCTGGGTCTCCGCCGAATGCAGCTATATTTTTCTTAACCCATCTTAAAGCAGCTATCTGGTCTTTTAATCCAGCATTACCAGGTGCTTCCTTAATTCCAAGGCAAATGAACCCAAGTGCTCCAAGCCTATAATTAAACGTTACAACAATTACGTCTCGATTGACTAGAAAATCTGGTGCGTAGAGTAACTTTCCTCCGCTTCCTAAAATGAATGCTCCACCATGAATGTAAACCATGACTGGTAGTGGTCGATTTGCTTTTGCTGGTACGAAGACGTTTATTTTTAGGCAATCTTCAGATCCAACTACTCCGATGAAACTTGATTGAGGGCATGAGTGGTATTCGTCTACTGCTTTGTACACTCCATTCCATTTTGGTGCTGGCAGTGGTGCCTGAAAATATAATGAATTGTTATGTTTAATTTTTTTTTAAACTGAGCATCACTGTCTACTTGTTATTCAGTTGAAGTGCTTTGTTCGTTATCTTAAATTTAACTTAGATATGAAAAAGCTAAACCAAAACAGTGAGTTTATTTGCAAAGTGAACGCTATTCACTTTGATATATTGTTAACAAAAAAGTTAACATTGGCCTGATTTCTTCATCGATAGTAATGGTAAAGTAACGTTACCAGCGATTGAATATTTACAATTGTGTGTGTTTTGAAGAAAAACTACCATAATGTATAATATACCAAATGTCAGAATGGCTATTTAAATGACCATTGGTTTAGGGTTTTTTATTAATAAAAAGTAATATAGGCATAGTAACCAAAACAAATGACAAAATAATCAACAACTTATTTAAAAAATATCAATACTCACCTGAAACCTTGTCTCACTACTAGTGCTTGCGTACGGTATTCCCAAGTATTCAAAAATGGTTCCATCTGCGTTGATCTTACCGCTCAAAATTCCTTGTTCGATCGTGATTTCTGGCGCCGGTTGGTCCACCAAGTTCATTGCAAACAATGTAAACAATACGATCCTCTTTTGTAGCTTCATGTTGGAGTTTGACAAGATCCGTCATTGGGTCATTACTAGAACGTGAACTGGAGTTGTTATCTCGGTCGATAAGATAACTCTGTCGGTAACATCGCCGTTCGATTGCGTGTATTCTATCACATTATCCGTGGTATAACTTGTGAATCAGACTCGTTTGTTGATCAATGTTTTCCGTAAAATAATACGCCGGTGTGATGTAGTAGCCGACCTTGACTCGCGACGCGGTCGTTGCGTAAGAGAGCGCGCCCGCAACTAACAGCTGGCTGACGTTTAGGGTGGCCAGCGCTTAAAATATAATTTACCTACCAACTACTGTAAAAACATTGCACTATAAACTGCTTGAAAAAAAGTAAAGGCCATTGATGATACCAACTAAAACACGCTTGCTTGTATTTTTAATTCAAAGTGTATTTTTTATATTATTTTATGTTAAATCAAAAAGAGTTTCGTATAAAGTATTTCATTTTAGAAACATAATAAGCTTATTTATTTAAAAGATAAAGATATTTTTTTTGTATTATAAAAAAACAAAATAACACTGTTAGTGTTAAAAACTTTTGATTACTACTTAATTAAAAATTTAAGAAACATTACCACTAATAAAAGTGTTCAATGTTTTTAAACTCCAAATAAATATTTCATTAAGTACAATAAAATTTGTTTACTTCTAAACCAAATCATTTTTAGGGTTCCGTAGCCGAATGGCAAAACGGAACCCTTATAGTTTCGTCAAGTCTGTCTGTCTGTCTGTCTGTCTGTCTGTCTGTCTGTCCGTCCGTATGTCACAGCCACTTTATTCTGAAACCATTAGCATCACACCGCTGAAACTTGGTAGGTAGGTGTATCCTGTTTACCGCTTTCCGATTCAGGTACAAAAATTTAAAAATAATTATATTAAAGGGGGGGCTCCCATATATGAAACTAAAACCTAAAAATATTTTTTTGCTCAAACCTATGCGTGTGGGGTGTCTATAGATAGGTCTTTTAAAATGACGTAGAGGTTTCTAAAACCATTTTCTCTAAAAGTGTAACGTTTGAGGGATAGGCGCTTCCAAAGTCGTAAAATGGGCGTCCCCCCCATCTAACTTTTGAAATAAGAGAGTGTAAATTTCGAAAAAAATACATAATGTAGTGTACTTAACAAAACTTGCTACTACGGACGCGTCAGTAACTTCGACCTACCCACCATATTATTTGAATATTTATGTGCGTGCGCTTGCTATGCTTTTTTTTATTTAATATTGTGTTTTAATTGTAAGGTTTTCTCTGTAAGTGAATTTGTATTAATTCTTTGTGAGAAAATAAATATCTTAAACCTGAATAAAAACTTTAAACGAAAATTGGTTTGAGCGAAATCGAACTAGTAGTTTTTGAAATATAGAACATCATCAACAACCGCAAACATAACTTTGTTCTTCATACAACTACTATGAAAAACAAAGTTATATTTGCGGTCAACAAAATATTGTGGTATTTTGGCTAAGTGAAAGTAAGAATCCCTAATTCAGTTAAAGTTGGCACGGAACGTGCACGGAACGGAACGGAACGGAATTAGGGAGTATAGTATAGTATCCTCAGTGCGCGAGTCCGACTCGCACTTGGCCGGTTTTTCCTGAATGTGGGAGAGTTCCTAATTTTGGTATCACGGTGATGACCAGCTGTTGACGCATAGTCGTGACGTCACGTGCGAGAAGGACAGACATATCGTATGCGTGCTCGCTCTTATAGATAACGCAGTTTGGTATACTAGTAGTAATGTGGTGTCAAGGATGAAGGCGATTTTTGTTGTTAGTCCCAAATGATTTTTCGTAGATATGTTAAATAGAATCCGTCGAATAAATAAGAAATGATTCCTTAGCTTTAAATTGTTCTACTCGTTCTTCACATATTAAATAGACTTTTAGTTGTAACCATTGTTTATTCTAGAATTAATTATTCATAATTATTATTACTGCGACCAATGATTTTAAATTGTCCTGCCTTCGTCTCTGAGATTTAATTGACCATGTAGTAGGCCCTGCTACGCGTCCATTCACTCGCACACAGGTTTAGCGCAAGAAAGAGAAGGTAAAAAACTAGTATCCCTCCCTCCTTCCTGCGCCTCACAGCACTGCCAGCCGCCTGTCGCTCATTCGTGTCCGTGCGCGCGCGCCGTTCCGACGCACGCAGTAACCACAGCAAAAAAGAAAAAACCGTTAAGTTTTTTATTTCGTGCTAAACGAAAGTTACCTTATTGTGATATTCATACTGAAAAAATTAAATTGTGAACGTGAACTGAAGTTAAACGCATAACCCAGCGTGGCTGCTACATGCATGCTTTACGCTTCACGGCCGAGCTATTACGAGATACTAGCCAGTCCGCATTTTAACGCTCCGAATCAATACGCGATATTGATCTGTAGCAATTTTTTGGCCGAGCTGGCACGTGATGCCAGCCAGTCCTAATTATCTTGAATCGAGACGTATGGTATGCGTTGCTTTCAATAAACCTACCCTTATTTTCATTGCGTTTCGACAAATGAAAAAAGTGAACTAATGGGGCCACAAAGGCATTTCATTAAAAATGTTAAGCAGCGCTGACGACGCGCCATCAGGGCCTCTCAGTGTGAAGCGTTCCTCGCCCACACTCATCGAGCCCCAACAGGCATCATAGTGTGTCCTGCCTGTGCCAACGCGACGCCATGCGCCGTGAATTGCTTGTTTGTTACGGTGAACTACCGTCCAACAATCCTAGCGCTTCAACGTCTCGCGCTCGAAATCAGAATCCGACCAAATAAAGGTAAGGTCTTTTTTCATTAAAGCTAGCTAAGCTTGAAGCCGTACTACGTGTTACGGGCTACCGTATTCCATTCGTGGTAAAACCACAACCGAACACTTGACTCAGTCAATCTTTTGACATAGATTGGAATTGAGTTTAATGTGAGCTTTTACACTTACAAACAAAAGGAGCAATATATATGTTTTACTAAGTACTTTTTTGTAAGCACCGAAAAACAATAGTGGCAGCAGATTTATTTCAAATCTAATAAATTTATATTTATTTTGTACATTTTCACCTGAAATTTTAAAAATGAAAGACTTAAGAACACTATAATTGCCTAGACTGATAAACATAAGTACGTATAGTGCCACCTGCGATGCGGTGCACGCTCCTTATTTTTTTTCCCAAAGCTCTAAAAACGGTACTGTATACATCGATACTACTGCAATTGATTACAACTCTTTTTTATTTATTTCTGGCTAATGGCTATAAAACTTGTCTTGCTAGACAATGCTATGGAAAACATAACATCGCTTATTAAATGAAATATTTAACATTACTTAAATATCGAAGTTTACGGATTGTATAAAAAGAAGACAATTATTATTTTTTAAGTAAGCTAGTTCTTACTTACATTTCTGTTTTCTACTCAATGCATATGGTTGGGTCCATATAAGAATTATGTAAAACTGATTTTATTTACTCATTTATTTATTGCTCACAATTTAAATAGCTATGCTAATAATATTGAGCTTTGCTCATTAACTGGCATTTGTATGATTCTGAATGGTGGAATATTTACAGTAGGTACTTATTCAGTCTTGAAATCCAACTAAGATTTGTTTCACTCCTCAGTTAATAATTCGGTACAGCTTAGATTTTATTAACCGACGTAACAACAACCAGCTGGAAAGCGTAATGTGTTTTTGGTTTATACCAATGAGTTTTCTTGTTAAATTGCGAAATCAATATAGCACTACCGTCATATTGGATTTAAATAGGTAGACGGTAATTAATTGTTTTAGATGCTATTTTATTTTTCGAAAAATATGGTGTGATATGCACTAAACTTTTCATGTATGCTTCTTAGATTAAATCGTCGCAAAGTTCGGTACTTAATGTGGAGTCTGAAAAACTAAATAAAGATCTGTGTCCATTATCTTCAGAAAAGGCGATGCCTGAGCCACCGCCAACAAAAAATTGTGACAACCATAGGTCAACTTGAATTGACTTTAGTTTTTTTATGGGCTTGTTTTTTTTCTCACCATTTACCACCACAAACACCACCGAAGAATAATTCAAACATAGAATGACCTATTGTTTGAAGTACTATTATTATTCTTTATATTTTTTGGCTATATTTATTCCACTATTTACACACCTACGTTAAAGGTTGGATAAATAAAAGACATGGTCATTATTGTACAAATTACAAAAAATCGATCTTTTTAAAACAAAAGGCAGCAACGCAGCATCAAACCTAAATTGCACTACAAGCATCTAATTTGAGTTATTGGGAATATAAACTATGCATATTTTTCCCACTATATTCTGTGATTTAAGAATTAACTTTATCGAGTAAATATCTTCTATCATCATCAGTTTTTTTCCTACTAATCACATACACCCACTCCACAACCATCTCCCCAGCAAAGCCACTATGATATTAGGAAACCATTCATATGGAAACATTGCGGCATTAACTATAAAACAGATTATTTTATTTTATGAATTGTATCGTTTAATTGATGTTTAAAAGTATTGAATATACTATGTTAAATAAATTTTCAAAGGAAATCTTGTCTTAATATTCACCAATTACTTAGGTATGGTAAAACAATTGCCGACCACAAAATAATAACCAATCATGGTCTGCCAAGTTTTAACATTTTGCAAATGTTATTTTTTACGCTCGTTCTTATACTCTTGCGCCGTAAGACGTCGAGTAGTTCGACGATTTATTTATAAAACCTGAAAGTAATTTATTTATTACAAAGAATAATGCTTGAATCTTTTTATTTATCATTTATATTTGAGGGTGTTTTAATAAGTATGAAAACCAGTGTTCCCTGGTGACATCGATCTATGACATACTTGTTGTAACACGACATATTCATTTACTTTTGGACTTCTTGTCACAATAGGTACCCTAATTTTGAATCATCAAGATTTATTTTACACTGCTCATAATATTGAAACAAGTCCCATCTGAAGCCAAATAAGACACAAATACATTGGCGGCACAATAATTGCGGAAATGCACATTGCCATTACCCCCAAAAAAGAAGAATAAGTCACAAATATTTGTCAAACTCATAGAAAATATAAACTTAAATAAAAATAAAGTATCTCATCAAAACCAAATCGATAAGATATGATCGCATATTTTTTTTTAATGTAACCCTCAGTAATTCAGACATATTTTATCCAGTCAATATTTTTGAGTATTTTTTTTTCCGACTATGGGCCGACTATCGAATACTCGGCGAACATTCCTGTGCTGGAAGTCTGAAGCGTCATGTTTAATATTTCGCGTAGATAATTTCAATATTTTGATTTTCTACTCCATCTAATATCCTTCTAACTTACATAGCTAAATCTTTAGTAAATCTAAAAAAAAAAAAAAAAAAAATTAAGCTTGATTAAAACATTATTCTCAATCAGTAAATACACGAAAATACCAATTTTGTCTCAGCTTTTTTCGAGCGCCAACTGGTGTTTTTTACAAGGAACTATGTCGAGACTTCCGCGCCTGGTTGATAAGTTAAATATTAGGCAAACGTCGGGTTAGGTGGTACCAAAACTTCTATCGGGGAAATCGTTTGCGCTCGTATGACCTTATAAAGCCACAACGCCCCCAGAGGTCGTTTCCAAGCTTCTTTAGAAAAAATTTAAATCACTCAATCATTACCTACTTCCTTAATGCTTTCAAGTTTTGATAACGATAATATTTCAAATTCATTGAAATATCGTATTCTTATTGTAACCCAGAAAATAATAATAGCGTTGATATACACCGATGAATACATCTAAAATCTTATATACCCACAAATGAACCAACTATTTTTTTTTACCAATCATCTTACCCTTATTACAACAAAACATTTTCTTTAGAATTCAAAATTCGAATAATAAGTATTTTGTTTTCGGTATACGGCTGAATATATTTCAAACAGCTGCATAAATACATAAATACCCAATACTTAAAAGTAATCGAATACCTATCATGCGTGTATTTTTTACAAATCTATGATTGTAAAATACGTTAAAACTGCAAGACAAAAAGACTCTCCAATACGCCCGTTAAGTGCATTAAAAATGATAGGGCGCTGGATGAGAAGTATTTCTGTATGTAGCTTTCGCAATCTGTCTTGACTCAACAATACGTATTTCGTATTTATTTGCAATTTTTATAACAGACCAAAAAAAAAAGGGAACTAAAAAATGTTCGTCCTATTTCAGTTAAGATTACTAAAATTATTATTGTATTTACATATTCTTGGAGTAAAAAAACTAATAAATATCTTCTTTCTTTCCCATTAAAGAAATTACTTATCAATTATCATGCACCCATAACAATAGTGCATAATGCCAAACATGGTAACATAAAACATTTTTGTTATTTAAATGATCATTTTAATAATCAAAGATTACTAACTATAGAGGTGTCAACTTATTTTTGTAACAACATTGATTTACTCCGAACATCTACATGGTCAATTAAATCTCAGAGACGAAGGCAGGACAATTGGATGATCAAACGAACTTACCTGTAAGTGAAGTTCGATCCAAATTGTCCTGACTTCGTCGAAGAGATTTAAGTTCCCACCCTTCCCAATTCCCATAGGTACGTGTATTTTCTGCAAAAATTGTTGCCACCCGTACCATAAATCAATGTTGTACATCTGGAACATCGGTCTCCTTGCTCTGAAATGAATGAGCGACAGGCGGCTGGCAGTGCTGTGAGGCGCAGGAAGGAGGGAGGGATACTAGTTTTTTACCTTCTCTTTCTTGCGCTAAACCTGTGTGCGAGTGAATGGACGCGTAGCAGGGCCTACTACATGGTCAATTAAATCTCTTCGACGAAGTCAGGACAATTTGGATCGAACTTCACTTACAGGTAAGTTCGTTTGATCATCCAAAAACAATTCATTTTAATGACTGCGACAGTCAGAATAACTTAATTCTTGAGTGGTTTTTATAACGAAAAATTATTATTTTTTAGTTCTTCGTCATACCTAACCTATAATAACCTGACTGAACTAAAACGTTCTCCCAATGTAACGAATACTTTATTTAAACCGCATTAAAATCGGTTCTCCCAAATGCGAGATAAACTCGGATAAACATACAGGCATACAGGTTAAGCTAAGAATTACCTTTTTGTGAAGTCAGTTAATAAAATAAGATAATAATAAATGACCTCATTGCTATATTACTTCGTCGAAATAGAGATAAGGTACCAATTACTTAATATTCATATCTACCTAATGGTTTTGAGAGGGATTAATCTATTCTCTTCAGTAAGTACTTTAAGTACTTAAGACGTAGACCCGTAACTATAATTTAATCTCGTATTTACAACAGCACTTGTTCTTTTAACAGGTTATGACAAATTACTCTACAGGTAACTTTACGCGTTATAATATTATTGTTTTATAGTTGATGTTTATTTTTATAGTGTTTGTCACTATACAAACTTAATACATACATACGCCCGGATAGCGTAAGACACGGGGTTCGATTCCTCGTCTGTCACAGAGTCACGGTTGCTTTTTACAAGTGCTTTTTATATTATTGTTTTATCCATTAATTTCAAGAAGTGATGCTTGGTATAGTAGCAGCAATTATTTTTTTTATTTTTATTTCTTATATGCGAATGCATGAACTTTATAGGTATTTAACTCACACTTCTATTTTTTTATAAAAAAATAATAGAACACAGAAGAAACGTAGAAGGATGTTTTTGGAAATAAGAAAAGCTAATAAAAGTGATAACCAAAAAGAGACACCAATACGGGCATTGCTTTTAACTAAATTTAATGGCTTCTATTTGTTTGATAGCGAGATTGGCTTATGAATATCAGCCCAAGACGTTTGGCGAACGCTGAGTTTGCGTCTCTGTGGGATGCAAATGACTCCGCAACTTGCACTTTTCGAGTGGACTGATGATAGAAAAGTTTTATATGGAAATCGGTTCGCCACGTAGAATATCCTAGTGCCCATTTTTGGAAAGAGTCTTGTGAGTTACTAAATGGGGCTTACTCTTAACTAAAATGTAATGTAAGTACTTCATTTCTTTCTTAGTTTTTGATTAATTCAATCATGCAGTTTGCTAGCTCTTAAAAGCTGCAGTATTATACCTAGTACTTTAACACTTTTCAAATGCCTTTTAAGAGGATCGTGTGCAGGCGTAACGCAGCGCGAGTTTTCATATATTTTGAACGCAAACGGTCGAAATAATGCTTGCAAGCGAACACGTTTTCCTACCCGTAAACCTATATGGAATGAGACAAATTTGGTCTCATTCGTTTTCATACATTCTAAACTACGCTTTGTACGTCTTTGATTTTTTAAATTATGGCTTGATTAGTTTAAAATGGACGAAATTCAGAAGAGATTTTTTAGTCAAAAAAGTAAATGATTAGGTTTTTATATTTTCAGAAACATACAATATTTAAAAAATAACGACGTACGAGCAATGTTTTTAAAAATACCTGTAACATGTGAAAAAAAATTCACAAAATCGGACAACGTTTAAGGGGTGGAAAACGTGTTCTCTTTCTGTATGGAAGCTTGCGCGCACACAATCCTCTTAACACGTTAATAAAAACTTAAAATTGTACAGCAAAAGTCCTATCTATTAAAAAGCAGGAAAAGTAAGATAAAAATAAGCATAATATTTTATTAACGTATCAATGCAATGCTTTAAAAACAAATAAAGCAGCTCCAAAAATCACATTAATTTCCCTCATTATAAAACTGTCTTTATAAAACCAGCTCGCTAGTTTCATACAAAAACAACTTAATTCTCTCTCATTCGGCATTACAAACGAAATTGCATTCATATTGGCACTCCAGGGAGGCAGCGAAACTAGTTTCGGCCGTTTTAAAAACGCCCGGCGCGTGCTCAAGTGCCTGCCGCGCTGTAATTTGGGACATTGGGAACTTTTTGCTTTGTCCTACCGCGCTGTTTAATTGTAACATGAGTGCGGCTACTCTTATGTTTTCATTTAGGTTAGTAATGGTTTTGAGTTAATTTAGTTCCTAATAAAGCATTTGATAACAAGATCATAATACAGACTTACATAGTCATATCTCATAATGCCTGAAGTATGTTTTGAGTTTAACTGCGAATTAACCTTTTACAAAATATTTACCTACTTACGGATCGTAGATAAAACCCTTGAACTAATTACTTGCCATGTAATAATTTAATTACTTCAATCTCCTGCCTGTAAATGAATGATAAACTGTTATAAATAAATAAAATACGTATAAATATGCGGCAGACAACACACAACTCGTCTTGATTCAAAATAAGGTTTTTTTTTGCTTGTGCAACGAATACTAGACAACGTTAATGACGGGGGCGTCTCCCACTACTTTGACATGACTTCATGAATATACCTGATGAAACTTCAAAGTTTTTTTTGAGCTTTATAATTACTTAATGAACGCAATAAAAAACGATATTAAAATAAAAATAAAAATAAATATTGGATACCAATAACATAAATTGCTCTGATCTGAGAGATTATGCACTTGGGTTATGAGAATCAGAAACAACGGTGTCACGGTGTCATATTGCAGTGTTGTTGACGGCTGCGCCAGAGGTCCCGGGTTTTATCCCCGGGTCGGGACAAAAATATTTACCTTGGTTTTTCTCTTCAGAAATTCTCAGGTTAGGAGTTTGTAACTTGGCGGTGTTTCACCCCCATGCCTTGTTGTAAAGCCGTTGGTCCTGCGCCTGATCTCTCTCCGGTCGAATCAGATTGTCCCATCGGGCTATGAGAGTGAAACAGGCTTTGAAAAGAATAGAGAGTGCACCTGTGTTTGCGCACACAATTGTGCACTATAATACTATAAATGTCCAGCGCAGTCGGTTAGTCGTTGTGACTGGCCACAGTAGTTGTCGGCTAGGGGGACTATTATTGCAGAGTAATAAGTCTACATTACATCGTGGAAACCTACTTTATTTTACTAATTTGTTAGTAAAGAGATGCGTGAACAGCCCAAAGCAACACTGAGCAGGGTGACGTGACCGGCCGCGGCAGACGTGCGTGAATAAATTAAACACAATACATACGAAAATAAGTAGTATTGCTAAAAATTAGCACGGGAATTAAACAACAATTTAATTTATTTCTGCAATAAATGAGTAACGAATGGTTGCGCTCTCTCGCGCGCGCCTAACATTTTAAAGACAAAATCTCTTGCACCACGCGTCGTCTTTTGTTTAAAGTGATGCCCGTTTAAGTGTCGTGTGTGTTTTTTGAAAAGTATGTTTTGTTGAAAGTAATAAGGAACAAGAAATCTCGACAGTATACCATACCTGAACTGTTGTAGGACAGTGGGATATGCGTGATTATTGTTTTATTTTTATGAGAAAGCTCAGAAAATAGTATAAAATGATTAGTTAAAATAGTTTGTGAGACAAAAACATCCACAACAGACAATCTTCATATACTCCTTTTACCCACTTATGAACACTAAACTGCTTTAATAAGTAATAAAAAAATTGGCTGTTAAATGTTCATGTTAATTTTTGCGTTGACTTTGCTTGCCTTTAATCTAATAGAATTTTGTCGCAAGCTACTGCATTTGGCCCGACTGTGCCTCGCGGAGGCGACAACTGTTTGAATTTTAACCCGCCTCGCGCGTGACCGCCGCCGCCAATTTAATGTTTTAACGCTTTAGGCTATTTAGGTATTTGTGAAAGAACCTTTCTTTTCAAATTTCAGTAATTACCCTCTGAGTCCTTTTTAAATGGGTACATGTTTGATATATTCAAGTGCTCAAATCAGAGGTAGACTGATGAAGTAAAGGTCGCAGTTGCAGGATTGCATGGCATTGATGTATTGATTGAGATTTGAGACTTCTACCAAAGTTGCAGCTAAATAAAGTTATGATTGCTATTGCATACCTATACCTTCTAACATTTTAGCATTTTTACACCTTTCGATAATGCCAACTCTTTAGGTTTTAAAAAATGCACTGAAAAATCTTTAATAAGCTCTTGGCTAAAAATCTTCTTCTTTTTGGAGTCGGTGCCCTGATAGATGATGCTTGACAAGGCCAATGTGATGGCACCAAATCCAAGAAGAACTACAGTCGAATTGATAACCTCTTCCTTTTTGTAGTCGGTTAAAAAGAATCACTTTACATTATAAGACTTTTTAGATCCCTCAAAGACCAATCATAAATCATCTGTAAAAAGCTCAAGAACGTATGACACTAACACACCCGAGCAAACTTAAGACAATAATAAATCTAAAAGCGTCATTTTATCTCCGACGTTGATGGATGATCAACGTTCATGTCTCATTCATTTATAATGTTAACTCCTCTGTTTCGGGAATTCATTTATTATCCTTGGAATTAAGTTGAAAACGTATTAAGTTGGCTCATGATCGGATGAGAAATGTTGGTCGGAGAAAACAACAGCTTAAGCTGAAGCGTCGTGTCAAAAGCACCCAGGAAATGTTTCCTTTGTGGAATGGAAAAAAGTCTGTTTGTGTATTGCGATTGTCAATAGAACAGAACTTAAGGCCACTCTTTTATTTTGTTAGATACTGCGTGAATTGTTTTTATAAGCTTCAAATACCTGGTCTCCTGGGTGGCGGCCGCGTGCTTGCCGGGCCCGGCTTTTAGGTGTTATTCTCAATTCCTCGCAGCTAACGTCCATAGGTTTGTGGTCACTTGCTGTTCCCTCCGTGGTTGCACTGAATTTCACATAACAATCGTCCACACTCTCGTAGAAATCTTAGCCGTTGATTCGCGCGGCACCTCAATTAGACGTCAGCCATGTTCAGACGGAATCTAACTTTTTTTTTTTTTTACACCATCACGGTGATGCACTTGCCAGCACGACCACTTGGATAAAGGTAATGTTGCTTGTTGAAAAAACACACGCATAGACAAAGATAAACTAATTCCTTCCGTCCAAGTTACATTGTTGTAAATAATTTAATTAACTAAAATCTATTTCGGTACGAAACATGCCGCTCACCTTAAAAGTACCTAGTATCTTTTAACAAAAGAAGACTAAAATAAAATAATTAAATTAAGTCCACCAAGTTGTAGAGTGAAAACTAAACTACACTAAAACTACTCTAGCCTACTTAGTAACTCTCTACTCTAGGGGAAGAGGGCAAATCTTAACGACCGGGCGCTTTAGGAACGACCGTCCGATTTGTACGGTAACCACACGACAGATCCCATCAAGACCTGGGTGTAGAGCGTGCACACGAGCAAGTCTCCACTGCAAGGGAGGAATATTGTCATCGCGCAACACCACAATCATGCCCTCACGGATCGGAGAGCCCCGATCGCTGAACCACTTTGAAGCTTGTTGAATATGATGTAAGTACTCTTGACTCCATCGTTTCCAGAAATGCTGAGTGGACTGCTGAATGAGTCGCCATCGTGACAGACGGTTTGGGTTCTCATCCATTAAAGAAACGTCAGGAAGTGAAGTTAAAGGTTCACCTATGAGAAAATGTGATGGAGTTAAAGGAAGTGGATCCTTTGAATCAGTGCTTAAAACGCAGAGGGGGCGGGAATTTAAAATTGCCTCAATTTGGCATAAAAGAGTATGCATCTCGTCATAAGTTAAAGTTCGCGTGCCTAGTACACGATGAAGATGTTGTTTAAAACTCTTAACTCCCGCTTCATGCAATCCACCAAAATGGCTGGCATGGGGGGGTTGGAAATGCCAAGTAATGCCTTGGCCTAAAACCTTAGAATTGAGCGTAGTCTGTACTACGTCGTTTCGCAAAAAATCATATAATTCCTTGAGATACCTATCGCATCCCACGAAATTCTTTCCACAGTCGGAGTAAATGTCGGTACACAATCCGCGTCGCGAAGTAAAACGTCTAAGCGTAGCTATAAATGCTTCTGTGGAAAGTTCTGAAACAATCTCAAGATGAATAGCTTTTACACTTAAACAAACGAAAACTGATACATAGCATTTTACTATCTTTGCATTTCGAACCTTATTGGCTCGAACATAAAAAGGACCCGCGAAATCTACCGCAGTTTTGACAAACGGTCTTGCCGGTCGCAAGCGTGCCGCGGGCAGCGCACCCATCGACGGCTGTGTATGCGTAGGCCGCGCACGAAAACACCTAACACAACGATATACGCGTTGACGGATAATGTCACGACTCGATAAAATCCAATACTTTTGTAAAAGTGTGTATTGTGTGCATTGAGCACCAGCATGCAATAAAACCAAATGAGCATCGTCAATAATTAGATTCGTTAATGGATGTTTTTTGGGTAAAATTAATTGATGCTTCGATTCAAAAGGTAAAAGTGATTTATGGATTCGACCTCCAACGCGCAAAATTTGATTTGAATCCACGAACGGGTTAAGACGCTTTAATTGATTTGAAGGTGATTTTCCATTATTTATTTTGAAAATATCTTCATAGAACACGGAATGTTGAACGACTCGAAGAAGCCGGTTCAACGCGAAATCATATTCGGGTACTGTAACGTGTTGAGTACATGCAGAGTTGACCATCCTACATTTGTTATAGAAACGGAATATCCAAGCCGTGACACGAACGAGTTTACCAAGTGAAGAAAAACGCGAAATGATTTCGACGTCCTCGACAGGAGCGGTCGAAACCGAACACGACACGATATTGCGCTTTTCCTCATCGGTAGAAAGAATAGGCTTTGGAACAGGCCAACAACTCTCCTCCTGGCTCAACCAGCGAGGACCGCGAAACCACATATCATGACATAAAAATGCAGCGGGCAACATGCCGCGCGAGGCAGCGTCCGCAGGGTTGTCAGCGGAGGGCACATGCCGCCAGCAAAGCGCAGGGACTGAACTTGTTATTTCTGTAATACGGTTGGAAACGAAAGTTTTCCACTCATGTGGCGAAGAACGCAACCATGATAATACTATACTTGAATCGGACCACGCATAAACTTGGTCCTCATTTATGCGGCCAACATAATTTTTCTTAACCTTTTGAATAAGTTGCGATAGCAAAACTGCCCCCATCAACTCAAGGCGGGGAACAGATATACGACGCGTAGGTGCGACACGAGTTTTCGCTAAAACTAAGGACGCATGCACCCTTCCATCCTCGTTTTGAACTCGAAGGAAGATACATGCTGCGTATGCCTTTTCAGATGCGTCGGAAAAGCCGTGAAGCTGTACACTACAATTTTGGGGAAATATATGACGCGGAAAACTAACCTCAGAAAGCAGTGAAAGTTGAGAAATAAAATTCAACCACGAATCAGAAATATCTTGTGGTGGGGTTTCGTCCCAATCCACATTTGAGATCCACAATAATTGAATTAAATGTTTTGCAAACAAGGTAACTGGAGATAAAAGCCCTAAGGGGTCATAAATACGAGCGATTTCCGAAAGAATGTGCCTCTTTGTACATTTTTCAGAAGAAATCTTGACACTAAAACCGAAAGTATCCAAATTAGGGTCCCACTGTAGACCTAAAACCTTTGTTGATGAGTCCTTCTCCATTTTAGCGAACGGGACCTGTTCGCACCGCTCACCATGAGAAACTATCGGCTGAGAAGCGCGAAGTAATGCAGCGGAGTTACTATGCCACTTGTGTAGTTCGAAGCCAGCTGATTGGCAGATGGCGATTAACTCACTCTGCAGGGCAAGCGCCCGTGATTCATCACATTCACCTACTATGACGTCATCAACAAACACGTCATTCATGAGGACTTGCGACGCGCGCGGGAAGCGTGCGGCCTCATCACGAGCCAGCTGCTGTATGGTGCGAAGCGCTAGATAGGGAGACGAGCTAACTCCAAACGTAACGGTACATAGCCGATAATCGAGTAGGGGAGCTTCGGGTGAAGTGCGCCATACGATACGCTGAAAATCCCTATCGGACTCGCGAATTAAAATGTTACGATACATCTGTTTAATGTCAGCTGTAAAAGCGATTGAATGAATACGAAACTTTAGTAACACGTCAACAATATCTAAATGAAGTTTTGGACCAACTAATAAATTATCATTGAGAGAGCGACCACTGGTAGTCTTAGACCCGGCGTCATAGACTACTCGTGTTTTGGTCGTTTCACTAGATTCCTTGACCACGGCGTGATGCGGAATGTAATAAGAACTTTCTGTTACTGCTTGACTATCGACGGGCTCCATGTGACCAAGCTCTAAATACTCTTCTAGGCACGCGTGGTAATCGTTTTTGAGCTGCGAATTACGCTCAAGCTTGTACTCTAATTTACGAAATCTAGACACAGCAATCTCCCTAGACTCGCCGAGGGGCGGTGCATCGGGTTTAAAAGGAAGAGCGACCACATATCGCCCACACTCGTTACGCGTATGCGTGTTTTCATAGATAGATTCACACAAAAGTTCATCAGGAGTGAGAGACTTTTGTTCTGAAATTGTTTCAAGCTCCCAGAAGCGCTGGAGGTCAAAGTCGTCGTGAACGGAGCTATGACACACCTGGATCGGGAGTGAAACCTCACTAAAAGAATTGAAATCGATTTTACCCAACAATAAATAACCAAATATACTATTCATAGCTATTGGCGAACCTGGTAAACCTGTAATCGTGTTATGCAGTAAAATATTAGGAAGAATGTCAGCACCTAAGAGTATTTCCACTGGTTGAGGAGTATGAAAATTAGGATCCGCTAAATTAATGTTTTTTATATGTGACCACCCTGTATATGGCAATTGACAAGTGGGCATTTGTGTTGCAATTAATTTAGGCAATATCAATGCATCTATTTGAATAGAAGGTTGCAATTGATTTCTCGGTGAAATAAAACACGAAACTAAACCTTTAGGATAAACTGGATTGTTCTCATTTATTCCGAACACCGGCGGTATGTTTACGCGCTTGCGTGAAATTCCTAAGCGCTGCGCACAAGCCTCAGAAATAAACGTAGCCTGGCTGCCTGAATCAATGAGGCAACGTACAGTTGATAACTTCAGTACTACTTGTTCGTACATTCGAATCATTGGATGTTTGATTGCAACAGTCCAATGCATTATTACTTGTCGAGGTCATGGCCAACTGGGAATCAACAACATTATGTTCCACCGCAGGGGGTGGGAGCGAGACAGACAGACTATTCCCGCTACTCCGGTCGGCGGGTTTGTTTACGTCGAAATGAATTAATGTGTGATGGCGTTTTTGACAATTTCTACATGAAAAGTTTGATTTACATTGGCTCACGTTATGGCCGAGATGTAAACAATTAAAACACACGTTTTTCTTTTGAATAACTGCGAATCTATCACTCACGGAAAGATTAAGGAATTTTATGCATTTTGTCAACGTATGTGGAGCATTGCATAGCAAACAACTAAGTTCATTATTATCACCTTGTTTGTAAGGTGGAATATTATGTGACGAGTCTGACGTAGGCTGAGCAAAGTTTGCGGCGAATGAACGTCGCTGCGTGGCCGGAACCGCGCTGTGATTGGTCGGATTGACCTTATGAAGTGAAGTTTTATTAAACTGACCGCAAGAACTATAACAAATGTCGTTAGCTACAAGTTCACGCTCCAGAAATGCAATTAAAATGTCTACTTCGGGAATGTCGGATGGCGATTTTAATGATAACTCGAATTGTTTACGTACTGACGTTGGAATTTTGCTTAAAAGAATATGTAACAATATAAAACTCCATTCTCGAGTAGGGAATTTCATTACTTCGAGTGGTTTAATGTTTTCGTGAAAGGTGTTAAGCAAATTACGCAAGTCATGAATTGATTTCTCACTACAAGTTTTAAGGTTAATGATTTTATCAAGATGTTGTGAAGCAATTAATCTCTTATTCTGGTAACGCGAAGTCAAGATTTCGATTGCTACTGAATAGTTATCATCAGTGATTGGAATAGATTTAATTAAATTATAGGGCTCATCTTTTAATGTAAGAAGTAGATACCTAAATTTTTCCGCATCCGTGTAGGCATTATTGTGGTGAACGAGAGAAGTGAATAAATCAAAATAGGAAGTCCAGTCTGAACTTTTGCCAGTGAAACTGGGCAAAGGTAGCATTGGTAATTTTGCATTACAATTAGAAAACTCAGAATTATGAGCCAAGGAGCGACTCATTCGCCTGCCTTGCTCCTCAAATTGTTTAAGTTTGTCTACTTGTGTAACAATAGCATAATACGCATCATCAAAGTCGTTCCTAATTTTGATTTGTTCATCTTTGTTGAATGATTTAGACTTGATTAGAGTTTTTTCGATACTAGACTGTAATTTGCTGAATTTTCTTTGTTTAGATAGTAAATCTTTAGTTCGTGAAATAAACTTTTGAGTATCAGTGGTTGCAAACTGTAATGTTCTCTTTAACTCATCTAGGATAATGTCTCGCTCAAAAACATCTTGAATGTAAGAACTATTGGAATCTAAAGCTATTTCCTGCGACGTTTCATCACCTTTTGTCGGCGCCATTTTGCGTTACAAAGATGGTCACTCGTGGTGAGTATGCAAACGTGGTACGTAAGTACGCTAAATACAACAACGAAACACAATAAAACTTGGAAGGAACAACGATCCGATGAGAAGGATCAAAATTTATGTTAGATACTGCGTGAATTGTTTTTATAAGCTTCAAATACCTGGTCTCCTGGGTGGCGGCCGCGTGCTTGCCGGGCCCGGCTTTTAGGTGTTATTCTCAATTCCTCGCAGCTAACGTCCATAGGTTTGTGGTCACTTGCTGTTCCCTCCGTGGTTGCACTGAATTTCACATAACAATCGTCCACACTCTCGTAGAAATCTTAGCCGTTGATTCGCGCGGCACCTCAATTAGACGTCAGCCATGTTCAGACGGAATCTAACTTTTTTTTTTTTTTACACCATCACGGTGATGCACTTGCCAGCACGACCACTTGGATAAAGGTAATGTTGCTTGTTGAAAAAACACACGCATAGACAAAGATAAACTAATTCCTTCCGTCCAAGTTACATTGTTGTAAATAATTAAATTAACTAAAATCTATTTCGGTACGAAACATATTTCTTACTTACCTAATACAAAATGTTATCAACTTATGCGTACAGAGTGTAAAAGAAACGTGCAGTGGAACTTTAAGGAAATGTATCTGGTACATCATCATCATCATCTCAATCAGCCAAAGGACGTCCACTACTGAACATAGGCCTCCCCCACGGTTTTCTACAGCGAGTGGTCTGCATCCAGTGAGATCCTGCGATTTTAAGCGCGATAAACTGATGATCGTTGGTGTGGAACATTTCTAGATTGGAGACCCTTCGACTTTTAGCGCAGCAAGGACAGACGCCCTTTTGAAGATAGCAGGATCTGATACATGCTAATAAAATAATAAAAAGAAAAGCTACAGGGTATTTTCTGAAGGTGACTCTATGTTTCTTAATTTTCCACTGCACTATTCTGTTACACGGCGCTGTATAGGTATAATTCATGGCTGGTCTCCTAACCATCTGACTAAGCCCGTCCATTAGAAACAACAGGGCTTTTGGAAGTGCTATCTTTTGTAAGAAAATAAAGTGGTTTTATCATGTGGTACTATAAAATTACGTCATATTTATTTTATTTAATATGTGTGACACATGAAGTTTATTTGCTGCGATGCTGTTGGCTCGGATGCATCATATACCTACACCTATTACTACATAATAGAGGCAGAAAAGTTTTAGATTGGAGACCCTTTGACCAAAGACGCAGCGTAGGACTTCCACCGACAAGATGGACAGACGACCTTGTAAGGATCGCAGGAACAAATTAGATGCAGGCTGCTAGTGATCGGTTGCTGTGGAAAGCCGTGGGGGAAGCCTATGTTCAGCAGTGGACGTTTTGGCTGATAATAATGATGATGATAAAACTATGAAGAAATAGGTGTGTATTTCATAAGGTTACGTTTTACTCATCACAAAAGTTGAGCTTCCCTGCGCAACCTATTATTACTGAAGTAACTGACACTTACCGATTTGCAAAGAAAATTATTTAATTTCTTCATACCGCTATCAACGTAATTTTACATCAGTAGAGAGTTACGAAAACTTCGAACAATTTATAAAAATCGCTATCACGGCTCGCGTGCGGCCAAACAATCTAGTTAAGTGTGTGTGCCATCATAAATCCAAGGAGATATTACAAAATGGCGTTTTATCTTAAGATACGACGTTGACGGATTGCTCCGGGCTCTGCCCGTTGACTGTTGAAAGATGAAGTTCATTGTTTAGCCAGTGTGAAAGGGTCTGCATGTTCAATCAATTGGTACCCGAATCTCGAAATACGTACATGAACAGTAGTTCATACTATAGTAATAGTAAAGGACAATGGTGATTTGGAATAGTATGCTAATATGGTAGGACACTGCAGATGGTTCGTCTCACTTCAAAGGCGGTGTAAGAGAAACCGCAGAGGTCTTAGAGGGTAAACCTGGACGATGTTCTTAAACTGCAGTGTGTAAAAAGCGAAACCACCACACTATCTTCCCTTATTTGGTTATGGAAAAAATCTCACGATAAGAGTCTAGCTCTTAAATTTGTTGACGATGAAGCCATATTGCCCAATCATTCGGTTTGTCCCCATCATTTGTCAATTTGAAAATCTGTTATTAGAATACTTTAAATTATTTTTGGGGGAAAAAATAGTGGGAGGATTTGCTTTCTCAAAAAAAAACAGGAACTTTTCACGATTTGCGTATTTTCTGTTACATCCTGTTACTGTAACTTTTATTTTACTCGGTTATAAATTGTGGAATTGATACTGACATTAATGATAGCCATAGTTTTACATTTTCCTTTAAACATAGAGAGACAGATTTTCTAAAAGGCAGTTAAAGCAGTATACAAATTATGCAGCAACTCACTCATGTGTTCAACTTCTCTCTCTTTGAGTGCAGTTTGCCATAAGATTCTAGTCCAGCCAAGTTCTTGGCAAATCTCCGAAAAAAAAAAACTCAACAATACCGACATTTCCTCGCAAATTACAATTAGTCGCGATAATAACGCCTCTCGTAAAGCAAAGAGCAATTAATATGCGGCCCGTGTCTTTCTCGCGAATAATTTAACATTTTTTTGCTCTTTCCAAATTGGAGTTTGAGTTAAAAGCTACCTACAAAATTAGTGATAGGAGCTTTTTAAATGTATGCTGGGCTTTTTCTGGACTATTGACTTAAGACAGAGCTGAAGTTATATTATACGAACGAAACGTTTGAGATGTGGTGTTGGAGAGGAATGGAAAGAATCAGTTGGACGGAACAGAAAACAAACGAAGAGAAAAAGAAAATCAAAATTGTTAAAACGGAAAGGAACATTCTGAAAACAATAGAAAATCGACTGGGCAAAACGATAAGACACTTGATATTATTATGACATGACTTTTAAGATATTATCATAGAAGGAAAGAGTACCTACGGCCTATTTTGAGCTGACCCGTGAATAATATCGTCTCCATCGTGTCAAAATTAAATAACTGACACTTTTTCCAAAATTCACTTTTTGTTATTTTCAAATAATATAAAGTGTAAGCTATATTTCGGTCTATTTTTCGTTGCAATATGTATGATATTCGCGAAGATATCATAATTTTAGTAACTCTATTGACCACATATTACAACAAGGTTTGTTAAAAAAGTTTCGTGGAAAAACTGAATAAATGACAAAAAAATTAAATAACTACAATTGAGGGTTTTGACATACCTACAAACAAAATCAATAAGTGACTTTGTTGAATTCTGCCACAACTGACTCGGAAACATTGTTACAAAAATTGGTTGTGGCAAAATTGAATAAGTGCTCTTGTTTAATTTTTCATTAAAACATTGTATTATATTATCATAATCAGTCAAAGGACCAGTCCACAGCTGAACTTAGGCCTCCCCCACGATTTCCCACAACGACTGCAATCTTTACAAGGTCGTCTAAGGGTCTCCAATGTAGAACTCTTCTGCCCCAACGACCATCAGGCCTAATCCGGCTTGTTAGGGAGGCTAGAACATATTAAACCTACGTGCGAGACGATTTGTGATAACTCTTGAATCAGCTTGTTGACATGGCTCAGGGCTGAGGTGGGCCTATAGTTCCTCAATAAGGTTTTGTTCATTTATTTATTTATACTGTATTGCACAACCATTGGCCACAGCATCTTTAAAGATGATATTTGCAGTGTCATGGAGTTCTGATCTGGAGTCTGCATCGTCTCCGGTGACTATGGAGTCCAATTGCAGCGTGGCACTTCTTGCCGCAGTTGTCACAGGTGAAGCGTGTATCAAGGGGAGGAGCAACTTTGCGTTTAAGCCTTTTATGTTTAAGATGGTCCAGCCAGGCTTCATCGTGTTCCGACACCCCAAGGGCAATATCGTGGCGCCATTCTGCACAACCAGAGTTTGTACAAAAGGTGGACTTAACGCCATATGGCGTTTTCTACCAGTCATACCTTTTGTCTCATTTTTGAAAAACAACACCACCAAACTCCTGTTCCATGACTTAGGCAGCCCTCAAGCAGCACGGAATTAAACAGTCTCTGAAGGTTTGACAATATTTTTAACACTCACAGTGTCATATTTTATACTTAAAAGAAATAATTACGAATTTATTTGAAATTAAAACAATGACATGCAACATATTAAGACAGAAAAAAAAAAAAAACCTAAAAACTAAAATATATTATTAAAAGAAGTCCCTATAGGTAAAGTACCGAAGATACTGGCAGCGTTTCCCCTTTGAATAGCCAGACTTATTCTTTGTCCGAGGTAGCTGCCAGCTCTTCGGTCTCCTGTGATGTCAACTAACCTTTTTGCAATTTCTTTAAACAGCCTAATAGCGCTAGGACCCCACGGACCAAGGGTCTCGACACCGAATGGGACAAAATCATATTCGGAGCCAAGACCTCTGTATTTATAAGCCTTAGCTTTTTCAGCCGCTTCACATGCCGCACCAGCTCTGTTGTTGGTTCCATGTAGATGGGAAGGGGCAAGCGTGTCTGAACAGGTTGCATCCCATACCAGCACCCGACCCATCTTCCATGGAATCAAACTCATACCATCCGGTCTTTTGCCATCGTCTCTTGCAACACCAGTCGGCTCAAGTAGACTAGGCACGTTGACGGTGGCAAGGGACCGGCGTATGATATCGTTAAGTGCGGCGTGTCTCGAGAAGCGGCCTGCACTTTTTTGGCATGACAGTCCGTGGTGTCCTAGCTTGTCGACATCACAGCCACAGGGACATTTATGAGGAACGCAGACCGGAACACCAAGCCGAAGACAGGTTGCGATTCGGAGCGTGTCGGGCTCAAGAAATGTTCCAGTATTGGTCGAAGGGTACGCGTGAAGCCAGTAGCCGGCCTCATGCGCCCCCACGGCTAAAAGCCTGGCACGCGCCGAACCTATACTACAATTTAAAAGATTATTAAATGTGAATTTGCAGCTAATGTCGTCCCAACTCCTTTGTGAATTTGTCGAAACTGGTAAATTTTGACCTGGGCATGCAATTAGGAAAGCGTTTCTAGCTTCATCCAAGCCAGCAATCTCAAAGTTTGAAGGGAATGCCCTTAAAATTTGACTTATGAGATTTGCTGAACTATGGACAGAAGATAGAAAGGCTGGTAAAGCGACACTGGAAATTTTGCGAATCCCTAAACCACCAAAACGGATGGGAAGGGATGCTTGAGTCCAAGATTGTTCGTTCAGCTGCATATTCAAAATAGATTCTAAGCTTTTTTTGATTAAGTCGTCTACAGGTGTCAAAAGATCTGGACGATTCCAAAAGGAGCAGCAACGGAGCACATACGTAAATTTTGGGACGAAAAGACAGAATTTTAAGATACAAAGTGCATAATGTGGACTAATAGCAAGGAGACGATCAGCAACATTTTCAAATTTAGAAATTGAATTGTTAATAAATTCAGAAAAAGATTCATAAAAAATTGGAGAACCTAAAAGGTAAAGGGAATTACTATTAACTATTTTGATATTTGGAGCTAAAATATTAAATTTTTGTTTAACGTCATTTAAATTTAAGGCGCAGTTATTGATGAAAAGTTCGCACTTGCTAAAATTAAGCTCCAAGCCAATGGCTTCAAATTTATTTTTAATTAAAAAAAAGATCCGAAAACACAGTATCTACATCACCTCCTAGGGTTCCATCGTCCAAATACCAAACGTTGAATTTAGAATTTAAATTTTTAATTATCGGATTTATAGCCAAACTGAAAATTGCAGGCCCAAGGGGATCACCCTGTTGACAACCTACTTCCGATGACAGTTCGTTAGAACGATATAATAATTTTGTTGGGTCAGCATAACTGAGAAGAAGATAATTGTATATTTCTGGTACATGTTGTTTTATTTCTGTCAGCAGGGTATCCCTATTTACCGAATTGAAAGCATTTTTAACATCAATTTTGAGCAAAACGTCAGGCTGTCCATAAGTTAAGAAAGAGCGTAGGGCATGGACGGCTGCCTCACACCCTCCTTTTACACCGAAGCCTAACTGTACGGGTTCAAATTCCGAATTTAATTTTGGTAAAATATGTCGAACAGCAATTTTGGATGCCAGACGTCGCAATGTTGAACCAACAGCAATTGGTCTCACCCCACCGTCCTTTTTGGTTAGGGCAATGAGGTTCGCGCCGAAAAGAATGGGAACAATTTCTGGATTAACATTACCGGAATACATAAAGTTGATTAATTTTGTGATCGAATTTATAAGTTTCTCGCCTGCATCACCCACAGAATGCGCTGTTAAATCTTTCAAATGTTGGGGTGAGATTCCATCCAAACCTGCAGCCGAACCTGGTTTAAAAGATAAAATGGCATCCATTACATCTTTGATTTGAATTTGAAGGCATGCCTGCCCTGCTGTTGGTGGGTCGAGAAAATATGGGTTCACTGGAGCTGGAGGATGTTTTGTCCGTAAGGCCTGAAGGGTGTCAGGGGTATCTGGTGATAGCACGTCGTTCGAGAACAAAAGGCGAGCGGCACCTTTAAGATCTCCGTCACAGATTTTATTCTCGATGAGCTTGTTGCGATTACGAGGGCCATCATGTTTGATTAGAGGTGCAGGAGTAGGCGAGGAGCTTACAGCACAGTTATTCTTAATCTTTTGAGTCAAAGATAAATTCGGTTCATCAGTTTTTAAAATATGTAGTGTGCTGTATGAAAATAAAAAAAGGTTCTGCCAGTCTTGTTTACTATTGCTTAGGTAACATTTTTGGATTAATTGTGATAAATGTGTGGCAACGGTTATTCGAGCTCCTCGAGGGATTCTTTTCACTAAAGGAGTACTATTTTTCAAATGGCTTAAATATGTATGAAAAGGAGTTGTTGGATCGTTGGCTGCATAAGTAGGCGCACTCGGTATAATGGGATGGATGTCTAAAGGAGAACAATTTTGGCTAATACATTTCCTGTGTAATTTTGTAGTGTGAATGTTGAGGCCTTTCAAAGATTTAAAAGATTTGTTGCACTGTGTACATGTATGGGTCGCGGACGACGTGCCATCACAAGATTGGGTCACGGACTGCATTCACAACAGATAAATACGTTCACAAAAAAGAATAACTTAAAACAAATTGAAAAACACAAACTATAACTAAAAAAAAAATACACTGAAAACATTAGAAAGTCAAAGTCAAAATATGAAGGCTGCTTGTTGTGGTAACCACTGATGTTTTATTGTAACAACACGCATGCGTCGTTACGAAGATGCGTCACAGGAACGACTTGCAATTGGACGCTGTAGCTGTGCTGCAGTAAAAGAGACCTAGCAACGTATTTCGTTGCTAGGACAACCGATGGCGGCCTTAGCAACCGCGTCTTGAAATCTCTTGAAATGATCACACGCGAATTAGAAGATTTTAGGCACTTTGGTGGAAACAACAACAAAACCCCCATGCGCACATATGAAAAATATCTTGAAGAATGTTTATATTCAGAACTGAGCCGCCAGAAAATTAAACGGCCTTAAAAATAATAATTATTTATATTTTCAGTGAGCTGAGCATGCTTGTCATTTTTTTTTTTTTTTTTTAAAGATGAAATATGAAACCAAAAATTGCGCACGGGCGGGATTCGAACTAGCATCTTTCTGGCTAACCGGGCCAACTGCTCTTCCAATTGAGCTACCGTGCTGTCGGTCCGACCGCGCGAAATTCTTGGTCTCATTGATACGTCATTGCGTGACGTTAGCGCCATCTACCCGTCTGTTTATGCAACAGCGGGCCAAGTAGTTATTCTTTACAGAATAAATTCAACTCGGAAATGATAACGCTTCACTACTCAATGGTTTGACAATATTTTTAACACTCACAGTGTCATATTTTATACTTAAAAGATGAAATATGAAACCAAAAATTGCGCACGGGCGGGATTCGAACCAGCATCTTTCTGGCTAACCGGGCCAACTGCTCTTCCAATTGAGCTACCGTGCTGTCGGTCCGACCGCGCGAAATTCTTGGTCTCATTGATACGTCATTGCGTGACGTTAGCGCCATCTACCCGTCTGTTTATGCAACAGCGGGCCAAGTAGTTATTCTTTACAGAATAAATTCAACTCGGAAATGATAACGCTTCACTACTCAATGGTTTGACAATATTTTTAAAACTCACAGTGTCATATTTTATACTTAAAAGATGAAATATGAAACCAAAAATTGCGCACGGGCGGGATTCGAACCAGCATCTTTCTGGCTAACCGGGCCAACTGCTCTTCCAATTGAGCTACCGTGCTGTCGGTCCGACCGCGCGAAATTCTTGGTCTCATTGATACGTTATTGCGTGACGTTAGCGCCATCTACCCGTCTGTTTATGCAACAGCGGGCCAAGTAGTTATTCTTTACAGAATAAATTCAACTCGGAAATGATAACGCTTCACTACTCAATGGTTTGACAATATTTTTAACACTCACAGTGTCATATTTTATACTTAAAAGATGAAATATGAAACCAAAAATTGCGCACGGGCGGGATTCGAACCAGCATCTTGCTGGCTAACCGGGCCAACTGCTCTTCCAATTGAGCTACCGTGCTGTCGGTCCGACCGCGCGAAATTCTTGGTCTCATTGATACGTCATTGCGTGACGTTAGCGCCATCTACCCGTCTGTTTATGCAACAGCGGGCCAAGTAGTTATTCTTTACAGAATAAATTCAACTCGGAAATGATAACGCTTCACTACTCAATGGTTTGACAATATTTTTAACACTCACAGTGTCATATTTTATACTTAAAAGATGGAATATGAAACCAAAAATTGCGCACGGGCGGGATTCGAACCAGCATCTTTCTGGCTAACCGGGCCAACTGCTCTTCCAATTGAGCTACCGTGCTGTCGGTCCGACCGCTCGAAATTCTTGGTCTCATTGATACGTCATTGCGTGACGATAGCGCCATCTACCCGTCTGTTTATGCAACAGCGGGCCAAATAGTTATTCTTTACAGAATAAATTCAACTCGGAAATGATAACGCTTCACTACTCAATGGTTTGACAATATTTTTAACACTCACAGTGTCATATTTTATACTTAAAAGATGAAATATGAAACCAAAAATTGCGCACGGGCGGGATTCGAACCAGCATCTTTCTGGCTAACCGGGCCAACTGCTCTTCCAATTGAGCTACCGTGCTGTCGGTCCGACCGCGCGAAATTCTTGGTCTCATTGATACGTCATTGCGTGACGTTAGCGCCATCTACCCGTCTGTTTATGCAACAGCGGGCCAAGTAGTTATTCTTTACAGAATAAATTCAACTCGGAAATGATAACGCTTCACTACTCAATGGTTTGACAATATTTTTAACACTCACAGTGTCATATTTTATACTTAAAAGATGAAATATGAAACCAAAAATTGCGCACGGGCGGGATTCGAACCAGCATCTTTCTGGCTAACCGGGCCAACTGCTCTTCCAATTGAGCTACCGTGCTGTCGGTCCGACCGCGCGAAATTCTTGGTCTCATTGATACGTCATTGCGTGACGTTAGCGCCATCTACCCGTCTGTTTATGCAACAGCGGGCCAAGTAGTTATTCTTTACAGAATAAATTCAACTCGGAAATGATAACGCTTCACTACTCAATGGTTTGACAATATTTTTAACACTCACAGTGTCATATTTTATACTTAAAAGATGAAATATGAAACCAAAAATTGCGCACGGGCGGGATTCGAACCAGCATCTTTCTGGCTAACCGGGCCAACTGCTCTTCCAATTGAGCTACCGTGCTGTCGGTCCGACCGCGCGAAATTCTTGGTCTCATTGATACGTCATTGCGTGACGTTAGCGCCATCTAACTGTCTGTTTATGCAACAGCGGGCCAAGTAGTTATTCTTTACAGAATAAATTCAACTCGGAAATGATAACGCGCGGTCGGACCGACAGCACGGTAGCTCTAACGTCACGCAATGACGTATCAATGAGACCAAGAATTTCGCGCGGTCGGACCGACAGCACAGTAGCTCAATTGGAAGAGCAGTTGGCCCGGTTAGCCAGAAAGATGCTGGTTCGAATCCCGCCCGTGTGCAATTTTTGGTTTCATATTTCATCTTTTAAGTATAAAATATGACACTGTGAGTGTTAAAAATATTGTCAAACCATTGAGTAGTGAAGCGTTATCATTTCAGAGTTGAATTTATTCTGTAAAGAATAACTACTTGGCCCGCTGTTGCATAAACAGACGGGTAGATGGCGCTAACGTCACGCAATGACGTATCAATGAGACCAAGAATTTTGCGCGGTCGGACCGACAGCACAGTAGCTCAATTGGAAGAGCAGTTGGCCCGGTTAGCCAGAAAGATGCTGGTTCGAATCCCGCCCGTGCGCAATTTTTGGTTTCATATTTCATCTTTTAAGTCTCTGAAGGACTTTGAGTACCGGTGTTCCCCCGCTTTTGAAGGCTCTGCTGTGATTCCCTCTTTACCAGGTGCCTTGTTGTTTTTAAGCTGTTTCAGGGCCATCCTTATCTCGTAAAAGCTGATGTCCGGGATGTCTTCGGTGTAGTGTCGGGTCAGAATAGCTTTTGAGTGTCCGGCTTTAGCTATTAACAGGTTCGGCAACTGAGGTGCCCATAGAACTTCTCGATCTCCCTCAAAACATCTGCTTTTGTCGACGCTTCACTGCCGCCCTCCGTCTTAAGCTTCGTCAACAGGCTTTGCCCAATAGACATGTCTCTTGCTTGGGAGCCTTGTTTTCACTCTATCGGTTCTTTAACACGAACAATGTTAAAGAACCGATAAGAGGAAGAAATTTCGTGTCGTAGGGACTTCCATATTCGTCTTTTAACCTACTGTAAATTTCAGCATTAACGGAGGTCTTCAATGCTATAGATCGACGTTCTGCTATAAGGTCGAGAGTGTGGATCGAGAGTCTTAGAGGACAATTTTTACGGCCAGGACTAAAAATCTTAGACCCCACCGTTTGAATAGTTTTTCATAAACTCGTTGTTTATTTCGTCCACTGAAACGCTATTCTTTAGGCACTCAAAGCGGTTTGACAACTCGAGTTGCAAGCTCTCGGGATTTTGGATATGGGCACGAGTAGGTCGGAGCGTGGACCTCATCAAGCGAGATCTTTTCAATTTGACATTTAAATTCCATGTGCCTCTCGAACCATCCGGTAAACACTACCTACCGGTCTTTAATCAGTTGATCACGGAGACATCATTAAATAACCGTTTCTTGGTAGTCATGATGAAGTCTATCTCATTTCTCGTCGTGCCATCTGGATTCAACCAGGTCCATTTCCTTTGAGGTGGCCTCTGGAAGAAATGTCCCCTGGCGTTTCTTTCACCATATTAAAAGGATCGATAAGATCCGGAATACCATAATACGCTCCAGAACTGGAATAGCAGATGTAGGCGAAAATACAGCAAAGCTTAAATGAGAGTAGGCGGGGCATGTGTGTAGAATGCACCCGAATAGATGGGCCCAAATCGTCACGCGATGGATACCACCAGACGGCTACCGGCGAATGGGTAGACCTAGAAAGAGGTGGAGTGACGATCTGTCCAGCTTTGCGAGAAATTGGGTGTCGTTGGCCGCTGACAGAGACAAAAATGAAAGAATTGGGGCAGACCTTTGCCCAGCAGTGGGATGATGTTGGTAATATAAAAAAAAAGTATTACTTGGTTGGGTGCCAAAACTTGCAAAAGTGACATGCAAAAACTTGATAATTGCAATTTTGTTTTAAAATACGTTTGTGGCAAAACTAAATAATTACTTTTTTATTTTTATATTTAAAATAATAGAAAGTAGCATTATGATAGACTATGTAAATTGTGAAGTTAAAGCAGCTTCATAACATATCAAAATCTCTACAGTAAAGGACACGGTCGACCCGCCATACATTGCTTGCCCCAAAAGTAAAAATCCATGCGTCACGACCAAAACTAATTTTATGGGTTCGTTTCTTCGCCTTTTAAAATAATATAAAGTAATAAAAGCCGTAAATAGCGGGGTTTTCACATAAAACTAAATAAAATGTGTGGGGTCAATCTCTTGCACACTATCTAGAACAGGTTTTTCTAGATCATAGCGCCATCTGTGTCGAAAAACCGCCATCTAGACCACCAAAACTAAAACATAAAAAACTGTCGCTAGGGTGCGTAACACGTGAAAATTACGATGACGCAAACAATAGCCAACGAAAAAAAGATCCTTGTCACAGTTTTTTTTTTCAAGTTTTAGGAAGAGGTTGGTTGTTTTAAAGGTTAGTACCTATGGAAGGGAATCGTCATCTTCCTTCTTAAAATAGCGATTGCGAGCGCTTACTTATTTAACTAACTGCCAGTTATATGACACTGTATGACACAATATGCCATTTCGTTAAGCGGTCGCCAGTTTGCTTATAAGTGCTCGAAACCGCTATTTTCTGCCAAACACAACAATTGCTGGGGACAGGAAATTGTGTTCAATCGTTGTCCTATTTTTTTGTAGATTTATATGCCGCTAGATAAAAGCAAAGTAAATTAACAATATTGTATTAAAAATTCAATATATTTTTTGCAAAATAATATAGTCAAGTCTCTTAATGCTTTTCTTTAATCAAACATAAAACGACTCTGGGGCAATTTACGACCGTGTCCTTTCCTTCGGCTTGGAATGTTATCGCCATTTTTGTTTAAAAAAATCACAAAAACTCAAATATCTCGGAACTTTGGTTTTGTTAGTTATTTAATTTTGCCATGACGGGGACGATATACCGTGTGATAATCCTACTACTATTATAAAGGCGAAAGTTTGTATGGATGTATGGATGTTTGTTACTCTTTCACGTAAAAACTACTGAATGGATTTGAATGAAACTTTACCACAATATAGCTTATACATCAGAATAACATATAGGCTAAAATTTTTGAGGTTTCTAATGTGAGGTCGTAAAAAAACACATTTTTTGCGCTACTAGACGGGACGAACCTGAAGTCCACGCGAACGAAGTCGCGGGCAAAAGCTAGTACTTAATATTCACTAAATTGACAATATAAACTCCCTATTGTCTGTCGTGGCGCCATCAACAATGGTCTATCGAGCCTCCATTGTGTGCTCCACGCATAATGCACGCTTCTTGTTGATACGAGGCTGTGTCCCATAATCTATACAGGGTGGGTGGTACTTAAAATTTGCTCTGCGTGCTTTGATAACTAATCCCAAGATCAAATTATAATTTGTCACAGTACATTTTCACTGCTTTTCATCCTCTCTCTTGGACTGCCCATTTACTTAAAGTTGACGCGAAGAAATTACTGAAGACCACTCCGATGCTTTTATTGTAACGTAAACGCAAAATATTATTTGGTTATAGTCAGTTTAATAAATACACATATTTTTTTTAATAAGATTGAATCATCTTGAAGTTTATCGTGATTGCTTTAATTAAATTCGGTGTTGAATTAGTAATAATTAACTTTATTGATCCAAAAATCAAAGTGTTTTCAGGCAGAACAAGCACTATTATTTTTCTCAAACTTGTAACATCGAAGATTCACCTAAAGTACCTACTAAAATAATAAAATTCGCTGATGTTAATTATTAAGTATCTCTTCTAAAATAAATTCCTGCTAATATTTGCTAAAACGTCCCTGGATACGTGTAAATTAAAAGTGACACTTGATATTGCGAGGGAAAGAGGGAAAATTACCTAACACTTGAAAAATAAACTAACGCAAATGTAAACTGAGAATTTCCAAGAGGCGTTTCGAGGAAACCTTACTTTTATACAGGGTGTTGTGTAAGTCACGAGAAAACGTATTTGAGTATCAATACTAGCAAAGGTCGTTTTGGTTTTAAAATGGCATTTCGCTCTATTATTACTTACAAATTAGTAAATACAAATTATTGTGAGAAAATTAAACATCTAATTCATTTAATAATGAAATGACAAGTTGAAACGAGTAAATAAAATGAGCTTTCTAACACTATAATCTTTTTCAAATTGGAGAGCTGTTTGAGATTTTCGCATTCGAACACAAGCAGACACTTCAGTTTTAGCAACATTACTTTTCAGCGATATTTTTATGAGTCCAATAACGACTGGCTGATACATACTTTTTACCTAGGTACGTTTGTGACCTGTTCTCATCAAATAAAAGTACTTAATAAAAAACAAACTTATAAATTAATTCAGGAAGATAGTACCTACCTTAGCATTTGTCGACTAAACCCCTACGACTACCTACATAACTCTATCCAAGTTAAAAAGGTCATATCTCAGTTTTATCCTAAAGTTATCAAAATTATTCATATTCATAAAGTCGTGTATGTGTATCGGTGGCCTAGCACGCTATTTACTTTTTAAAGTTAATTTTTTTTTTGTCTCACGTATATTACCATAGCAGCTATCAAAATTGTCATCCTTTGCAATTTGCACCAAATACCAAGACTTGAGTATACACCCTCGACGGGCGGCAAAAAACGCTTTCGACTAGGGCGCTTATGTCGTCGCAATTAGAACCACATTCGCGTGACGGAGCGGATCTTGAAACATCGCGATGCGCTGCGCTGCGCTCTCGAGCCGCCGACATTTCTTCAGCTTTGAAACTACGAAATTAAATTGCGAGCAGGATTATGAATAACGAGATGTTGAATGCCGTTTAATGTGTTTTATTTTTAATGTTTTGTTTTTCTTTATTTATTTATTTATCGAAGCTTTATTTTATTGCATAACAAATACAAATTATAAGATGAACTAAACACTATCACGTGTGTTTTACCCTAGCCATTTTATATTTTGTATAAAGAGAAATAAAAATATTTGTCTAGTTATTCCAATGCCACATGCATTCATCACATCACATCACAGTCAACTCGTATATGAGTAAATGGCTCATGCAATGGATTTGCTAACCCAAAGGTTTTGAGGTATGACATCGTCGACTCATCATAACATATAAAATAATAGGTAGGTAAGAATGAGAACAATTACGATAAAAGACTGCGGAAAAATTATTGGCTATGTCTGAAAAAAGTACATTTATTACTACTATTAATCTATCGTCAAACCTTGCAATAAAAACAAACAGCCCACATGCACGTCACTTTAAAGTTTTTACAACCTCCGCCAATTAGTTTAAGAGATCTTTCACCTCATATCCAAGTAAATATCGACCCTAGTATTATAAGAATAGAGTTTCAAACAGTATGTAGGACTATTGGTACAGTCAGAATGATTTTGTACCCTCAGGGAAATCAGCGGGAGCTTCGTAAATCGACCCCAAACCTCTCTGGCTCTGAGCCTATTTTGCCCATCAAAAACACGTCGTTACTCTTTCTTTGGGTGTACAAGCTTTAGACGTAACATATATCATAACTATGGAGGAATATAAAAAATGCATATGTTCTCTTCATTTTCCCTGAAACAACTTTAGTTGCAAAGTAAGTAATTTAGTTTTCCTTTTGTTTGTTATTTTTTAACCGATACGGTAACTGAAAAAAACTTAAGTCGTATGTTTTTCTGTGTATGCTGACGTTAATAGTATTGATAATTGCAATAATCTGTCATTCTAGCGCTACGGATTTTAGTCTCAATTTATGTTGTTTGTAAAGTCATTTGTACCCTACAAAAGGGTAAAAACGGGACCCTATTTCTGAGACTTCACTGTTGGTGCGTCCGTCTGTCTGTCACCATGCTGTATCTCAAGAACCGCTATAGCTAGACAGTTGAAATTTCCACAAATTATGTATTTCTATTACCGCTTTAGCAAAAATCCTAATTAAATGTATATTTAAGGGGGCCCCATACAACTCATCCAATTTTTTTGCGCTTTTTTTCTCGAAATCGATAATGGCAACATGTAAATATGCAATTAAAATAAACATCTATGTTTTTTATACCCAGTTTATGGTACGAAACCCTCCATGCGCGAGTCTGACTTGCACTTGTTTTATGACAAACGTATGTACCTAAGTCTTAATATACTATTTTTAAAACATAACCCCAATTCCAGTTAACCTCAGATGGACCATTAAATTTGCATCTTCCTATCCAAGCGTGTACAAGCGTAAATTTATATTCACACTTCACAATTTGTAAGGCGTATCGCCTTCTTTTATCGGCCACAAACGGAACTATAAAAATAACATTACCACAAAAATTGCGTCATAACGCCATAGAATTTCAGAGGTCGCGATACAAATAAAACACCGTTACAAAGATAAAGCGGGGCGTGAGAGGAACGCAGTAAAAATGGGACAAGAATGTATTTTGGATGGGCCAAGGTTTTGTTGGTTCCGTATGGAAAATTAACAGGTTATGGTCGAACAATAAAATAATGTAATACCTTCTGACCGATTTCGTTCATGGCGACCACTTTGACTCCTAATCAAGTTGGCGCTGATGCGCACGGACATGGCTTAAGAAGCCAATCTTGGCGGCAAACTCTCGTGCGCAATGTGGGCACGTTAGTTTGCCGTTTACATAATTGTAGGATATGGCTGCAGTATATGGCCAGTGGAGCTGATTATTCCTTTAGTTTGTACTTACACTAAAAGTGACATTCTTCTTTTAACACCGCCTCTTTCTTCTTTTTGAAGTTCTTTAGCATGAGTAAACCGTGACTACACAAGACTTCTACTCTAAAAATTCTTCTACGTTTACAAGAAACTTTAAATATTGTATGATTTGTGATATTGCCAACCGCACGCAAATTGAAGTTTGAATAATTATTTTGTATTCAACCATGTTGTATGTCTTTTTTGCCTGAAAAATGTGTTTATTTATTATTTTAAAGTAGTAGTAATTAGAATATTTTTAGATTTATCTAATTTTAATTGACCTGGTCAGAGGATGCTTTTCCGGTGTTTTAATTTTGACACAAAATGTATGGAAAGAATGTCAAACTTCCAGACTTTTCCAATTTTCCTATTACATTTTCTATCATAATTGAAAACGTAAATAGCATTCTCTGAGCAACAACATGAATTGTTAAAAAAATATTAACTATAAAACTTTTCTACAACACGACAGATGATGATGATGTTACTATTGTATGTGTGTAGTATGTCCTTCTATTTATTTATTTTATTTTTTAAAGACTATTTCATAAATCATGGTGTACAAAGGTGGACTTAATGCTAAAAGCGATGAATTCTTCTAGGTGATGGCAATATTTTTTTAAATACACCTACACTCGGGAATTGACGCGATTGCGATAAACAAAATCCCTGCGTGTCTTGTGCATTTATGATGCAACGCGAAAGCTTCAAAGCATTTTTAAATATTTTTGTAAATATTTAACTACAGACCCCCGAAAGCTGTAACATCGTAAAATCATGTACAAAGCACCTCTTATCTGCATAAAAAGCGTGTTTGCGACTTCTTATTGAATAAGTGTTTTATGTGCTCTGATCAGCAGGTCGATTCTATAAAATTCATCCATCACTCCGCATCTCACACCGTTTACCGCTGTCCCTTCGCATTAGGTTTAAAATGACCTTGAATTGGCATTCTATAGTCATCACATAGGCACTTGCGAAGTGAAGTGAGCTACAAAGCGACGCGTGGTCGACGCACTTCACAAAATGTTAGTCGAGATTTTTCGATTCTAGCTTTTAGTGTAAAAATGTTAAGATTTAAGCATTAGTACATCAGTTTACGCTCTTAGTACCTCTTATTGCTTATTTAGAAAAAATGAGTCAGTTTTACTTTAGTAAAATAATCTAAAATTGGTGGCCTAACCAAACTTAATACCTTCCTTAGCGCGCAACGAAGGAGATTAAAAAAAAAACTACTGTCAAACTTGTTTTGTTTTGGTTTTGTGATTTAATGGTTTATTTTGTGTGCTTTTAAAGGTATTAAAGCCCAATACTTTGAAATTACCAAGAAGTAAGTATATTTTGTACTTGTGAAACTTGTTAAACGATGTTTGTTTATGTTACGGCGATAGTTCATTCGTTTTCTAAATTTACCTTAGGAGTTCGAGTGGGACACATTAACTCATCCGTTAAAAGAAGTTATGAAAGGAAATCCTGGCTTGTCCAAGAGGTTCTTGGGACCAAATAATTACAGAGGACAAAGTCGACGCTTATAGAATGGGAAGAATAGCTCGACTTTGACGCTTTAATGGCTAATCAGCACCATACAAACAGTGCAGACAGTGGATCAAGGTCAGTAATTTGCTAAACTTCTTAAAAATAAGTTATAAGTTAAACATTATTTAAAGTACCTGCTTGAGATTATGCAAGTGATGTTCAACTTGGTAAGGATGTCATTTGGGAAATTTGAGTAAATTAGTTATAAAATCTAAATCCCTACTTTGTTGGCAAAGATATAGATGAGGTTAAGTTAAAACAATTACCAAATAATGCCCAAGCGATAAATACCGCAGTGGTCAGAATTTTTTTATGTGTATTGGTACAACTATAACTCAGTTATTGTCTTAATAAATCTGTTAGCAAATGATAATGAAACAGGTATTTTTATGTTTGTATTGTATATGGCATGTGTTGTAACCACATAATTAGGCATTCAAATCATTTTTTGAATCATAAATTTGTTTTTGTATCTGATATACTACATGATTTGTACATTTACTATGGAAATCTTAACTTGGCTTCTTGGCTTGATTCATTATTGTGATTTAATTGTTCCGAGTGTAGTTTCCGTAAATAAAAAAATACTCAAGCGAAACTAATTTAGCGTAGATAATTCAGGATGCTACCTTTACAGATTTTCATAGGCTTTTTTAATAATTCCCTTTATTGAGGGTATGAATACCTTGTGCAAGTCTTTTATGTAATAATTTGTTTTATTTCAGCATCACACATACTGCAGGTTCTTGTTTTGTGCCTCCTTTGTCTTAATGGCAAACAGAACCAATCAAATATCCAATAGAGAAGTTCTACAACCCAACTAACAAATCCTATATTCCTTTTTGGAGTGTAATGTCAAAAAGCTTAAACTGTGAATGCGACGGGAAGAGTTTTTAACAGGAGCTATTTAAATAAATTGTACATAAATAAATGTAGTTTTATTGATTTGATTTATTTATTTCCTACAAGCGGCTTCATTTCATAAATCTTATCCGAATAATAGGTACCTAATATAAGTGAAAGTAAGATAGGATTATGGTGTTACTCTTTAACACAAAAATGAACTTGGTAGGTAGGTAGGAAGTAAGTTCTGAATAGATTTTGATGAAACTAAGCCACTACAAGATATTTATTTAATAGACTAATAGATATTTTGAACGATATACTTTACTTAGGTTATTTATTATCTCTAGTAGATTTCAGTAAAAAAACATATTACACCTTTCCACATAGCAAACACGTCTAAATAACAGCTTTTTAGCACAAAATTATTAAAAAATGACTTATTTAAGAAGGATCACGTCTGTTATCACTCGTAAAATACTAACTTTTTATCTGACACTTCTATTCGTGTTCGAGTGCGGTGTGATCATCGAAGTGATGATGAATTTACCTTACAGAATACCAGATATTAGGTCACCCATACTATATTTCAAGGTCAATTTAGTTTTACTCACTCCCGCACTCGCAAGGGTGGCGCTAGAGTATGTGCGAATAATCAATCGAGTTTACAGAATGCCATTTACAAAACTCACGGCGGATTCAGATACGAAGTATCATATGAGCTCTTACAGAATCGCACTGCAGGTGAGATCGGCACGATATGGCTTATTCGAATTTCTTTTGATAAGCACTTACACGGTTTTATGAATGAAAGGTAGGGCAGTGAGAGGTTATTATTACCATAATATTATTATGTTGTCCATTATTATAACTGCCTTGGTGGTGCAGCGGTGAGAGAATCGCTTTTTAAAGCGACGGCTGCTCCAGAGGACCTGGGTTCGATTCCCGGATCGGGCCAAAAATATATACCTTGGTTTTTCAGAGCTAGGAAGTTGGCGGTGTTTCACCCCCATGCCTTGAAAAGCACGTAAAGCCGTTGGTGACAGATTGCTGTCCCATCGGACTATGAGAGTGAAAGGAATAGAGGGTGCACCTGTGTTTGCGCACACACTTGTGCACAATAATATGTCCCGCGCAGTCGGTTAGTCGTTGTAACTGGCCACCGAAGTCGAAATCGGCTGGGGGGACTGCCTATTATTATTATGTTGTGTTGTATTGTGCATAATACATTTAAAAAAAGAGATATACAAATAGAGATTTTGTAAATTACCAGACTAAAAGAGACCTTTAGTTATCCAATGTCGATCAGCTTCATTTGAATAATTATTCTCCTTGCTCATAAAGCCAGCACACTATCCTCACAAAACGATAAATCTCTAATCATTAGCTCCTAAGTTAACCTACCTTTTAATTGCTCCTCCAAATTTTCACTTTTGAATGAGCTAAACGTCAAAACAGCAAGATAGTAGTCCTCTGGAATTTTAAAAAGTAATACGTAATAGCAGAATAGCGTAGGAAGTGGCAGAGCGCATCGGGAGCAGATCATCATTTCCAATTTGGCGGTATAGTCGGTTGCATATTAAAGTTTAAATTGAACGAACACTGTGGCTCGGTGTAAGTCTGCATTAGGAGTCCTGCGGGAAGACGAGTGCTGGGGTCTCGGTATAGTGACAAGAGAAGCGTGAAGAAACCCATATATTTATTGAAAAACGTAAAACCGTACTAAAATATTATACGAGCAATTTAAAAATTATGTAAAAAAAACATGTCTCTTGCACCAGTAAAATCACGTTGAATCTAGTGTGTTCCGTAACTTAGCGAAGTTCTATTTCCCCTTTTTTTTAATTATTTTTATGAAGACCTAAATTATTAGCCCTTACCAAATTTCAGAATGGCTTTTTGTATTTTTTCTTCAACACGCACATTCTGAAATATTCAACCGTTGGTAACAACATTTGACCATAAGTTGAGTTAGCTCTCAATCAAGCAACCGGGCCTTATAAGGTAGAATCTAAACGTAGTGTAGTTTATTACAACTTTCTTTAACTTTTTAGTTCTACGTTCACTTCAGTTGTGAAATTACTGCCAGCCTGTCTTTTTGACTGACTGACTGCTTTCTTACTGCTTCACCTTGTTTTTCACCTTATTTAAATCGCTTCCTCCTTTCACCATGACCCTTTTTTCTCCTACCATCCCCTCGGGGCAAGAACAAAGTATCGCTGCAGTTGTGTGCATAATTCACTTTATTGCGTCTTGCTGCAAGATGTACCACGTCATAATTCTTTCGAGGGCGCTGCGCCTTACCGACTCCGCACTAGAAATATACATTGTGCAGTATTAAAATTGTGATTTAGCTACATTTTTCGGTATAATAATCAGTGTAAAAATTTATGTTTGTACCATTTATTGCAATTCTGAACTTGAAATTCTTCTAAGACTGAAAAGCGAAAACAAGAGACGTCATAAATACTAGTTCTCGCAATTCAAATAGTTTTTGAACATGATAAGGTTCCTATATTACCTTACATTACTTGGCCCTTTGATATTATGCAATCTTTAAAATTAATACACTAATAATCGGTTTCGTTTTGAAGAGGTAGGTTTTAAGCTTTTTTTAAGTTAGCTTAAGCTTGTTTTAGGTTTTTTTTTAAATTTCATGCATGTTCAAGTGTTTATTTTTCAAAAGATAGTCAGGTACATTTTTATTTGACCCATAAAATCACATTATAAATATAATAAAAATATAATACTTGCTTTAGTCGAAATGGCTCACTCCTCAAAATAGGTCGTAGCAGCAAGTTGCATACCACCACGCTGATTTTCGACGGAGCCTTTGTTTCTGAATATTTACTCTGCTACGCTTGGTATAACCTAGTCTAGCTAAAGACAAGAGAAACCCTATCACAAATTAATATATCTCATATTGGTTCTTGTTCAAAACAAAAACCACTAAATAAACCTATATCTCGTCCTCTGAAGTTTTTATTTGAATCCAGTGCTTGGACAATGGACACTCATATAGGTTTCATAATGCCCCTCTCCCCTATTCCAGGTAAAGAGGGCACAGGCAGGGGTATTACCAGTCAAGGGGCTTCACTCGCTGACTATTGCGTGTCCATTCAGTTCATTCGAGTGATTCTAGGAGTTGTTACTGGTTTTCATGAAGAATTTTAAAGCCCATTTATTAGAACACAATTATTAACGAATGAGTAGTATTCGCGTAAACTTCAGAAACAAGTTATTTTAAAGTCGTTTTGCTACCTGTAATTTTCGTATTAGAATTCGGAAATTCTCGTTTTATTTCAAAACATTTATTATATTTTAGGGTTGATTTTCAATAGTATATCACGAAGAACTATCGAATGAGTAAGCGTATTGAGAAATGTCCATTCGTATGGCAATTGAACTAGCGCCCCTGGCGGTGCGTAAAGAAATAACTTTTTTGTATGGATTACGCATTACACATACGCATTCTGTAGTTTTTCGTGCTAAGGTCCTGATACGAAATATTCGTCGAACAAAATACAATATGGCTAGTTTAAAAACGTCACCTAACTGTCATTAATCACACTCCAATCAGACATTAGTTATTATTATCCATTTAACTACTATTACTAGCGTATGGAACTGATATCATGAGTGAATCTCGTGCTATTTGACGCCACTTGTCTCACTCACAACTCATACAAAATGATTTATATTCGAAATTCAAATTTAAAAAAAATACGTCACAATATTGCCGTCGTAGTTGCGATACATGTTTTGCTTGGCATAGCGTTGTAATAACAATTTACTGTTATTATCGTGTTCAAGCTGTGCCTCGTCTTTCAAAAACTGAGTATCGCAGTGTCAAGAGACAACTATTTTACATTGTAGCCGACGAAACTAAAAAGAAACAGCTTTGAAAATCATCTCCATCCGACCACTCGAAACTTGAGTGAAGATAGTGAAAACACGAACTTAAAATTCTCAAGGCGACCAAACTTGCCGTACTAAATATATCGCAAACTAAGTTTGAACTTCCGAAGGCAACAATGGATATTATAAATTTTCTATTCGCGGACGCGGAATGATTGTAAATAGGCCATAAATAGCAACAACACGAGTTTTGTAGAGCAGAGTGGTTATTGGCAGTTCCGTGGAAACATTTGGTTGTGAAACTTGTACGTTTCCGTTAGTATTGTTTTTACCGACTAATGTTCTATCTCCTACATAAAATAGAAGCGAAACTGTACTCATGCTTTTTTCCTTCCTTTACACCTAAATTGGAGGACACCAATTACGTACATATATAGTTCTGATCCCATAGTAAGCAGTTAATGCATTTGTGTCATGGAAATCAGAAACAACGGTGGTCCACATCGCCCAGACCCGGGACTAAATAGATTATTATGATTTCCACAGTGACCCTACCGGGACTCGAGCTCGGGGCCTCAGCGGCGATGGCCCCGGGCCAGTCACTACACCACAGAGATCTTCATCGAAAATTTTCACATTTACATATTACGGTGAAAAAAGTGACTTTTAGACAAAAAATCCAAACCACTAAAACAATTTAAACACTTCATTATCAACCTGAAAAGACGACTGTAAAACAACCGTCAAAATTATAACACGTTGAGTGTGTGTTTCGAAATCTATAGCTATTTAGTTACCATTCGCGCCGCGCGGCGGTCGTAAAGAGCGGCGCCAGTGTCGCAGGTGCTGGCTGCTGCGTTACAAGCATTATGAATCCACTAGCAATTAGGCCGTGTAATGTAATGAATTTGCTTTTTTGGACACATTTTGGTAAAATAATGCATGTGTTGTTTTTTTGTACATCAACGATAATTACAATCATACAACTGTCAATATTTAAAAACTAATTGTATCATCAATCACAAGTGCACACCGCGAGCGAATGATCCGCTTAGCTTATTGTAAATTTTACTGATTTCGCATAAGAATGTGCCCAGATGGGAACTGTAGAGAAAATGGCTCAATTGGTCGGCGAGGCATCTACGCTGAATAGTTTTGTAAAAAAAATAAGATACAAGAAAGACAAAACCTTCAAAAATCGGTACCAAAAAATTAGGGCACTCTTTTAACCATTTATTAACGGGTTTAAAACTTTCTATGCACGTAACAGGAAAAAGCTGAGTAACAGGAAAATCCAAGTCAGATGAAACTTGAGAAATATAACTGTCCATTCTTTAATATTTATAACGCCACTTTATTTAAAGCGTGTAAAATATTAAATTCGCGGCAGCGGTCATAGCAAGAGGGTTAAAATCCAAACGGTTCTTTTTCTTCTTCTTCCTTGTGTTGAGTCGGGACTCCTTGTCAGTCTGCGCCAGAGCGAACGATTCTGGGTTGTCTCTGCAGGGATGTTGAAGTCCTTTAGGTTGTTCCTTACATCATGTGGATATCTTTCTACATCTTCCTCTTGGGTGTTCTGGAAGACTTAAAATCCAAACATATGTCTTTAAAAAATTGTACTTATTTCTTGCCTATGCATCTAAAAGAAAGAGATGTTAAAGTGCCCGTTTTATTATTTAATTACATAACCGAAAACCTAGATCTCACTCTACCAAACTTACTAACCATTGCTTGCCAAAATAAATAGATTTCTGTTTAATGGATTTGAAACTACTTATATTCGAATCGGTCACTGGACCAGGACCAGATGGTATCAATGAACACTATGGTGATACGTTATTAATCAAGCTATGCTTAAAATAAATATGCTTATTTTATTAAATATCAAGTTTACCACAATAACAGAGACTAGCATACTATGCTTACCTACTGGCATTTGTATAATACTTTTGACAAAAAAGTTTATTTATTCATTTTATTTAAAGACTTTATTGCACAAATCATGGCATACAAAGGTGGACTTAATGCTAAAAGCATTATCTGCCAGTCAAACCTAAAGGTTTTACTGGCATTTCTCTGCATGTCCTAAAGGACATGCAGAGAAATAGCAATGGGTGCAGCGAAAATAATAAACAGAAAAAAAAGAAAGAAAAATGCAACAATTAACTAATATTTATAGTAACAAATAAACCTAAATAAACTACTGAAATAACGTATATTCTGTAAACTTAAACTTAAGAAGTTTTAACTGATTATTAGTATGCTTCACACGTAACAATTTAAATCATATACCGCATTTGGCAAAATTTAATGGACGTCAAAAAAAGCATTATTACGATCTTCATTTTCAATCCTCGGCGTCACACAATGATCGGAAGGGGTATTATGTAACTTGCGAGATATTGCGACGCGAATATGTGTATAAATAAATGTAGAAAAGTATTTAATAATTTGCAATGACGATGGTCGATGTAGTTTAACACGTTCCGGGACACTACTCCAGACACAATAGTTGTTTTATTGTTTTCACGCCTGTAGGCGGGCACTGTCCCGGAACGTGTTAATCTAAAAATATTAAATTTCACACCAAAAAAACACTTGTCTGAGGTACTACCACAAACTCCGTATCCCTTAACCTGGCGAATACTCATAAATTCTATTCATCTCGTTCCAACTTCGACTCGGTCTTATCGCACTTGGCTTGGTCTGGAGTCAATAGCAAACGAAAGCACAAACAAAGTTAAAAACTATTCAATACCACGTACAGTAACTGTATAGGTAGTAACAGTCATAGGTGCAACAAAATATTATACCACTCGACTACCCAGACACTACTAGCACTACTACTACTTCTACAGATCAAAGTGCTATGTTGCGGATGCAACAACCTTTTTTTTATTAAGTGTTCAATGGTTTTCTATTCATTATTTGATTGACTTTGTCAAACAAACAAAAAAATAAACAGCTGTCACCCAACATTCCATGCCTTTACGTCCCGTTCCCTATAATATTCTCTTATGAGCCCTAGTTTTTCCCTTAATCGTAGATATCCTGCACAGGCTATGTTAACGATTCATTATTATAGTAATTAACGGTGGCAATACGAAAGCAATCCATTTAGGTCATCCCCCTTTCGATATTTCGCTGCGTCAGTCAACCTCGCCGCACGCGTGTGTTTCGGTAAAGAAGCCAATTCAACCGCTTCTGCGAAACATGTGGAGTCGGATCGAAATACTCGTAGTAATAAACTTTACCAAGAATCAGTTTTGATTGGTCAAGCATGTGAGTGCTGACGAATTGGCCAGCGGTGGGTTAAAATAAATTGGTTCGATTGTATTTGTATTTTTTATAAATATTTAAATGCTACGGTATGCTTTGTCATAGTAAGAAGGTAAAAGTGATAGCTTATTTTTTTGTAGATAATTTGCCGTCAGGTACAGTTTTTGGTTTCAAGTCTCACTCTTTTGCTCATTTTTTAAATCAAATATGACTGTAGTAAAATTGACTTTTTTCTGTCTTTAACACAATCCTTTCGTGCCAAGCAACACCTTTCGTATTGCTCTTATTTGTCGGTTTCAAAAATATTGTTACTAAAGAGTATAATAGAAAAGGCTGCTCAGTGTCGTTTGGCAGTTTATGAATAGTTTTTTTTTCTTCAAAATAACTGGTTCTTTTCCCCCACAAAGTACTCTCCCTTTTCTCACGCAGAACAGCACGTCCTCAAATTTCACCAGTCGCTCAAAAAAACATAATTCCCGTGACCTTTTCTTAGAGTCCTTTATTAGAGAGCCGCTTCCGCGGTGAGACCCGCTTCCATAAATCAGAAGTTTGTGCAAAACTAACTAAAAGTTGCCAGCGCGAAAATGATGAAACGACGCGGAGTTTTATTCAGTTAAAGCTGGAGATAACGACGTAATTGGTGGCCTTTTTTGGACACCCGACCTTTTTCACGGTGTTAAGAACGACCCCGGAATGCAATTCAATTGTTTTGTTGTTTGAAGCTAGATTGAGGAAAGGACGTGAGTTCGATGTATCAGTACCCCAATCACAAACATTTGACGTAAACGTAGCGAGTTTACGTCAGCTGGCAGCACGAAGCAGTCCCGTGTCGTTTAGTAAGCTCAAAAGCCTTACCGCAGATGACGTCATACTAACTTAAATATGGCACGTCCAAGACAAGTTAAACGATATATTTAATTAAAATTATTGAAACATATTGTCTTATTCGAGTGTTAAATTTTTAGTTCATTAAACATTCGATAGATTTGTTTGCAAGGATGCAACTCATTCCAGACTCGTTTATAGACTTACTTATTTTAACCTACAAAAATTGATACCTGGCGTAAAATTACTGAGAAAATCGGCACTTATCGCCCTGTGAACCACCATTAGCACTCATTATTAAGTACTTACCTAACTTCAATTGAATTGCGTTTTTTTAAACGATTTTTTCTATTGATGCTCTTCTAAGTATGCCTGTCCAATATGACTTTGAATATGTTTTGGCTGCAATCATTGGGAAACACTGCCGTAAGTAAGGAGTTTCACTATTTTGCTGAGCGCATTATCTTTGGAAAGCGTAGTTTGTATCAATGGAATATAAATACGTCACGCTAGAAATACAATCAAAACATTCAGCAGGGGTACATAAGCGAATCACCTCACACAATAATATTACATCAAAGTAGGTAAGTTAATACCTAAAGGTGGTCACAATGGCACGTTCCAAGCACTCGGTTTTATTTCTCGTCTCGACCGCTTCTCTCGTGAATATTTAAGGTGCTATGCTCCCTAGCAGAGTACCTACTTGCAGAATTTACTACGGCTTACCGAATACGACGGATGGGAAACAGTTCTGTACGTGAATTTTAGGATTTCAATGCGGTGTGTGTAGAGAACTCTGGATTTTGGTGTTAACAGCGAAATTGAAACGCTTAGTGATCTAGCAAGTACTGTAAAATTAATAATTCCGGTTGCCGGACATTGAGAGGTTCGCGGAAATAATTGGACTGTATTTTAGGCTGTTTGAATGTTGCGTATTCGAGTCGCAGGTTGAATTTAACGGGTATGTAGGTGTGAATGCTGTTACAGCTTATTGGTCAACTTTCCGACTTCAAACATGAAAGTCCAATATAAATATGATGGCATCTCAAATCCAAAAATAAGTAATATTTATGAAATTATAACGGAGCTATTTGATGTGCAATAAAGAGCAACAAGCACCATCACCAACCATGTAAGGATCGATTCAATGACTAAAAGTAGGACTTATTAAAAAAAAACGAAAATTGCAACTATTTATTTGTAGAACGTGGCATATCTTACGGTAACTCTAACCATTACTGTCACTCTATCTTTTGTTTGTAATTACTTTGACCGTTGACGATAGATGAGTGCAACCAAGCTTTACTGTACAGTGCTTAGGAATCTCTCGTACACAAAGTTTTGTACTTCCGTTAACGTCGCAAACATGAGCGTGCCATGCCCGCTAGGCGTACTCCCAATTAGAACCCTAATTCCGGCGCGATAGTGCAAACCGATATTATTTTATGTCCGCAAATTCAATCTCAGCCCATCAAAATAAAAACGCAAGTATAAACCAATCCTCTAACGCACGACACGAAGGGTCCATAACTAAGCCGAAGGCACCTCTATAACTCGTGAGGAACCGCGCTTGAATATTTAACTTGACACCGGCAGCGAATACGCGAACCGTGTTAACGGATCCATAGTACACGGACACCAGTTCTGTCACTATTGGATTGTGTATTACAATGTTACCAAGATAATGCGGTATTCGTGTAGAAAACTCGGTGTTTAACCATTTGCAAGTGATTGATGAATGAAAACGTGTCAAGTGTTGCTACCGATCTACTGTTGTTTTGCAGTGCTGACATGTGCCGATAAGCTGGAATGAAAAAAAAACCACCAATATTTTTTTTTTGTTAAATAATAACAATAGTAGCCATGCCGAAATCGTATGACTGTTGGTGACAAAAAATGTGAGATCTCATTTAAAGCGAAGCTTTTAATCCTTCATGCCCTAACTTCAAAACCTTACTACAAAAATCTTCACAGATTCTACGTCTTAGTCAAAAATAATATTGCTTGCCTGTTTCGTTACAACTAAACTATTATATCACAATTAAAGTAATGACTTTTACCTTACGTGGTACACCCATATTATCTCTAGATCCACACCATCTATCACAGTACGCTTGAAATGTGTTATTTTAACAATGTTTTTGGAGGTATTAAGTTAGCGAAGATTATCTTCACGGTTGAAATATTCCCTCTGAACAAAACATATAGTTGACAAAATATTTCAGCGCTCTTTGTAAGCAATGTAATTCGTCAGAAAGGCTCGAATACTCCGGAGTGCAACTGTACTGGATGAACGAACTAGGAAGTGTGGATGTGGTATCTACAAGTTATTTTCTGCTCGCTACTGTAGAAAACTGAAAGTAATTTTAATTCAACTCATACTTTTCCGAAACTAAGGCTGAGTTGTACCATCCTAACAAACCATAAAATAATTTTATTTTTTTGTGATCGTTATACGAAGTGTAAATTCATGACAATAGTTGAAAGTACAACATTTTTTTTTACAAAAGGCCATTACGCCATATGGCATTCCCTACCAGTCATATTTTGGGCTAAGCAGAAACAACAACTAAACAGCTGACCGTCGCGCTACAAAAAATATACTAGATTATGACTTATTTAGAGCTTGCAATGCTAAGCGATTAGTATAAATTCACATTTTATAAAGCAGTAAGTCCAAATACGACACAATTAATTAGACATTAATTTGTGGTTTAAAAGTGTATTCCGATAATAGAATAGGTATTCCAAAATATTGACTTCCTATTTAAAAATGTCCACCGCTTTCGTAGCTGCAGGGCCGACTCTCGTTACCATGTTTACATAATCCCTTAACAGCGAACTCGCTTTCGCCCTCTTGCTTCTTAATTTGTAACTGCCGGTTAATTGAGTGAAACTAACGAACAATGCTGGAACAGAGCTCTTTTGATGAATGTCCGCAGCTTTCCTAGCGTTTGGTATAAAAATAATGATTTTACGTCGAAACCGTTTATATTTACCTCAGTGGCCAGGCCACTTGGGTAGCTAGATTTAAAATTACCTGTTGTTTTGCTATCAGTTTCTGTAAAAATCAAGAAGACGCGTTGACATTTTGTCCTAGTCATAAAATTAATATTTTATGGTCCTAGTATAACTGTGATTTGCTTAAGTAACCTTAATGATAACCTTTTTGGAAATGAATTATAAATACGTAAGCAATAGGTAGGTACATTGAGTGCCTGCCTTTTTACGACTGAAATAAAAGTTTAAGTACTTACTTGAAAAACTCTATGCACGTACAAACGTGAGTGTATTTCATATTTATTTTAAAATAAATCATTTTTTCCCTTTGTTTCTCACTACTGAAATTGCCTTCGTAAATCTGGATCAATATTTTGGAAGCTTTGTGCGAATATTTTCCTAACAACGTACATTTTGATAAATATTTCTACACAACTCACACAAGCTTACATTTAACTTCGATACGATCAGTTGCTATCGGCAAAAAACACGCGTATTTTATATTTCTGATCACGACTTAATCGTAAATATGAAGGGTTGAGCGCACCTTATGTTCGCTATTGCAAAAAGAGCGTTGCGCACTCTCCATAAAATATATCTGGGCCCTGCCATATTTGCTTATTCTGCAAACCGAACGTACAGGGTATACCTGTCTTACACGCGAATTGGGCGAACGAAAAGGACGAAACGAGATCTGCCTAAGAAAAAATCAAGCATTTTTTGTTGCAGCAACCCTACTCGTACTGAAACTGGAGTTTTTATTGGGGAAAAGTAGAAAAGGTAAACAATTGTGAAGAATTGCGTTTAAACTACACATGAAATGAGCAAGGAAAATGTAAGCTTTTGTGAATGATTGGTTTCACACTGTGCCTGAATATTTATGATTATGATTCCAAAAAAATCTGCGTCTATTTTAATTATTAACGGCCGAATTTTCAAAGATCAGATAAAACTTATAGGACTGAATAAGTAGTAATCGACCCATAAATAATTACGTGTATATCATATATTGCTTACAAATAGGTGACGTTTTCAATTAAGCCATATTGCATTTTATTCATCGAATTATTCTATTTGCCTATTCAAAAAGGAGGCCTTAGGTACATAATGCTCTAACTATTAATGAGTAAGCTACTGATACCTATAATAATAAGCTATTTCTAAAGTAGCATTTTTCACTCTGTAAGGATTTCTTATAAATACATAATTATTATTGGGTGTACTTCCCTTACAGTATTGTTATGTATTTTAAGAAAATCAAGAAATAAATTTGCCTTTTTCACACAATATCGACTAAGCATTTTTTCGCCGTCTCACCAGAATAAGTCCGTAGGTAGCGTATTACATATTTATGTATGTGGGAGCCAGTTCTTCGCATATGTTTCTCGCTGTTTTATTTCAGCGAATAAAGTGCGTCGCCGCGAGTTTTTTTTTGTGCTTTTTTATATAATAATTCGGCATGTGACTGTACTTCATATGGGGACGTGAAAAGTATTGTAGGGTGGTCGAATTCTAGGGTTTTGGTACGTGGTTTGAATAAAAATGGTACAATGGGCTAGGTTTTTGATGTAGTGGAAAAATTTAACTCCCTTATGTCGTATCGGTGAGGGTCGTGGCTCCTTCATTTGTATTTATTTCATAATGGTCTTAGTAATATACGGTGCCATTCAAAATTGGACGGATCGAAATACAGCTACTTAACAACTAAAAGGGTCGGTAGTTAAATGAAAGGCTTTTTGAATCAAACCATATGTTTGTTCGAAATGACAAGAGAGCAGCGACAACATCTCCCAATTAAGGCGGGGGCGTCGCGGCGCGATAAATCCACACAATGCCTGCCCCTTAACTTTCGCCCGCGAGTAACGAGTTTTTAACTTTGTGGCAAAGCGAAAAATGTCTCTATCTCCTTTACGCACTTGCGCAAGGCTTGAGCGAAAGCGGTTATAATAATGTTTTATTACTCCTTATTACCAGTAAAAATCACACTAAACCGTTCTAACTACTGTAAAGGCATGGATAATTCTAAGTAGTGCGAGCACGGTTAAAGTATGGGGAAATTATTTTACTGAAGGAGTTCTGTGTTATTACAACTAAAACTGCTACTTATGAATCTGGAATATAACTAGATCTATAAATACTTTTTAACACAAATCGTATTTAGCTTGCCGTTACTGTTGCCCGTTATCATCGAAGACTCGTTAACGTCGCCGCTTTAATCGCCCGAGTTTGATTCCCAGTCGGTCAATCTAGAAATTAAAATTTTCTACATTGTCTCGGGTCTGGGTTTTGTGGTACTACCGCTGTTGCTGATTTCTATTACACAAGTGCATTTGCTACTTACTTTGGAATCAGAGCAATGAATGTTATCGTTGTCAAATTGAATTTATTAATTTAATTGGTTAGCACGTTCCGGGACACTACTCCAGACACAATAGATGTTTTATTGTTTTCACGCCTGTAGGCGGGCACTGTCCCGGAACGTGTTAACAAAATGACAATATATTATTTCTCAAAACTGTAACTGTGTTGTGTGTTAATTATAAATGCAAATACTGTAGTAAATTAATAAGAAGATAAATATTTGTTTGAATATTATTTGCGTTCCGAAAAATATTTATTTGCTATGAAAAAACTGTATAACAAAGACACTCACTAGAAAGGCTTAGATATTAGCAACCCAAGTACACATCGACCGCTTTTCCCTACACCTTGTACCCCAACTTAAGGGTATTCCGAGGAAATTACAGAAGGAAAACGGCCCTACTTTCAATAAAACTGTCGTCTTTATTTAACAGGGTAAAAGTTATCTCCCCCACCGAGTCAAAAAAGGCGCAGGTCATGCGCATACCTTTGTCCGTTTTACTTTCAGCCGCTGAAAAGAACTAAATTATCATTTTGGTCCTCTGATGAGGGATTAAATTTAATTTGTGAGCATTTTCACTTATTATTACAAAGTTGAAGTAGTGTATTATTTTTAATACCATGTAAGAAAGAAAGTAAAAATCCCGAACCAAGAGGGTGTTTTCGCTCTCATCCAAATGCGATGTTGAAGTAAATGTTAGTTATCATTTATAAAAATCTGAAACAAAATGTTTATTGTATTTTTAAGTTATTATTTAAATGAATCTGATTCGATTAAGCTAGCTTTAACGGTTATTTATCAAGCTTTTATAAATTGCCATGTATAATTTTCCGGCAACACTGACAGCTGTACCATTAACTTTTGCTTTATGTTTATGTTAATGTTGTTATTGTATGTATGTTATTAGTCTTAAAAGTATCTATTGTATGGGCCTTTGATGATAGAAATAAATGATTAAATTAAAATTTAGTTTATTTGTACATAACGCATACAATATGATACCTTCAATGATATACTGTGATAAATTCCACAACTTACAGCCGAACTAATTAGATCAAAAGTCCGGCCAAAACTTGGCTTTCTCCCTTATTAACGTTAAAAAGACACCCAAATGTTTACCCGGACATAAAACGGCGAGTAATGAAAAGTAAAATTTTAACCAGCTGCCTCGCGATGCCGAGATAAATTCCACAACAATAAAAACTTTTCGCCGCCCGCTCCTCCGCACTCTGCCCTGGGGCTTACTCTGTAACACACAGAACAGAAGAATCGGTTAGATGGGATAGCTTATTTCACGTCATAATCGTTTTCTGGTATTTGTAACAGCAGTAAGAATATTTCTTATTTTGTAACCAAGACAATTGGTGTGTTGTCTAGCGCATTTTATTTTATCAAACTCCGCCATGTCGAAACTAGCGACTCTTTTCAAAAATATAAATTGTGACTACACACCAATCGCTGTCACGCCAGAAGCTCTGAGTCTCAATTATCTTGTCTCAATTACTAAAGTGCTCGTAAGTTGGAATCAGTGTGCGTTTCCATTGATAACATACGGATCTTACACCCGGATTCTGAAACGCATGTTATCGTAAAAATTACGTAACAAGTTGTTAATCTCTACTTAAACGCAAGATAGTTATCATTTAAATAGGTCACAAAGCATAAAATCCTTGTTAAATTCAGGCAACGAGCGACGCAGACGACTGTGCTCGGTATTTCCGTAGATTCTATGAGATCAATTCAGAAGTGAGAAGATACGTAGAAAAATTCTTCAAAGCTCTTATTTCAAGTGACAATAGGGAAGGTCCCTATCATGCAGAGCATATAGCGTTGGACAGCTCTAGATTGGAGCTTCATTGATTTTACAACTACGTCCACCGGCTAAATCATCATCATTATCAGCCAAAGGACGTCCACACAGCGACCGATCACTAGCGGTCTGCATCCAGTTTGATCCTGCGATCCTTACAAGGTCGTCTGTCCATCTTGTCGGTAGACGTCCTACGCTGCGTCTTTGGTCAAAGGGACTCCAATCCAGAACCTTTCTGCCCCAACGGCCATCAGTTCTTCGCGCTATGTGCCCTGTCCATTGCCACTTGCGATATGTAATTACTATTACATGAAGGATATAGACTCAGCTATAATAGCTGAGTCTATGTCTATAATCTTGTTAGAAAAAGGGACAGCCTGAGTCGAAAACACAGGTATAATCTTAAGGAGTAGAAACCCTGGCCAAAGTTCCTTTTGTTTTGCAAAATATTGTAAACCACAGCTTTGTTCAACATCTTAGCCAATTAAAATTCAGTATTATGCTATTATTAATTTGATTTGATTTATAAAGGTAAGTTCGGAATTGATGTAAAAAAATAATATTTTTAATGGTTTGCGTTTTTGTTACTGCATAAAGACAACTCAAAGGTACAATACCCTTTCTTGGGTCCCTAACAACTTGTTAAAAAAACTGGAAAACAAACTAACGATTTTAAATGTCTTATTAAATAAGTATTAATTTTCCTTCGTAACTTTGCGTTGGCACTGACAATGTTACAAGTAACGAAATCATTGAATTAATTTCCCGCCGTAACATCCTGAAACGTGATAGTAAATCTGAAAATAATTAATTTTAATTGGATCTGAATAACCTGTGAATGTAATAACAACGTTACCGACTTGATTTGCGATTTGCTTGAAATTAACAGGTATTAGAGGCTTTGTGGGCGCCATAAACACTGAACTAGTGATGTGCCCACATGTTGAAATACTAGTCTATAATTCATATAACTAGTTTTTTTATAATAATGTACATGGGGCTCCGTTTCAAAGGGGTCTCGGAATTTTAAATATTCAACAATTGTATCGAATGTAAATAAGTTGTTTTTAAATCAATTTGAGCTGTTTTGGAGCTATCTTATTATGGGCACTCAGAGTCTTTTAGAACCTTGTCATTAGTTATCTAATGGTATAACAAAGACTGTGATTATTTCGGAAACTCTGCATTTATGTGTATTTATGCATGTAAAATATAGAATAAGCCGTAATTTTGTGGAAATTCGTTATGAAATATAAAACTAAAGTATTTATTCTCCTATTCAAATTTTGCATGATGATAGTTTATTATAGCTATAATAATGAAGTAATGAAATAAAATTGTAAGCTAAATTATTGAAAATAAAAATAAAACCAAAAGAAATAAAATATATTGATACAAATATGGACTCGATAAGTTGTTGCAGAATGTCTTATCACTAATTTGATGAGATACGGTACGAGTTTAATTAACACCTGCTAAAGGTAATATTATGTAATAAATTCACCGGTTATAGCCTATTGAGTGTCTATGTCCGTCAGAATTATGTTGGTGTAAATCCTATTTCGGGTCTGTGGAAAGGATCCAATTGATGTATTAAATTACTCTGACTTTTTTGATTCAACACGATTGAATCTTGTTTTATGTATGCACTTGTATCACATTATGATTAAAATATTGTATAATAATAATAGTTTATAAAAGAAGTGTATTGGGCAATTTTGTTCTTCTTCTACTTTTCTAGTTCTCTATTGTAATAATAGGGTTCCCTCTATCTGGCAGAATCTTTTTGCTCCGAAAGTCACTTGGCATAACACACTTGGCATAATTTTCTTTAGTCGAATATTATTCAGGCAGAATTTTCTATTAGCATAATTATTGTTTGGTCGAATATTTATATTCCCGAATTTACAATGGCATACTTTTAAGATAGCAGAAATTTATAAGGCATAATTACCTTTGGCAAAATTTTACTTTGCATACTTTCGCTAAGCATAATGTTTATTTGGCATAATTTGACTAAGCATACTATGAAGAAAGCAGAATTTCGTTTAGAAAAATTTCACTTCGCATATTGCTATTTCTTTTAAATAGTATTCTACCCTAAAATTGAATTAAAAAGTAGTTAAGTTGTGGTACAAAAGTTAGTGACAGAAACGAATCGGTGCAAAACCGACTCCACGCAGTCTTGTTTGCCCCACCCCTAGAGTGTAATTCAAAATCGCGTAGGCGCGGAGGGGCGAGGCAGCCCGCGAGCTGAGGAGCAGGTGGTTTGAAAGCTCGCCGCCGCGGCTGAGGCTGGCCGGCGAAGCCGGCCAGCAAGCCGAAGCTGCGGTGGGGAGCGAAAACCATCTGCGACGATAAGCTCGCGTGGGACTGCCGGAGCCCCGCAGCGCCGGAGCCGTGACAGAAACCATGCATGTTGCATGCTTGCTCGCTTGCTTGCTTGCTGCACGCTTGCCTTCATGCTGCATGCTTGCTTGCTTGCTGCATGCTTTGCTTGCTTGCTTGCATGCTGCATGCTTTGCTTGCTTGCTTGCATGCTGCATACTTGCTTGCATGCTGAATGCTTGCTTGCATGCTGCATGTTTGATTTGCCATGCATGTTGTATGTTAGTGTAGCTGAGATAGAACTACTTGGGATACACAGAGAATTAAAAACCATATGATAGTTCTACCTTGTAATGATTTTAAATATGCCAAAAGACGATTCGGACTGTGAACTTTCTGCGATAGGATGATTCTGCCTATTAATGACTATATATACGAATTGTATGCCACAAGACGATTCTATCTGTGAACTTTCTGCGTTAGGATGATTCTGCTTTCAGACTATTATGAATATTAAATTTCTGCCTAAAGATGATTCTAGCTTACACGATTATGCGTTTTGAACGTCTGATAAATGAGTGAATGCTAATTGATGTTCTGCGAAAGGAAGTTTATGCTATTTGATGATATGCCAAATAAAATTATGACAATAAAAATTCTGCGAAACAAGGTAGACCCGTAATAATAATGTCTATTTATCTTTTCATCTAGAATCTTTACACTTGGTCATGACATGATACCTGAAAACAAAAAATCGTGTCTCGTTACAAAATAAATCGTACATTGCTAAAATAACATGGCGTCAAAACTCTACTACACAGTTCCGCTCAAAAACGCATTAGTTCATACATAGCGGTGCTTCCGCTAACTTTAAATAAATCTCTTTCGATTTTCCGCTGGATGTTCGCGTTTTTTATTTTATCATAAATCTCGCTCGAACAAGGATTACAGCGCTTACAGTTAGTTCTGCACATTTATTTTGAGAGCAAACGACCCGAATAAATTCACTCGTGTGACGCACCGCGACTCAACTTTGCGTTTGCGCACAAGAGGAGGAGAACAGCAAGTAGGTAATATTGTTTCTTACACCTGCGGGCCTAGTTTGAGTTTTTCCACTCACGTTCAATTACGAGCGTGTTAGTCCTATATATATTTTTTTCAAAATTCTGCATTTATAAAGGACACAACATCAGCTGTGAATTTGGGAATTGGAGACCCTTCGATCAAGGTTGAAGCCTAAAATATCCACAGAAAAGAGGGACAGACAGACCTTAATGATTACAGGATCACAATGGATGCTTAGGCAACATGTCACTGTATAAAACTCTGAGGAGAAATTTGACGTCCTTTGGCTCAGCCTTTGACTGATAATTTATAATGGTGATGATGACACTTGTTGTATTATGTTCTAATTGAAACATTTCCTCATTGTAGGAAGTACCCCTTACTGGGATACCAATATATACAACCTACATGTACAACAACCTGTCAGTTTTCCAAGTCTTTCGGTCACTTACATTTAAAAAAAACATGATTTTTTGCGCAGATTGTATCTACTGCTTTCACCGTCCTACGTCTCAACTTCGCGTTTGGTTGCAAACACAGAAACTGCTGAAAGTTTACCGTTGTATCGCGGACGGCAAATTTGTTGTATTAATAATGAATCGGAGCATGCAGTCATTAGCATATTGAGCTCCGTGCATGACTATGTAGATTGGAGTTTGGGAAATAATGGGCAAAGTTTAAAGGTGAGGGAAATACTTAAAGTTCTTTAGGAATATTAAAAAAAAAACACTATTTATCATGTTGTCCATGAATTAATGATTATTACTTACAAAAAAACCATCGCAAAAAAAAAAATGAACAGATTTTTTTATGAAACATGTCTAAGGCTGCGTTTCCACGATGTGCGAGGATGCGTAGCGAGGAATGTGTTTGTAAAGAACCAATAGAATCGCTTCATTTACCTCGCCTCGGTCAGCACAGCTCTGGTGGAAACGGCTTAGCGGAGCTAGGTTTTTGCGCATACAAAACAAGCGAAGAATGTGTGCGAGGGATGTGTACGAGGGATGTGTGCGAGGGATGTGTACGAGGGATGTGTGCGAGGAATGTGTGCGAGGAATGTGTGCGAGGAATGTGTTTTGAATAGGTTTGCGCATACACCGCACCCCTGTCGACACATTTCACAGCTTCGCAACGCATCCTCGCACCACACATTAATGCGCATTTTCACAGCTCCGCTACACATCCTCGTAGACACATTTTCATCGCACAGCTTTGGTGGAAACACCCACACATTTTCACAGCACAGCTAGACATCCTCTTACGACACATTTCCATCGCACATCTCTGGTGGAAACGCAGCCTAAAACTTTACGCTCCATTATAGTTAAAAAAGCTACACCAATTAAAACACCAACAATTAAAATTAATAAACCAATTAAAATTATTAATAAATCACCCTCGCAATAAAGTAATTTATGGCAAAAATATTAAACACGAAAATTGGTGCATCCGTTAGAGTGCTACAATACCACATACAGATACATCGACAAGCACGTTAAACTTATAAAACCTCCTCTTTTTTGCGTCGAGGATAATATTCTGTGTTTGAGAATTAAAAAGAGAATGAAGGTAAGTAAAAGTAAAATGCAGATGAAAGATGCAGATGACACCTATGTACTCAAATGTGTATGTTCTACTACGTGAAAAATAAACTCGTTTCTTTTACGAATGATATTTCAACTGGCATCTCCCTACATAATACTGATAATTAGGGTATAGCGACTTGATGTGTTTTTACCCATTTTTTTAAACAGCAAAGATATAAATATAACATAAAAATCTACCAAATAAGGTCCTTATCAGTAACTTTATTTTCATCATCCCTCAACATGTAGTTTATTTATTGTTCTCTACAAATATCAGAGAAGACATAATTAATTTCAAATCTTTCACAATCACATACGGCTACACACCTCATATTAACACACAATTGCACAGCTACAAAACATACGAACATTTCAAAGTTTGGGCCAGTACCTAGTCCACGCGGATACCTGACATTCATCCAATTTAGTTGGCCGTTAAACTCGCCAGTTTTATGCGGTTTTCTATTTAGTTTGGACTAACCGAATTAATATTTTACAAGCATACGTGCTCGGCGAAGAACGGAGCACACTCGGGTATTTTGACCCAGGGAGGTCCAAGCAATGAGAAGTGAGCGAAACAAAACGTTTTTAATTCATAAGCAATGCATTTTTTTACCTTTTTTTTTAAAGTTTTACTTAAACTGTTTGAGATGATAATAATATAGTGGTATGAAGCTTGGTTACTGTGGCAACAAAATGAATTCCACCGTGACAATATCAATAAAATATGTCAGTTTATCAGGTATGTTGGGTTCATAAAACATATAAACGTTTTGTTAATGCAACAGTTTTTGTATGCCTCAATAAATAAACAATTAATGGGTTTAGTTTTTTAGTATGGCTTTGATTGTAACTTACAGAATGCAAACAGTGCTTATGTATGAAATGTTTTTAATTATGTTTATGCAGGTTTATTTTTTATGTATTTATGTACGTGTATATTAGTGCGTTTATAATTCGTTGCGTTCGTTTTTTGTGTTCTTTTACCCACCTCAATCGTTTTTACTTCACCCGATGGTTGACTAGTAGAGAATGCTTCAAGTATTAAGGTCACCAATAAATTGTACTTTCATTGTCTGTGCATAAAATAATACTAATCAAATCTAGCTGTTATCTATTTTTGTCCCATGCTTTGTTTTTGCTTATACCTCCTACCTCACAAAGTCTGCATTGCCACACTAAACACACTCTCACTACTGTGATCGATTGAACAACCGTAACACCACTGCTCAAGCTACATAAATGACAAATTAAATACATAGACATATAAAAAAGAAACTAGTTTTACAGACCATGCTCGGCTGAAAGTGTGACCCCGTTCCCACTCAAGGGCGCTCGACCCCGGCAGAACAGCCAAAAGGCCGTGTAATTTATTTATTCTGCTTTTAAAAAACAAACTCATTCTCGAGTAGCACTTTCATACGTTTTTTTCATAGAATAGTTCGATATGGGGTTGTGACCATAAAAGTTTAGAGCGATATATATTTTTCTCTATTAACTTTTATCACCATCTAAAAAAACGGTGTATTCCATAAAAAATTGCGTCTGTTTTTGTAACTTTATTCATTACAATACAACGTAACACAAACAACGTAACATCACAACGTAATTCATTTGATAACTTATTTAAAAATGCTAAGCGTACCAAAGCCAAAGAGAATATTGTATGTTTTGTCATGTTTTGTAAATTAAAGCCAATTTCGGCTCTAAACAATGATAACCTATAATATTTCTAGTCCACCAACTCATGAAAAATGCAATTTCAAAAACCATACTCAAAAGAAGCCAATAAAAAACAAAGAATCTCATATAAATGAACCCAAAATACATTCGTATTTGCTTTTCTCAAACCATCCAAAGCTATAATAAAATCTCTACATATTACATTCGGCGTTCGCTTAGAAAATCAGCTCGGTTCCTCATACACACCGACTGAATAATTAAATCCACAGTTTTCAAGAATTGATAGCCATCCGCAGCCAATCTCAATATTGAGTACGTGAGCCAAATACGAGAGAGACGGTGTAACATTTCACTTTTTAGGGTAGACTGGGGTGGCACAGTAGATCCATGCTTCATAAAAACGGGTAGGTATATTGTTTAGCATAGACAAAAACACTTTGGTAACGTTGCTACGAACTACTACATAGTGATGCGACGCTACGAACGTGTCGTAGCACATAAATCCATGTAAATCTCGTAGTACAAGCATTAAATTAAAAATAGAAAAGAGTCTCTTACAAATGACAATGCTACAAGTAAAAATTTAATGCACTATTTTGACAACCATTTATAATAACAACGTCTCCAAATCAGTTAATTAATATGTATTTATTGTTTTCTACAACTGTTTATCATCAGCAAGAGTTTTTTTGAAATCTTTAACTTATGTTTATGCACTAAAAGACATTAAAAAAACATCAAATTTTACAGTAAGGTTTTACGATCTGTGACCTGATAATATACCACCAAGTTTTTACACGTTTTTTTTTTAATTTCTATCAATTACTCGTAGTTGTGGACTTTTATTTTCTTTCTTTTCTTTATTTATGTTAAACAATTTACATTAAAAAATCATATTTCAATACCAACAAAAACCTATATAGATTTATACGTGGTAATGAGAGTCACTATACTACTCGTTACAATTTAAAGACAATATGTAGTTCTTAAGTATTTTTATACATTTAGCACTATTTTCTAAATTACTTATTTGTTCAATAATATTGCTAGGATATTCATTTATAGTAGATGGCAGAAAATACTCCCACATTCTTTTACCATGAACATTGTTGCATGAAGGTATTATATATCTGGGTAGGTATGATAAGTTACGCAATCCGGTGCTTCTAGTTTTTACTTGTAATGATTTAATTTGATATTAATATTATGTAATTTAGAAACGGTGTTTACGTTTTATTGAAATCGACGTGACCGTTAAAATAAATGTTAACATTGCAATTTAATGCAGTAAATCGCGTTACCCCACTCCACCCTAGCACTTTTTCAGCAACGTCTCCCGAAAGTAATGTTCAACGTTTTAATTTTAATAACAGAGATGAAGCAATTTCAGCCTCTCACATTCGAGCACGGCGAGAATGTGTAATAAGCATCGCTGAAAAGTACTTTATGACACAAAGTATAACTTTACATCATTTTTATGGACAATAGTTTAGAGATGAGCTTGAAAATGGGACATAAAATTAGAATCACGCGATTATGGAATACTTTTACTGTTAAAATCGCTGTAGTAAATGTAATATAACCAATAATTGTAATTAACGTAAGTATTTGATGCAACGTGATTGTGCAATACTTAATTGAAAAAGAAATTTGCTGATTTCGATTTTTTTAATTCCCGGCTGAGCAGATATTTGAACTCGATCGCACATTATGTCAGGTATAGATGAGGTTTAGCGTGATGTGTAACTGCTTAGTAGCAGCCTGTTCACTCTTGCTTTAAAGGAGGCTTAGGTCATATTCCTTTTAGGGAAACTTACGTAATATATTTTTGAATGTCCTTAGAGTCACGCACACTCCAATCTGGCCTTTCTAACACTTTAACTATACTGCTATTACTTTGCCGGTTTACATACTTTGTAAAGATATGAATCGCAAGAAAAAAAACACACAATGTTAACCGCACAGCGGTAAAATTTTACATAAGTTGAACCTTGTTCTTTTTGCTGAATGAATTTTCCGACTTAAAAGAAAACGTAACGAAATAATTACACGTCCGAGGCTTGCGTGCAATACATCACCCGAGGAGGGAAGCACTCAAAAAAAGATAAAATGCCGCGTCGCTATCAGTAAACATGGAATATTATTAGGGCGCATAAACGCCCGTAATAAACGTGTACTAGATTTTTATGTGTTTGTAATAAAAGTTGGTTTTCTTCTGAGATGGTGAGAGGGAGCAGTCTTATTCTGAGAGGGTTTGAGAAAAAATTACGGCTCATCCATAATAAGATTAAATGCTTTGAAGGTTCTATACAATATCATACGGGTAAGGTTATATACAAGTCAGGAAAAGAATTTCGAAGACGTAGTAAGCCATCTGTCAGAAGCACTGGAACACCTTACTGGCTACTACAAAGACAATTCCTTACGGCCTAACCCGTCAAAAACAGAAACCTGCGCATTCCATCTTCGTAACGGGCAAGCTAAGAGAACGCTCAATATCACGTGGTATGGCCTGCAAATCAAGCACAACTTCACACCAAAATACCTTGGGGTTACCTTGGACAGGACCTTGACGTATAAGGATAATTGCTATGGTTTGAGGGCCAAAGTCAGTGCCAGAAACAACCTCTTACGCAGACTTACTACGACCAGATGGGGAACAGCTCCACACGTCCTTCGAACTAGTGGCTTGGCTTTATGCTTCTCGGCTGGTGAGTATGCCAGTCCAGTTTGGGCACGGTAATCTCATGTCAGACAAGTCGACGTGGCCCTTAGCGAGTCCTGCCGGATTATCACGGGCACACTTAAGCCGACACCACTGTCGCATTTATACCCCCTGGCTGGAATAGCCCCTCCGGCTGCACGTCGTTTTGCCGCCTGCTGCATGGAGAAAAATAAACAGCTGGAAGACATCAGGCACCCGCTGTATGGCAAAATTCCACCTCCGACACGCCTTAAAAGTCGGAAAAGTTTCCTGAGACAGGAGTATAATGCAGGAAACGATCCATCAAAGATCCGGCTTGAGCAGTGGACAAAGCTATACCCACCTGCAGCCTCGCGCCTCCCATCCTCCGAGACACTTCCACCGGGTGGTGATCTTCCCTGGGCTGTCTGGAAGTCTCTCAATAGACTTCGGTCAGGTGTTGGAAGATGCCAAGAAAACCGGATGAGGTGAGGTTTCTCTGGAAATGACAAGTGTGACTGTGGCGCGGTGCAGACAATGGCCCATCTCCTGTCCTGCCCCAAATGTCCTAGCTCATGTACGCTTCAAGATCTGCAGCAGGCAAACGCCAACGCAATCAACGTTGCACAACACTGGGCGAAATTATTATGATTTGTTACCAGTCGACTCGAAGAAGAAGAAGGTTCTATATAACTTTGATCTTAACACGTTCCGGGACACTGCCCGCCTACAAGCGTGAAAACAATAAAACATCTATTGTGTTTGGAGTAGTGTCCCGGAACGTGTTAAGAACGAAGTCATAATATGATCATTTTGTTGTCCATTTGTCCACTTCATTATTCGTCTGTCCGTCTTGGAACGGAATCTGCGCAAGTTTACCTTTTATATAGTGTACCTTAAAGTTTATCAATACGTCATTTACTTTTAAACTGCCGTTTTATTTACTTCTCCATCCTCACACACAGCATTTGCGCTCTCTCGTGTTACGTTTTCGTAAACAGACAGGCACAGTTTGCAAAGCCCTGCGCCTCCAAAAGAGTATTGTCTGGATATTTTAGAATGTTTTTTTTAACACTGTAACTGTAACTGTTTTTAACAGTGTCAGTTCTAAAACATTGAATAGCGAAGCGTTATCATTTCCAAATTAAATTTATTCTGTAAAGAATAACTACTTGGCCCAGTGCCCGTGCGCAATTTTCGTTTCTTATTTCATCTTTTAAGATTGTCAGGATATGATATCGTATCGACATAGCCTCTCATCTACATCGCATCGCTCGCCCAGAATAAGTCTCCAAGTCCTGTGCGTAGGGAACGCAGCGAAAGCGATAGCTGTATTCATTCTGAATTTCAATGTTCTTTATCTCGTAGGAAGACGTAAACATCGTCATAAATTGTTGTTATTTGTGGATTCCAGGCTACAGTCACCGTCGCCGTGAATGATAGTCCATTAGGTGCTTTTGTAACAGCTGGTGTGAGGTATGATTTGTTTTGGTTTGCGAAAACCTGGTGGATAGGATTCAACTTTATGTCATGTATTTTTTTTACGAGTAAGTTAATAATGTTTCTAAAGGTGTTATTTGTAATGTATATAGACCATTATGTTATGTTGTACTGCCATTGGTTACGCTCGTAATCGTTATCGTCTAATCAATATTTTGATATTGAGTTATACATAAAACTTCTGAAACCATGTTTGGTTTCAGACGTACGACTACTATACGTTAATCTAATGAAAGTATAATACAGGAGCCTGAATTATGAATTTTTTGTATGGATATTTGCAAAGAGTCTCTATCTATCAATATAACCAAGGAAGTAAGCAACTTCAGTCAGCCAACTGAAATTACCACTAAAATGTCTCCGTGCTCGAGTGAACTAGAACTAAAAACTTTAATAATTATGGCGTAACTTCATCACCTGCGATTCCCTGTCAAAGTTCCAGGGTTAAGCACTAACTTAGATATCGCTAAGTCAAGTTGGAAATAAGTCTGCCTATTTCACAGTAGTTCTATTAAATTAATATGACTAATTATGCCTAGTCTTAGGCTCGGTTTCGTAAACGGTTAAATTTTGTTACCAGCGGTTAATTTTTTACAATTGTGCGTGTTTTGTAGAAAAATGCCTTAACCAAATGTCAGAATGGCTATTTTAATGACCATTGATTATGGTACTTTTTCTTCCCGGTCCTCCCAGGGACCTGGTGGTTTGTGGTTGGTGGTTCTCATGATTTAGACATCACCGACATACATCGTAGCACGCACTGCACGATTGGCATAATTTTCTTCTTTGGTTTATTTCAATTTGGTTGTTTTCTCTGTTTTGTTTTGTATAAATTCACCAATACATACTTTTTTCTTTCTAAATTTAACTTGACGTGATTGTGAATATAATATAATAAAAATATTCAACCCATTTTCATTATTTCTGTCAATCGAAATCTAAATTTTGAATGAAACTATTGATTTTTAACCCAAACTCAGTAAAATAAGATACTGATGTTCGATTAGCGATACTTCGTCCTTATCCTCGGCAGTTGAAAATAATGTTCTTTAACTAATTACTTACTAAACTTCCAACCGAACTTATGGACAATAGACATCATAGTTCAAAGTTTATAATCCTAAACACACAGTAATTGTTATGTTAAAAAAATAGCCTTCTGTACCGTGCCTACTCTATGTTCTCGTTTAGCATTCAAAGTGGTACCGCGCAGTTACCGCGGCAAGTTCCCATCAAAGTTTTAACTGTTGTTGCTCTTGGCACATCGCTTATAGGTGCGCTAGCGTATCAAAATATTTTGCGTACTAGTTGAAAAGTCAGAGGTAAAGTCGTTTGTCTTTTTATTCAAGTATGCTTAGTTTCGTATGTGTATGTTGTCCAGGTTTTTTTTGAAAACAAAAGTGATATCGAGATAATAATTATATAGGTAGTGGAAAAGCTTTACGTGTTTGATGTTGAAGTCGAATAACCAAAATTGCGCCATTATTGCCTCCAGGTTTATTTGTTAATTCGCTCCATCCCCCTAACTCAATCACACCTATTATCGTATCTATGACAAACAAGCATTATCATTTTCAACTACAGACAAGCAAGGTCTTAGATGCGGCGTTGTTTTCATTATAAATTAACACTTTACTTGTTTCCGAAGTTTACGCGAATACTAGGTACTCATTTGTTAAAACACAATTATTATTTTTCAAACTATGTAAATGACAAATAACATCTTAGTCTCTCCGTGACAACAAACGCTGTAAAGTGTTCGAAACGTCGGGATGTGAAATTTAATAAATTTTCGCGAAAATGTCCGTATATTATGTTTTAACACTTTGTTATGGTTACGTGTTTTAAGGCAATTAATTGTGGTTTAAGATAACACTCCATTTTAATTGCTGTGAAACACATTTGTATTTTAAAATTAATAGTGGTACTCCACTAATGGCGTGGCTTCAAAAATAAGTTTTTATTCGACATAATAACAATGAGAGAATCATGGGGTCGTAAGCCTACAATACTTTGATTGCACCAACATGATTGAATAACGAATCCATTACAATCAAACAGAAATTTGGTGTCTACATTACTCATTAATCTACTGTTTACCATATCGAACCGATCGGGTCACATACAAAATTCATTTCCCAGCCATGTTTGCAGTCAATCAGCTGATTACCATTTAGATAATTGTAATGGGATATTTGTTTGTGCGTTTTCGCGATATGTCCAATGTTTAATGAGAGGTAATGGAATCTATATTTGTCATTTCGGGTTTGTTCCGATACTGATGCTGCCATATGCGTTTTTGTTATGATGAGTATTGTGTGATTTTATTATCAGTTCGTTCGTTATTAAGTAGATCCTACTACATTATAAAGGCGAAAGTTTGTAAGTATGGATGTATGGATGTTTGTTACTCTCTCACGTAAAAACTACTGAATGGATTTGAATGAAACTTTACCACAATATAGCTTATACATCAGAATAACATATAGGCTACAATTTTTGAGGTTTCTAATGTGAGGTCGTAAAAACACATTTTTTGCGCTACTAGACGGGACGAACCTGAAGTCCACGCGAACGAAGTCGCGGGCAAAAGCTAGTAAATCATATTTTTTGAGTGATTTGCCGACACAATTTTGTTGAATACCTATGCACAGATAATAATTGTTGGTTATTACAGTAAGGGATGGTTAAATTATTTTTTTTCACACGACACAGTGTAATAGTGGCATAATCTTAAGCTCAAACACTTACCTACTGTGTTCAAACTAAACAAAAATTGTTTAACGCTTCTATTGTTTAGTAGGTGCACGTCAAATATTCGCTATCATTGTATCGGTACACAATTAATTGGATCTCCGTTTCTATATCTCCGCAGTGCGGACTTAGGCTCAATTTCACCATCGATAGTAATGGTAAAGTTACGTCAGCTGTTGAATATTTACGATTGTGTGTGTTTTGAAAAAAAATACTTTAACCAATGGTCATTAAAATAGCCATTCTGACATTTGATTAACGTAGTTTTTCTTGAACACACACAAACGTAAATATCCAACCGCTGGTTAGGTTACTTTACTATAAGCGACAAAGAACAGCTCCGCGTGCCACTGATCACGTGCTGCCGTAGGGTTCACAGGCTTCGACGGAGTGCATGCGTTGAGCGAACCTCCGTCGTCTCACTTAAGGCGGATTGAGGGAAACCGCGGAGGTTTTAGTGGGTAAAGTTGGACGAACAAAGGGAGTCCCACATAACCTAGCAGGGTATGCATAAAGCATTTCCTCCGCGAAAAAAAAAGGGTTCACAGGCTTCATAATGTGGCCACTAACCTCGAGGTTCCTCATAGAGTCTCAACAGACTGCGAATGTTTTACGGTTTAAATTATCGTTTCACCACTCGAAAAGCATGATATGACTTTTTGAGCTTCATGTCTCTTAGATATCGTTGGAAAATCGTTTCACCATTATCAGCCAAGGAATCCACTGGTAACAAAGGTCTCCCCCACGGTTTTCCACAGCGACCGGTTGTGAACGGTTTGCATCCAGTAAGACCTTGTGATCTTTAGTATGGTATGCTTATCGCGTCGGTGGACGTCCCACGCTGCGCCTTTGGTCGAAGGGTCTCCAATCTAGAACTTTTCTGCACCAACGGCTATTAATTCTTCGCGCAATGTGCCCTGACCATTGCCACTTAAGCTTACTGATTCTCAGACAACTATGATAATAAAAACAAGATATGTAGTTCACTTGTGTTTTTTATCCACCTCTCGGTACCTTTAATTGACTCTTGGGCACATTGACCAATTATCAAAGTGTTCGCTATCATCGTAATTCGTAAGAGCATGCAATAACCCGTGCTAGTGCGGTGCCGGCTAAATCGCGAAGCAAAAGACGTGCTCCGCGTGCGGTAAATAACTGTTTGACCACTTGACTAACGTAACGAGGTAGCTCCACGTACAGAGAGAAGGAGATGTTGTCAATTTTCCTGATTCATTAACGTTTTGGAGTCTTTTTGGTCATCCATATTAGTTGAGTTCTTTAAGGAAAGTAAAATCAGGAGTTACTGATTTGTAAATACCACAGAATCATACTGGACGGGCTGCTTGCAACCAGTCGCTATATTTAACCACGGGGGAAGCCTATATGTTCAGCAGTTGACGTCTGATGATTATGATGATGATGATGATGATGATAGTCTCTATCGCAACTCCTGCGTTTTACTAATCAAATTTACCTTATCTCAATAAGGATATGTCGCCGTCACCGTTCAGAGATTATTTTAAAGTATCTTAGCAAAACTAACTATTTTGTTTAGTATACAAACGTGTTCCTCTAAACAATCCAGCGCTTGTTGCAGCCCTGTTAGACGGTGACGCACAGCACCTGAGATGTTATCTGGAATAAACTAGTTGCCGGGAAACTGAGCTCCTGAACGATATACACTCAACTAGATGCGGCATTGCTAGTTCTGGGTTAATAAAATTCATAAGTTCAATTTTATTTGTAAATAGGGTCTATTTATAAGGAGGACTAATTAATACACGTGCCAACATAGATTCTACCATAGCTTTGGGAAAATTGTGGGCTACTGCTGGGAAGAAGATGTCTCTTTTTTTTTTTAATTAAAAAAGTTTACTTAATAAATGTTCCGATAAATGAATGATTAACTATCTGTAGTCTGAAGTTTGGAACAGCAAATTCATTCTTGTGTCTTATATTCAAGTCCTATAAATCACTTTTTTTAATGCAAGTTTTTACAAACTTTTATCAAATTTTCATAAATAATTTTACAAAAGTTGTATTATGGTGTTTCATTTAAATATTCTTAAATTGTATTAATAATTCTTCTCAATCAATCAAATTACGAAAACACGATTTTTTTCTCAGCGTTTGCCGAGCGACAACTGGTTTTCGACAGGACAAAACTGTGTCGAGACTTCCAACACCGGTTTTCTTAAACCATTTTATCTTTTCAGACCTTCTAGTAATAGTTTTTTTGTTGTTTTTATAGTGTTTTGTCACCATACAAACTTAATAATATAAATTGCACTTGTAAAAAGCAACTAATAAACAACAAATAAAAAAGTAAACGCTATCCGGACGTATGCCGGGCGGATAGCGTAAGACACGGGGTTCAATTCCTCGTCTGTCACAGGTTCACAGTTGCTTTTTACAAGTGCAATTTATATTATTAACCGTCTAGTAATGTTATATATCTTTGTATTTGTAGTGAGCTTCCTGATAAGACTTGAATTTACGGAGCGTAACGAACACTGTGTATGCAAAGCTTTATTGGTTTAGGTATTTGGATAAATTCACTGCGTCTAGAATTATTCTGAAGTTTTAGTGCTAACATACGCTGTTTTGGACTTAGAAATTTAATTAATTTTAGGAGCGTTTGAATACTTAGATAACATAATTAACTAAATTGAAGAAAAGTTATAAGTATAGTTAAACAAACCACATCTAATCGTCATCTATATCGCTGGAAACAATCTAATAATGAGCTTTATAATACTTAACTATTGATATTAAGTCCTTTTAAATTCTAAATTAAAAGAAAATAAAAAAGTTTTATAAGCGAAATATGTTTTGTGGCTTGCACATTTGTAACATAACTTATTTATCCTAAACAATATTTAATGTTTACAAGAACGGACCTCAAACAAAAAATACTCACTAAATCACATAATGAACAGTACCTACGAAATTTTAGTACACTCCACCTCTGAAAAGAGCCTGAAATTAAATCAAACTAATCAAGAACGGCTAGTGACATCTATGAAGTCCTTTTAGCACTAAAACTCGGTGTTTGAATCCGGGCTGAGAAAAAGAAACACAAGATTCGCAATTAGTTACCTGGTTTTTGACTAGGTGGCGCGAGAAGGCCTTCAACATTACAAACACTGGGAATTTCAGTGTAAAAATTATCTAATAGATGTCGCTAACAGTTCTAGATTCGGGGAAAATAAATACGACGGTTCCCGGGCTATTTGTATTAAGCGACATTTTGTAAACTTTACACCAGAGCTGTTTAAAGTTTTGATTTTTGAAAAAAAAACATAACTTCCGCAATTTGTTAAATTTTGAAAAAAAAAAGATATTTATTGATTACGTTACATACTCTGCATAATCTGATTAGGTTTTTTTCTGATATTCCTATTATTAACAAAGATACATGTCGTTTAATACAAAGTGATCCTTTTTTTATTTTTTTTATTCCAGGCCAAATGATTTAACCGCCTAGGATAAGTATTTGTTGTTCCTGGCTATATGATTTATCCGCCTAGGTTTATTAAATCTTGCTCCAGGCTAAATGACTTAACCGCCTAGTACTGAAAATAATAGCTCCAGGCTAAATGCATGAAATTGAACAGTTGTTCATTTCATACCTCACCTGATGATTTAAATGTCATATACCATACATTTTCGTGGTGTATAGCCTATTTTGTTTAAGCGCAGATTTCATTTTTACTGATTTGTTCCTAATCGTGCCTGAGTAATTAAGTTTTCTGAAATAAACAGATAATATTTATAAGGTAAAGCTCATTGTATGAAGCGACTTTACTATGTATTTGTAGGGTTAAGCTAATTGTATTATGCGACAATCTTATGTATTCATAAAGTAAAGCTAAATGTATGAAGCGACATTTCAAAATATTTATAAGGTGAGGCTAATTGGTTTAACGTACATTGTCTGTAAATTGTTGATCCAGGAAAGAGGGTTTAAATAACTCTCTGGTATTTCATAGTGAGCTTAAGTACACAGTTCCTAAATTTGTCAAAATTTTGTGTCGGTACATACATCGCAGTGCAAAATAGGCCCCGAAAATGCGATTGTATTGAGCGACAAAAAAGTGCCCAGATCGTCACCAAACCCAGCTTAAACGACGCGGAAAAATTCGCTGATTCCAAATATGTATATAAGTCAATTTCGCCCAAAATGTCGCTTAATACAAATAGCCCGGTAACCGTCGAATAGGAATATCCATTATAAGCTATTTCACAAAAGTTTTCAGGACTTTTTGGTCGTCAAAGTAATAGAACCCACAAACCAAAAGGCTGTTTTCTAGTTTGCTGAATCGCATTTCCTGACGCTAACAAGTTTTTAACTATTATTAACCAACTTTACTTACTTGACCTCTTACTAACTTGTATTTATCTCTCTATTTGTATTTTTCTTTCATATTTGCACTAACTATACCTACCCACTCAACAGATTTAAAATCACAACATCGTAAAAAAGAGTTTAAATTTTCAGAAGGACTTTTATTTTCATGCCAGCAGACTGGACGCAGATTAAAATAATACATTTTAATAAATAAAATTCATTTTTATTGAACATCCTACGCATTACGTTCTACGTCGTTAAAAATCGCAGGTGATTAGAAAATGATACGAAATTAAATTACACAAAGGGTTACATAGACCCTTTGTGGATTAAGATTACCTATTGTGGGAAATTTTCAACTGCAAAATATGTTATGATTGATTATTTTCAGTGCTAAGCTGCGTGTACAATAATAACACATGGATTTATTACATCGTTATCTCATATTTAAAGTTGTAATATCATATCCGATATAAATCATAACAATATGAAAATAAAATGTTTTTATTTTATTTATAACACGATATTTTAATAACGGAAAACAAGGACCGTAGGAATTAAATATTTCAACATTCAATCCAGGTAAATGAATCTGGTTCTTCATCTGAATTTTGTCATTTCATTTGCAATGAACACGGATGTTTTTCGATAGCCTCGAGCGTTTTTCGAGCGGTTTATTATAAAAGGAACCTTCATTCAAATAAAAAAATGAATTATTATCTCAATGGTATCGATTGCTACATGCAACAGTTGCTAGTTTTAATAATCGTCTTACTAGTATCGGCTAAGGCTAAGGAAGTCAACCACAGATGAGTATGGCCGCTACCCATCATCACACTGTAAAAAAATATGTATGCCTTTCTGCGTGAACTCTAAAATTTTCAACATTTTCCTAACTTCGCGAAATCTAAAAATGTAACTAATATTTGTTGTAATTTTTTTGCCAAAGGTTATAGTTAACCAAACGTTTGCAAGATTAATACAATAATAATATCGACGGAATAAAATTCTTGCCAGAGTGATCTTAAATGCACTTTGCTATATGTTTTAAAAATCTTTTCCACCGTTTGAATCCTGAAATTCCTATCACGAGCTATAAAATTCAGTTTACTGCAAAAACGGTTTGTTTGACGAACGAAGACGAATTTGCATCTCAAGTCTACTTCTCATTAATTCAATTTCTATTCGCCGAATCAGCCAGTTTCAACATGTAAATGAGATGACGCATTCTTTTTTTTACCGACAAAAAAGGAGGTAATCATTTCGCCCTGTATGTGTGTGATATCATTAGAATTGAATAATATTTGAGTATGTTTGATCTTTCAAGGCTTCGAAGCACGTGTGCAAAATTTGTGTATGAATGTTTGTATAGAATGTTTGTCCACAGATTTCTCGAAAACGAGATAATCCTTTTTCTTAGTTCAATCAGGCAAAGGTATTTCAAATTAAGGTACAGTGTAGGTTTTATTAAAATCGGCCAAGTAGTTTATGAGATATCGTTAATAACTGCATCAAGAAATATTTTTTTAATGAAGCCGCTTAAAATTTGACTAAATAAAAAGCTAACATAACACATTTGTCTTCTATTTGGGAGAAACAAATTCTTTTGGAGTAGGTGTATGATGTCAAGCTTACATAGACCATCATTGTATTTCCTTATATCTTAAAACAAAAATATGTTAGGGCATGAACCCATGTCTTCGGTGCAGTACTGTTCATCCGTAACACGCTTTATATTACCTTAGGGTATACGTTTGACAAAGGAGGCGTTACTTCTTAACCTAACTATAATTATGACTGACGGTCGATTTTTCAAGTCAGATATGAAATAGTCGTCGAATAAAATACAATATGGCTAATTTGAAACGTCACCTATTTATCAGCATCATTAATGTAAATGTCGTTTTAAAATCTGTCGTCTTAAAATTCAGTCTGATAAGTTTTATCTGACGTTTGAAAAATTGGCCCTTAACAGACTTTAAAATGTTCGTGTTTAAAATCTAAATTGAGTATATTAAAATCGTTTTCGTTTTGCTTTGTATCTGACTTTTGTAAGTGCAATAAGATAAGTAATAATGTAGGCCTAACATGCATGACACACTTTTTCTTTCGATCGACATGACAAAATTAGTCGATCTATGCTATTTTATCATATTCCCTAACATGCCAACCACATTGGACAAATTTATCCACAACGATAATGAGATATGTCAATTTCTAACCATTCACTCAATTTTATGTCAGATTTGGCTCAAAATGATCAACTTGACACAATGACAGATTGATTCGATACTGCCCACAGATTAGTAAGAGTATATCTAATATTGCCCACAGATAATGAATTCAAATTAATAAATATGTTAGGGATAAAAAATGTTCCACGGGGACTTTCTTTTCAATATTCTTACACTTTATTGTTTTTTGAGAGCCTAGGATAAAATTTGGCACGACTCAGTCATATATTTTTGCTTTAAATATGTTGTTTTTTATTTGTCGTCGTCGCTAATGGTGGACGATAATGTTACACGGCGAAATGTCAAAATTCGATAAAAATATGTGTGGCATGTTAGGGTTCAATGATAATTTTGTCATATTTCTAATTTTGACAGTACGACATGACTTTCATGGCAGCCATGTTAGCAACTGCGGGTATGTCGATTTTTGACAAACAAACGCGCTAAAATGCCTCGATAAACTTTTATCACGGCGTGCATCTTAAGCCTGCAGGGTAAATTCAGCTTTATCACTTACTGCGGCACGGATTACAACCACATCTATCACTCAAAATAACGTTGGTTAAGTACTAACGTAATAATTATCTCTCTACCATCTAATGTTACAATGTTGCTCGCAACAATTCATATTTATGAGAAGTCATCGCCGAAATTTTCTTCAAAGCTCCTAATTGGCAAAATATATAACTTAATGACAAATTTAAACTTATAATGAATTCCGGGTGCTCTTTTCAAAAAACAGGGACTGATTCTCAAATCTGAAGTGGTAAAGTTTGAAGACTAACAATATTATACTTGGTAGCTGTTTGCGACGTCTGTTTTGTTTGAAAAGAATTATAATTTTTAGAAAGCTCCTAATGAAAATTTATGTGACATTACCTGAGATCATTTAACGTAATTTTATCCACATAGCAAATTGTTTTGTTTTGTTAAAATCAGCTAATGTTGTTTTATATGTACTCATATTCCAAATCCTATTCTGTTGTTTGATTTATTGGTTTAATGTTTTAATATTTCATGATGATACTGGTATTAGTATTATTTTGTGGTTCAAACTTGCCTTGTTTAAATTTTAACAGTAAGATAATAAGAAGCTCTGAACAAGATTAAAATTTACTTTCAGCAACATATCAATAACCACAACCGTGAAATGTAAAAACGAACGATGACCAAACCATTTTGTACTCTACGTAAATGTTCGGTCATTACGTTACATGAAAGTATTTTGTCATCGTCAACCTACGCTTCATGACAGCCTTTCAGAGCGGCTCAAGTTTTCAATAATACAACACCTGATAATAATAAATAACAGACATTATAAGCAGGACGGAATTTCTTTCGTCTAGGCTTTCTATCAACCTTCGCGCTGAATTATTGTGTCGACCTTCTTCGACCTATGATTTTTGCGCAGTATAAGTGCTTTTGTGTGTTGATGTTTTTTTCATACTAAAGAATATCCACATCTAACTTACTGAGAAAGAATCATAATCTCCTTTGTATTTAAGTAGATTTATTTCTGTAATATCTTTTGGGGTACATTAATTATTGATTAAAAATTTCAACTATAGTTGACATTCCACTGATTAGAGCTAAGTGATTTTTGTCAACTTATATGTATAATGCGCACAGCAAAAAATGTGGAACTCTCTACCTGCATCTGTGTTTCCAATGGATTATTCTTAACCCTAAAATTTTCAAAGTAAAGTGAACAAGCTTTTTCTAGGTGAGCTTGCTCCATCATCGTCTCTGTCTATGCCACTGGTCTAGCCTGGAAACAAGAGCTAACCCATTTCTTATAAAATAAATAAATAAATACTTCGTTTCTTAAAGTTTTAGTTAACTCTTTACAATAGTTCTTATTCAAATATCAAAGACTCGTACAAGCAAGACATAGAGGTACTAATTGCATAAAGCTATAAAGCTCTACAAAAATTACTTAAAAACTGTGCACACCGCATATTTTGATGCGCGTTTGACAGCGATAGTACACTAATGCATTCGCATGCGGGAACGATACCGACAAGCATTCAACTATCACAGCTAGCTACAAGAGCGAGATTGGTTAAAATCGATATTTTGAAGTTTCGATATTTTGATTTTTGGTATTTCGTTCACAGGCATTATGAACTTTCGTATTATGATACATACCCAAAAGCGTTAGTATTTAAAAAAATGTATTTATTGGAAAAACATCACAGACATACACAAACATAAATATAAAAGATTAACACCTAATTAAATATAGAGTTTAAAAATTACAAAGAAATTTTGACTAGCATTCTCTGAAAAACATGCAATCGATAGTATAAGTAAATGACAAACAAAGAAAATAAACTAAATAACACAAAACAGTAAAAGGCTTGGATACGAACTTAGGTAGCAATACAAACTTAAGAAATATTTTACAGACAAACGTTCTCTTTGCTTTGCTTAAAACTGAAATCCTTTGATAATAAACATGTAACAAATTTTTCCGATTTTTATGTAAACGCAAAGCGAAACTGGGACTGTTTGCGTTGACCTGATTAAAGGCGCTCAGCCTACAGAAAGTGGGGATAAATATTATTTAACTCCGGACACTCCCAGGAGGTAGGTTAAAAGAATCTAACGATCTTACTTATATTTTTATCACCAAGCTGAAATCAGGTTTTCGGAGAAAATCTTTCTCTGATACAAGACTGCTTTAGATATCATAATTTAGAAGATCTAAGTCCCCGTCCAATAATATTAAACATATTAAAAGACACAATGTAATTTTATAAAGGAGTTTAGGAACAGAGCAATGTATGTTATTGATGGCCATTTATGTAGGTAACATTATCTATGTAGGTATGTATGATCTTATATTTAAGCTAAAAAGGCGTTTTAATTATTACATACAGTTAACCTTTGTTATCTGGACAGGTATATTACTTAGTATCGTAAAAAAAATGATTGATCTAGTAGGTTACTAAATCAATCAATTTATAAGCACTCATTAATGTCTTACCAAAAACAATTAATCGTAATCGTACTTCAATAACAAGTAAACACGTACTGCCATACCATAAAATAAGCAAACAAATATTGACAAAAGGTATATATAACTTTATGTAAAGGGTCTTATTATGCTTGAGTCGACCCATCAATTTCGCGTTTCGGTATTGTTGAGCTAATAATCAACTTTCCATTCAGATAAATTCGCGAACAAACTTTTTATGAAAACAAAGGCTTATTGGGGAAATCTTTATGACTTTCCCACTTGGAAAAACTTCGTTTTAAATGAATGTGACTTCAGGCAATACTTATATACGAGTACAAATAAATACAGTCAAGTGCATCTCTGATCGTTCGAAATGTGTTTTTATTTTGAGATAGGTACGACGCCTGAAAACGGGAAAACCATCTTACTCAATTATACACCACGATAAGTTGTATTGATTAAAGATTTTCAGACTTTCTGAGCTTGTGCATACAAGAGGTTAAAACCTAATAAATTAATATAGTCTAAAAGTTACAAAGAAATTCTGACCAGCATTTTCTTAAAAAACACACAATCGATAGCATTAGACACGAAAATAAATTCAAACGTGGATCAAATCTGGGACTTTATAAGCTTATACTACACATTAGAATTCACATTAGATTAATATTCCGTAAATTGGAACCTGCTTGTTAATATCATCCATCATTTTTTACTAAGATTTACTGTCACCATGAAGTCTATGTACCTAAAGCATTGAATTTCTGTGTGATCCCACATTATTTGGATTCCGCAACCGTTCGCCGACAGTCACTTCTCCGATGGACTGTTCGCCGACAAGACTTTTCACTTTGGGAAGTTTCGCCGATAGAACCTTTCATCTTTGGACGTTTCGCCGACAGAACCTTTCGCCTACAGACCTTTTGCCGACAGAACGATTTTTCTATGAGTGTTTTTATGACGACAGGATTGTTTTTTAAATGTATACATTTTAATTTGGATAAATTTCGTTTTTTATATTCATTTTATAACACACACAAAAATAATATCAACAAAATTACTTTTTGTTTTAGTTACAAATGAAATGCGTTAGTGAATGGCGCCCAATAATAGATTTTCTCACAAAAGAAACGAACGTGAAAAAAATACCAGATTTTTATTTTTAACCGACTTTAAAAAGGAGGAGATTATCAATTCGACTGAATGTTTTTTTAATATTATGTTACCTCATAACTCAGTCATTTGTGGACCGATTTAAGTTTTTTTCACCTACTTAGAGGGTTTACGAGGGAATATGACGCCAGAACTTTGTAAGGTATTTTGTAGCTTATTAATAAACAGAGTCAAAAGGTGCAGACCCCTCCCCCTATATTAATCACTTAAATTTTGCAAATAAAATTAACTTTAAAAAAAAGTAAAAACCGACTTCAAAAACAAAATAAACTAAAAAGTCTTAAAAAAACCCTTGAAAGGACTCCATTTTAGGCAAACCATTTCTTTTTGGAGTCGGTGCCATCGCATTGGTTATCTTTAGCACCACCTAAAGCGTCATCTCCAAAGCGTCATCCAAAAAGAAATGGTTTGCCTAAAATGGAGTCCTTTCAAGGGTTTTTTAGGACTTTTTAGTGTATTTTGTTATAGAAGCCGGTTTTTTAAAGTTAAATTCATCTTTTAATCAGTCAGGTATCAAACGACTCCCGGGAGTCGCATAATAATGGAATTTCTATTGTGTCTCATTCACACATACTTGACGAGTTAAGCTAATTTTACTGTAGCAAAGTGTATGTAAAAAAAATGTATGCTCATGTGTATTAAAAATAAATGTTGATTGTTGAATTTAACATGGATTAGTATTTTTTTAGTTAATTTGCTATGGCTAATTAATAACTTAAACATTAGCTTCCCTCCCACATTATCAGCCATATCATAAAACAAAATATTTACCTTTATCATTATTTAATTATCTTTTTATGACGCAAATATAATTTTATTTAATATAAAGGATGTGACATCCTTTGCTACAAAAATAGAAACCTGGTAAACTCACTTCCTTTCTTTTTGTGAGAAAATCTATTATTGGGCGCCATTCACTAACGCATTTCATTTGTAACTAAAACAAAAAGTAATTTTGTTGATATTATTTTTGTGTGTGTTATAAAATGAATATAAAAAACGAAATTTATCCAAATTAAAATGTATACATTTAAAAAACAATCCTGTCGTCATAAAAAACACTCATAGAAGAATCGTTCTGTCGGCAAAAGGTCTGTAGGCGAAAGGTTCTGTCGGCGAAACGTCCATAGACGAATAGTTCTGTCGGCGAACGGTCCAAAGATGAAAGGTTCTATCGGCGAAACTTCCCAAAGTGAAAAGTCTTGTCGGCGAACAGTCCATCGGAGAAGCGACTGTCGGCGAACGGTTGCGGAATCATTCACTTGTCATCTGAGATTTTATCGTGACGTGATTAGAATCACTTAGACGTCATCACACGTAACTTGTTAGTACTAAAATGGTTAATACTTTTGTAGCTCAAATAATTCAGTCATATCTACGTATTCGTGATCAGAGAAAAAAGTTTAATTAATGTAACGGCACACAATAATTGTTAACACTGTAGTTTTCATAGCAAAAACACCATTTTTAGGGTTCCGTAGCCGAATGGCAAAAAACGGAACCCTTATAGTTTCGTCAAGTCTGTCTGTCTGTCTGTCTATCCATCCGTATGTCACAGCCACAGAGTTCTAAAACTATAAGCATCACACCGTTGAAACTTGGTAGGTAGGTGTATTTTGTTCACCGCTATCCGATTCAGATACTAAAAGTTAAAAAAATATATATATTTAAGGGGGCTCCCATACATGAAACTAAAACAAAAAAAAATTTTACCCACACCTATACGTGTCTATGAATAGGTCTTTCAAAATGACATTGAGGTTTCTAAAACATTTTTTTTTTAATTTCTAAATCAATTTTAACTTTGTCTTTCATACAAACACTATGAAAAACAAAGTTATTTTTGCTGTCAAAAAAATATTGTGATATTTTCGTTAGGTGGAAGTGGACCCTGAATTCAGGGGGGCACGGAACCCTCAGTGTGCGGGTCTGACTCGCACTTAGCCAGTTTTTTTTGCTATGAAAACTACAGTGTTAACAGCAAGTAGCAAATATTTGTTCAATTACTCGTTTAAAAAGATGAAATATTAAAGCCTTGAGACTACATAAATTTATTTGTGTTTTTTTTTCTGTGACAGTGTCCCTAATCAGTCAACCACGACTATATTTAAGTTTTGTAAATAAATCCTTCAGTTATTATCAAAAGTTTTTTAGCTTTACTTGGCAACACTGATCGCGACGGACGTGCAGGAGTCGTTCACGGTCTTTCACACGGTTCCACGGTTTTACGGTTTTCCACAACGTTACCAGTTGCAAGCGGTATGTGATCCTGCGGTATGATATCTTGATTTAAGTGCATAAAACAGATGGTCTTTGGTGCAAAGAAGTTCTAAAGTCGACTAGATTGGACGTGCTGCGCTGTGCTTTTGATCGAAGCTCAGCGCAGGACGTCCACTGACAAAATGGACAGACGACCTTTTAGAATAAAAAATAATTATGAACATTTTATAAGCGCAGAATGTTTATTAGTGTGCTGGCTTTTCAATTCACCGTAAGCTAATAAGATTTCATTTTATTTCCTCCCTTTACAACACGTGCCTACAAAGAGATGTACTAAAGCTTCAATTTGTTCAGATTTGATTGTTACGAGGGCTATGTCATCAGTTCATCACAATCCAGAAAACTGTTTAAATCTATTCATTCATTTTGCAAAGTCGCGGGAATTTTATTGAGAAGTGGTCTCAATAAAATACAAATCAGTGTGAATTTTGGACTAGAAAATAAATACACATACATATGAATATGTTCATTGAATTAACGACAGTATGTTTGGCTTCTTACATCTTTTAAAATTCCCTCATTTAGTTTACAAATTTCTAGATAGGATGAAAATCAATAAATTGTTTACCACCATTGGTTGCCACCAAGCTATTTCTACAACACTAGTTATTAAAAGCTAGCTTTTGAATTTGGTTACAAGAGAATTTTGATTGTTCGAACTAACTTCACAATACACCCACAACTTGATCGTACTGTAGGAACATACAAAGGAGAAAATATAATTATATTAGGTAAAAAGGTAGCCCGGGAGGGTAAACACTCCAAAACATATTTTTTTAATCAAAATAAACATTTTAGCAGACAGAATTGCCTTTGTTAAGCAATCTGTAAAAATGATCAAAGTAAAATATTATTTGACCAAAAATATTTTACATTACATCATTGTGATTTACAGTGTAGGTGTATGGGCGCACGATTTAAACTCATAATTACGTTTGAAAACAACGATAAACACAAACAAAATAAGCGTTCATTGAGTACCAAATCTTGTATCTCTCTCTAAATCGCAGCGTCCTGTTCTGCAGAGAAATTTCCTTCATTCAGTCATTTTCGCGATTCACTTGTCTGCGGACGCAGTATGGCTCAAATGCTCCTGAATTCTGTAGTGTACGTAAGGTCACGGGAGAAAGTATGTGAACAAAGATACCGGCAACTTTGAAAGCATAGACTTAAGTGCATGGTTAAGTGCCAAGAAGTGTATTTATGTGTGAAAAAGTATATTGAAACAATATAAAAAGTGATTTTAGTTACAAATTCGATTAAGCTACTAGTTAAAAATTATTGAAAACATTTGTGATTAAGTTTGAAATGTGTGAACTATTTTAAATATCACTTCAAAAGTGCAGTGCGGTTTCCTCAAATCAAATATCGATTTTCAGTGACGAATGCGATAATCCGGTAAAATGTACGCAAATGTGACAGTGAAGGATTTCAATCCCCTGGAGGGGTTAAATTTGAGTGTTCCTTTAAATGGATCATTTCAGTTTGGAACGGAATTGGACATATTCTTTCAGCCAGAAAATATTTTGATAACTTTATACGTCCCTGTGATACTTCTGTCCTTAGTTGCGAACATTCTGCTCATAGTAGTAGCAGTAAAATGTAACTACACCAAAAAGTGAGTATCATTCTGTTTGTTTTTGTGAATAAATAACCTTTTAAAGTTTGACAGGTAATGAAAACGGTTGAGATACATTGTTTGGAGTATAAATCGGTATTGTTTGGTTGTAACCGTCTGAAGTTTATGATATTGTTTGTTTTATAGTTTATCTTTGGCTCGCCTTACACAGCGCAGCTGTCGTGAACTTTGGAAAATACTTCTGAAGCTTTCGTTGAGACATAACTAACCGTTAAATCAAAGAATTATCTAAAATATAATACACGTTGTCTTATCATATTACTTTGAAACAAATATAAAAACGAAAGGAAAATATATCTTAATATTACTAGATCTTGTATTCATTTTAAGCAGTCTTTGATCCACATTAGTGAACTACCTAGCTACATATTGTACCCACATTTTAAATGTAAATTACATCATGTTTCACACTGCCCCATAACGACTTTCAGTGTTTTGTGTTATGTGCCCGGCCACCTGAGCCACTTAAGCTTACCCCGTTATCATAATTTTTTTCTCCAACATTTATATTATTGTCCAATTTTAGATTTTTAGCGCAACTGAAAGGTACTTATACCCGTGTGTGGGTATAATTTTTTGTAAAAAGTAAAAACCCTACGAAAATAACAACGAATGTAAAGCCGTCACATTACTTAAGTAAAAATAAGTTTTAGGTAAATACTGTAATTTTGAAGCCTTTTGTTGAAAAGCCAGGGTTATCTTAATCCTTTCAACGATAAACAAGTATTCCCAAGCACATTAACCTTATTTATTTATCTCTTTTTATTGAATCAACTCAATAAAAAGTGAGATGAAAAAAATACAATCCAATTTGTACATTTACGGATAATCAAATGATATTTGGAGGGTGGCAACCCAAACAATTTTGCTCATCGGCAAATGTTTGCTCTTCATATTACGGGTATGATAGGAAAACAATTTTGATTAACATATCCGAGAATGTGGCTTAGTTCAGTGGTAATATTATTAGGTATACATCGTTGATATTACATCACTTCTTCAAATCAATCCATATTTGAGGGCATTAAAATGGATCATTAGGTGTATCGATAAATAAAGCATTATGTACCTCTGTACCATTTTTTAGGGTTCCGTAGCTGAATGGCAAAAAACGGAACCCTTATAGTTTACGTCAAGTGTGGCTGTCTGTCTGTCCGTCCGTATGTAGCATACCACAGCCACTTTATTCTGAAACTATTAGCATCACACCGCTGAAAGGAGACATTTTTTTTTGGGCCCAGTAGCAAGTTGTAGCGTCTAATAATGACATTGCACCCTAAATTAATCACTTATTTTTTTAAACAATTAGACGAAAGATAATGTTTAAATGAAACCGGAATAAAAAAAATCGAACTAAGAGATGCGTTGTGTTGACTATTTTTCATCACGCCATTCCTCCTTTACAAATACGTGTAAAGGAACGACGGGCTGGTTAATATAAAAACAATATCAATTATTTCAAGTACGTAATTGTGTTTAGATCACGGTTTTTCTATTTTTATTTATTTTAAACAATTGTAATCTCCGTATTAAATTTTTTAATAGCTTTTTTAAGATTTTTGCATGAAATGGTTATTTAATAAAGCCGTGGAACGGATAGCAACTTTGACAGTTATCACTGACGTTGACAGGAATGGCTGGAGTGTCATTTGTCACACTTTCCGTTTGGCGTTTGGCTTTCCGTCACCTTCCGTTTGTTTTGAATTGAGTGTATGTTTTCTCCGTTTTTTAACGAAAAATAGAAGCAAAAGGCATCAAGAATGGCCCCCATTCCACTAAACCATTATTGTGGAACTGTGCAGTGAGATTTCAACGACTGTGATTTTCAGAAACGACTGAAAATGTGCGTCAACTGGTACGTGTGTGGATTTAAGTTATGATGAATTTTCAAATATTCCCGTTAGATAACAAAAAACTAATATTGTTAATGTTTTTAAGACATTATAAGGAACAATTTAATATATAATTCATTACAAGACGTTACAATTTATGGGTGGGCCCATCCTCCATACAAGAAAAAAATGTCTCGTTTGTTACTTTTGTCCTTTGTATATTGAAAACAGCTTTCCGATTCAGATACAAAATGTTAAAAAAATGCGGGACGGTCCCCTACCTGAAAATAAAATATGTATTTGACAACTAAGCCAAAGGGACGACACAGGAGGATGTAATTGAGATAACCATAACCACCATTAAAGTACGATGTTTTTTATACAATTTTTTCTCGTATGAGGTTGTGGCTAGGTGGTCAACAGGTCGTGGACGATCCCTCAGCTCAGCAGCTGTTAAGAAAAAGATAACAAAAATGCTGCTGAAATATTTATATTAAAAAAAAATAGTGGCGCCAAGGCTTTGTCCTAAGTAGTTCTAGATCCTTTGCGCGATAGTGTCCCCTTTTTTACTCTCCTCAAAGAAAAGCCATACAAAACAACAGAAATGAGCAAAAATACCCATAACAAATGTTTTTTGGATTAAATTATTCTTTTGATTGAAGTATCTGCAAACACGTCCGTATTTTATTGGTTTTCTACGCGCGAATGGAATACACGTATCGCAAATAGCGGTAATTCTTATGGGAAGATAATATTATACTCATCGCATACATGAACATAACCACCTTTCCTTTTCTCCATCGGAGCACAAGAAGCGTGTGCGGTTTCCACTCTTATGAGATAGATACCTACTCGTATGTTACCAGCAGTACGTACTCGCAAAATGGTTGTCCATTTCTTTTGCGTACGGCTTTTTATGTGCGTGTCCCTTGGCAACTCTACATTTTGATGTTTTCAATACAAGAGCGGAAAGGCAGTTACTAGTCGGAAAAATTAAAGATTGAAAATATTACCTTTGCAACACAACCATCGTAGGTTGAATCACCACTTAATAACAGCTGGGATCATGGCCCCAATACCTCGATTTAAATACAAATAATGGAATTGTATTACTGTTATATTATTTACACTTAAAATTATCCTACCAGTAACTTCTCACTGCTGACTGTTCAAAACCTTTGAAAAGTTACGATTTTCACTGGGCACAGTAGAAATTGCCAAGTCAGAGGAAATTCGTATAAATTAGCATTAGCATTTAAACTTTGTAGCTTGAAATTGAGATAAATTACTAAGGCCCAAAGAAAAAGGGTTTCGGGTTGAAGGATCCAAATTTGTTCCGATACTCATTTGATAAGTCGTTAAATTATGCAGATAAATGGCGGTAAATAATTAAGAGAACCAAGAAAATTTTATTTTATCCGTGATTCCAGGAACTTTGTTGGTATTTAAAATGTTTAAATATTTTTTTCTTTTCGTTCTATTCTGGAAATGACCACAGCCTCAATTAACATTACATTAACAAAAAAAACATTTAAGGGCTTTTTCTTTTAAGAGTAATGGTCTGTCCTTAAAATATTGCAAGAAAGTCAGGCTTTAGTAATTATTTGGATACCGTTTTATAAAATTACACAAAGTTCTCTCAGTAATTATCTACCTTTCTTTGTAATTATCGCCCCTATTTCAGTGGCTACATAATTATTTGTCAGAGTCGCCAGGCACACGAATTTATGTGTCACGGTTCGCATCGCTTTGCCACAAAAGGTTCTGTAATGGTTTACATTTAATCAAACTGGAACTGCAAAAAGCGAATTGTATGTAAGTAAACATAATATGTAGAATACAAAAACTCAAGTTGTAAGTAACTGAAAATAAAGTTATGCTTGTAAACTAGCGGTCCCAGCTAATTTCGTTCCGCCCCGTCCCGACCCGGCCCCGTTATGTATTTACTATTATATTCGGGGTGACGAAATCCAACAAAGTAGAAATCATGAAAATTGATCCACCTGTTCTTGATATAAGTGGTGTAGCTAACAAGATTTCATTGTATGCATGGTAAAAAAAAATTCAGCTCAGTTTCTCATTAAATCTCAAGTACCTAACTTCAATTTTTACATAATTATCAACTCAACAGTATTGTTTAATGTTTTCTTCTCAATAGCCTCAAAGAAATAATAAAAGTAAGTGAATACTGTGTTTCTATTTTGTCACTTTTCGGAATCATCTCAAATTGCACTAATGAAACTTAAATTAAATAAATAATTGCTTGTACTAGGTAAGGTGCTCGTAGCGCAGTGGTGGCAGCGCTTTGGTAGTGATACCGAAGTTTACCGAACTTACAGCGCGATCGGTGTTTGGATGGGTGACCATTCCGACCATATAAGTGGCGTCTATCACGAGCATCTCCGTGCTTCGGAAGGCATTTTAAGCAGTTGGTCCCGGCTAATATCGGTTGATATTCGTTTTTAAGCCAATCCAGAGGCCCTATGGGTGGCTTGATAAAACCTGACAGCAAAGTTAGTCGCTTGCCTTGCAAACACCCCTCCGCCAATCCGTACTGAGCTCGCGTGGTGGAGTATGGCTCATACTACCTCATATTTGAGGTAAGGCCTTTGCCCAGCAGTGGGATGCTTACAGGCTAACATTCTTTTTTTTTCTTGTAATAATTATAAACAGGCATATAAAAATTGGTTTCTAATAACGAATATTTAAACATTGCAAAGAACTTACGCTAACTGCTCCCATTCCATAAAATCAGATACACGTAAATCCCTAGCTATTACCTCAATCTCAGAATCATTTGACCCGTAACGATTCAAATAGATATCCAGACAAATTGATGTCATTAGATATCCCGTAATTGGGACGAAATAAAGGGTGGAAATGTGTAAAATATGCCAGATCACGAGACGTGTTACATATTGAAAACCCTTGGGACGCAAAAATCCTTTCAGGATTACACCGAGAATTCGTTAAAATTAAACGTGTTTCAAGACTTCCCGTTTGAAACCAAGAGAGCTACTCAGTATCAGTAACTTAGAACGTTCCGGGACAGTGAACGCCTACATGCGAGAAAACACTAAAACATCTATTGTGTCTGGATTAGTGTCCCGAAACGTGTTAACAACTAGCGTTATTATAACTGGCATTACGTACAAATTGTGTGCCACTTGAATTTACGCCTCTTATCATCAACGCATAGGTAAAAATAAATATTCATCATTTAAATTTAAAGGAACACGTACAATCTTGTCATGGAGATGCGACACATTTAGCTTGGCCTAGATTTTCTAAAGGTATATAAAAGATATGACTTTAGTAACTACTTCAGATTATAGTCCCTAGTTATGCCTGCTTACAAAAGTTCAAGCCTTCTGACTAGGCAATGTTAAACTATTTTGAATTGTACCCATTGTTTGACATAAAGGTTAGTTCGAAATTTGAACAAGATGTGGGTAAGCAATTAGCAACAGATGAGGGCACAACAGACCTTCCAATGATTAAACGTTTTGAGACAGATATTGTAATTTGGGCGCGTGACTACAAATCACTCGACAAACCATTGCCCAAGAGATGGATGAGATAATTGGTAGGCAATATTAGATCACTTTGACAAACCTGCTGAAGACTACCAATGATAATAAATATTCTGATGTTATAAAACCATAGTTGTGTAGAACATAATATGGATAGTCGTTTTAATCAGTCAGGTATCAAACGAATGCCGAGAGTCGCATAAAAATGGAATTTTTATTGTGTCTCGTTTACACATACTTGACGAGTTAAAGATAAATTAAGAAGTAATAATAGTCGAAGGTTTTGATACCAAAAAGTTCAGTAATTGAAAAATAACCAATGTCAAGCCGTACAACTTTAAAAAAATAATAGTTTTTTGATGAGAGATGACATATCTTGTGAATTTGTATTCAAAGGGAGGTTTTGTTTCGTTTTCTTTCTTAAAATATAATTCTATTCAGATGCCTCAAAATTTATATACATTTTTTTGTATTTTTCATGTTATTTACATTTTTATGGCATTAAGAAACCTCCTGTACCAAACAGTTTTTTTTATTTATTTTATTGTAAATGCTGTGCACTTCTAAAATTAGTGTGATGTTCGTTAAAAATCTTTTACCTTTAACCTTTTCTCTTAGAAAATACTCTTTTCATGTATTTCATATTTAGGTATTCAAGTAGTCCACGTGGGCAGTGGCGAATTAATCATATATAATGAAACATCTCTTAGCCTGAAGAGTATTTCTCGAAAGGTTACGGTTTACAAAGTAGTTGTCTGATAATAATGCTAAAACAGGTACGCAGATTATGCCAGATAATGTTTGATGTTTCACTTCAGTTTCAGCAAGTGCGACCGTTTTTAAATTAAATAATACGACATCAAAAGTTCTTACGAGAAGGAAATTACGCAATGACTGGGGAATACACGTCATATTATGTTCTGAATAATGTAGAGGTTACCTATGTAAAAGTATGAGAAAAGTCTCGAAGACGTGTGTATTAGCAGTATTAACACGTCAAACGGTCGTAAGGTGAAAAAATTTGTTTCGTCACCGTCCCACGGGCGTTAGGTAGGCGAATAATTTATTCACTATTAGTTGCTTTTCGTTTTTATAATGTTTTGTCACTATACAGACATAATCATAGAAATTGCACTTGTAAAAAGCAACCGTGACTCTTTGTCCGTCTGTCACAGAGTCACGGTTGCTTTTTACAAGTGCAATTCACATAATGCACTGTTCACTACTTTCCTTCAAAAATGTATATTTTATTTTGATACGCAAAATTCGGACTTATAGAGCTAGTTTTGTAGAGTTAGAATCTTAGGTACGTAAGATACCTATGATAACTGTTTAACTCGTCAAGTATGTGTAAACGAGACACAATAAAAATTCCATTGTTATGCGACTCCCGGCATTCCTTTGATACCTGACTAATTACAACTTGGACAGTCTCAGCAACATTTTACGTGATAAATGTGGGTTCGAATTATATCTATATGATAAGGTTTACTTTGAATTGCCTTAACTCCGTATTTCTTCCCTGAGCACTAAATGTTGGTGTTCATTTCCTATTTAGCTAACTTTGTCGCTTTTGATATCAAAGCATCAAATTATACTCAGGCTCCTGACAACGCTTTATTAATTAGGAAATTTCACTTCATAAAATTATCATGGAGAACAACTGAAGAGAAAAATGAATGAGAAAATTTATTATACTGAACTCCTAAGTAGGCCAATAAAGTTTTCTTTTGATATCTCTATATATTATACTTGGAAGTGGAAAAAGGAAAATTAATTTGATTAAGTCATTAATATATGATGTCATCAGTAAATGACAATAATTAGGAATCATGAAGAAAGAACTTGTAAATTGTGAAGAACTTTTAAAACCAAACAACAACATAAAATGTTATTGAAATCTAAGTTGATGATTTTGTTAATAAAATACCATAAAAGGTAGGCTGGTAACCAAGTTCTTTCAAAGCTCAATAGATTGCAGCAGTTTCTGTACTGCATAACGATCTACGATGTTTTAAATAGATCTATGTTATTTATTCCTAGGTAATCGTGAGTATGAGAATTCTTAGAATATGAAGACTATTATTGGGAGGGTGGTAATCTTATATTCTGTGTCCCTGTGTCTCTGAAGAAATGGATATTGGAGCCTTTACGTTTTACCTGTAAGAGCATTTTGTGCTTAACTGGCATTTAAATCCGCAAGCAATCTGGCCAGCAGGAATTCCCATGGGCCTGTATGAAAAATTAAAGAAGAGTTTGACAGATAAATAGACTTTACAAAACACTTAAATCACATGCATAATACAGGATATTCAATATTAACAAAATGCATCATTGTCGGTTTTTAGAGTTTTATTTGTGATAGTACAGTCGGCAGCAATAAGATAGCGACATCCAAGGCTGTCAAATAGTTAGTTACAGCCCAAGTGGTCAAAAATATCGATACACCCGTGACGCTCAAATAGATAGAGACATTACATTCGTCAAAAGTAACGGAACACGCATGTCACCAATTATATCGGTTCTACTTGGGCGCCACTTATATGACGACAGCCAAATCACCATATGTTACTTAGCAACATCCTCGCCATAAACATCGATACATCTGCAAAATTACACCCTGAACAATGAGCATAGAGCTCACAATTAATTACTTGCTGGGAAGTAACAACGATGACAGTTATCTGGGATTAAGGTGACAGGAGTCTATCTCTTTCCTTCCTCTAAAACTTTGTATTTAACTAAACTGATTGTTTGTGTCACTATTTTTGACCACTTTGGGTGCTTGGTTACTATTGACGTTTTGCCTGTCGCTATAATAATGGCGACTAGCGTGTGTCTATGTATTTTGACAATACGGTGTATCGATATATTTGGACAGGCTGGGTGCACTCAATAATTTGAACACTTTGGCTGTATCGATGTTATTGACCACTTTGGCTGTATCTAACAATTTGACAGCCTTGGATGTCGCTATCTAATTGCTGCCGACTGTACTTAGAACAACTAAACCATTATCAAATAATCTATCCAATGAAAAACACAAATTGAGCTCGTGATTTCAACGGATCAACATAGTTTTGCCGGCGTAACTGACAAGTGGCAATATTTAAACCTTCTTTGTTTAGTTGTGTAGTTACATTTGAGCTGTGTCCGGTTGTTTTGATACTCAGGCTACCTTTGATAATTAATTTTCCATTCCTCACAAATATAACATAAGTAGCCGGTAGAAAAACATAATATAGTCTAGATAGTTGTTATAACTTTTCGGGAATGGCTACAATATTTTTGGTTGGGAAATTTTGTAGATGGTTTTAGAAGAACTTAAAACATTTTTAAGTAGATTTTGAATACGGATGAGTATAAAAGCGATCTTAGAGAAAGTAATGATTCGGTTTTGTTACGCAACATGTATATAACCATAAAAACTATGATTTCGTCATGACTGTTATATCTGGTATCCCTTAAGACTATGACTCGTAACTTCGGCATTAAATCGCAACACACCCATACATCATAACCAGCAAACAGCCGCGCCCGCACGGTTCAATTGTAAACGGTCAAATATTGGACACAAACATACAATTAACTGCGACACGCTTACGTCGCTTGTGTGATGTTTTGAATTTAAATTAATGTATTCATTAAATGTTTTGTAGTCATCGTTTTAATTAAAAGTAGGAATCTGTCATCACATGATTTTGTATGAAGTTTATCTGTTATTCGAGCAGCCAAAACGTAGCCTCCTACGGTAGTAAAATTGTAAGCTTGGGGAAAGCTTCAGAACTTCAGTCTCCAAAGTTTGCTTCTCTCAGATAATCAACTAGACTAACTAACGTACACAATTCTCAATAGACACGTTTCTACTCGTATATAGATTTACTTATCACACACATCACTAACAAAAACTATAGTTAATGTTTTTGATTTGTAAGTTTAATCTTAGGTTTTCGTAGTGCATTTGTGGCAGCGCTTTGATTATAATACCGAAGTTAAGCAACTTACAACGCGGTCGGTGTTTGGATGGGTGACAATTCCGACCATACATGACGTATATCACGAGCATCTCCGTGCTTCGGAAGACACGTTAAGCAGTCAGCATTAGTCGTTAAGCCTATTCAGCGGCCCTATGGGCGGCTTGATAAAATCTGACAGCAAGGTTAGTCGCTTGCCTTGCAAACACCTCTGCCAATCCGTACTGGCCCGCGTGGTGGAGTATGGCTCATACTACAGCAGTGGGATGCTTACAGGCTTACTCTTATCTTAGGTTTTTTACATTAATTCCTCAGATATTCCGTGTGTAATTGTTTTCTTAAACTGCTGCGAATATATTCACGAAATTTATTCTGCATTTACGACAAAAAATCACAATACTGTTATTGGAAAGAGTGAAAGATATTATTTATTATTCGTATAACTAAGATAATACGGTACATGGCATATTCCTTGTTGGTATAGACCCAAGCCAAATTCAATAATGTCGGTCGCATACGAGTCTACGTGCGCTGAATGAGTGGCTAAATAAAGCACAAAGAAATTCTTATTACACCTTAGGGTGTGGTTAATAGAGGACAAAAGACATTTTCTTTCCCGGTAGGTACCGGGTCAAAGAAGGTTCTTTTGCCAATCACAATATTACTGTATTTTATTTTTGGAGTCAATTAATATACAATAATTTGTGAACAAATGAAACACTCAATATTGTTTATCTCAAATCAAATAAAAAACATACCTAGCGGGTAATATTTCTAATGTTATCCTTCCTTTATATTTCTCAGGCAAGAAAAAAATTTCAAGGTACCTAGGAACTTGAAAGTATTGCAAAATGCCAACCTTTTTGCTTCGATGAAATAACTTTGTACATAGTTTATATAAAGAAGCCTTCTTATCATTATCAATGAATAAATATTGTCTGCCCCAGGATATTTTATATTTTAAGCATTAGTAATTGGGGAATAATAAAACGAGCGAATAAAAAATAACTTGGCGACTGATGATGACGTACTGTTTTAATCACTTGAGCGGTATGAATTTGAGTAAGCGAATAATTAGCTAAACTAACGACGAATATTGATTAATAATAAAATCCAGAACAAGCTTACAACAAGTGGGCTTAGTTATATCCATTTCAGATATAAAAATACTATCCGGGCGACTAAATTACTAACTGAGCGAATAGAAATACAGAGGGGGCAGCTTTAATATTAAGATATTTTCAATTTTTCCAATTGAGGTTTTACATAACGAACTACAAAAAAGTTCATTCTGAGCAAAGTTTGTGAGCTGCTTAATTAATGATTATTGGTTACTGATCTATTAACTATCTATCTATTATCTATTTGAGGTCTCTTATGTTTTATATTTTATGCAAACTATAAAATGATTATTATTAACAACACCACCACTGGAAGCAAAAATTATACCCATTGGAAAAAAATGAAAACTAGGCCGGGCTAGCACTTATCTACTTAGTGACGATGAGTAGTAGAGTTCCTCAACCCTCATACCAGTTAATGTTCCTTACAGTATTGATAAGAAAATCATTTTTTTTATCGACTGAAGCGTCTTTTTTTAGGGCTTCGTAGTCCAACGGAACCCTTATAGTCTCGCCATGTCCGTCTGTCCGCAGTTCAGCGCAGAGTTAGATGTTAGAAAACTGTAATTTTAACTCCATGACAAAGTGGTGAAATAAGATTTTGAGAAATATTTTTTTAATATACCTTAGTAAACATACTTACATAAAATAAGCAAAATAATTGTCATGTAACTTTTTGCACAATTTAAATGCTTACATACATAGTATATACGGAACCCTTCGTGCGCGAATCCGACTCGCACTTGGCCGGTTTATTATTATTTGATTTAGGTAAACGCAAATTGATTATTATTACTTTTTCGTAATACATTGTTTAATTTAATTACCTATAAGAATATTTAGTGTATCTTCAAATAGTATTTTCATAAGATGATTTTTTATTTAAATGTGGCCTCTTAATACGCTACTTCGATTAGTATTTTTCAAAGCAGTTTTTGCATTCGAAACACTTCATATAAGATTAAATACCGCTCAGTTTGAAAAATCCATTTGCCAAATATTGGAAAAAATGCAGGTCGTAATGTTGACACTCAATCAAAAATTGGGTCGCTCATATATTATGAAGCTTCTCATTTTGTATTTAAAGTAACTCAAATTATTCTTTGTTAGTTGCTGATCTGTTGATTTCTCGTCACTCGCACTCAGTCGCTCACTTAGTAATTCTATAACCTAAATTAAGTATTTTTGACACTTAAAACATTAATTTACAGTCGCTTGTTTAAATACTACCCTTAGTATTTTATGTCATGTTTCTTTAATAATGATTGGAAAAAGCGCAGTTTTGTATGAAATAATGTAAACAGTGTAAGATTATATTTTTCTGTGTAACAGTGAAGAAATGCAATTTCCCATTGTGCGTAATGGCCGATATTGCCAATTGATCATTTTAATTTACCTATCAGATGCATAGAACACAGATTCATAAATAGTCAGAAGGAGTAAACTCGTCTCAGCGTAACTTTTTCATGCCTAATTGCGCAATCTATTGTTAGCAATCGTAGTGTCAGCAGAGGCGCCGGGCGCAGGCAGGGCCGTTCGGTTGGCAGACAGACCTCGCTGGGACTCTTTACACTGAAGACGCGTGTGTTCTACCTATGTAAAATCCTTTGTTTGTGGTGGCTGAATATATAAAGTATGGAAGAATACTTTTATTTACCATCGATCCCATGATCGATAACACTATCTATTATTGTATTGCTGTAATTTGTTGATGTTGATGATGTCATGTTTTACGCATGTAAATTTACTATAATTTGTACTGAACATGGAGATTAATATAGTAAAATATTCAAACCCCTCAGCCAAACTGCATTTTAATAAGTATGGTTCTCGAAACTTCTTGATTAATTACCAGCGAGTGAGTTAATACTGTAAAAAATCATCACAGTCATTTTAAGTTTTAAATTAACTCGTCAAGTATGTGTGAACGAGACACAATAGAAATTCCATTATTATGCGACTCCCGGCAGTCGTTTGATACCTGACTGATTAAACAAGACTGTCACCGGTCACATATTCGTGATTATAACATGAATATTCAGGCTTCGTATCCCATCCGGGCATAGCAATATATGCATAGAGACGTAACGTATTAGGTTTTTGAAGACAATGTTTTGGTAAAAAAGCTAGAAATCCTACGCCAATACGTCACGCTAGCTTGTCGAATAGAATGAGGATTTCTAGTTGACTTAAGAATTATACTGCAGTGACCGTAAATTCTGTACCTCAATCACGAAAAACTAACGACTGCGTAAGCGTATCAAGAAATGTCAATTCGTATGGAAATTGGATAAAAAAATTGGGAGTGTGTAAAAAAATACTTTTTAATGTGGATTTTGACATTTCTCGATACCCTTACGCAGTTAGTAGGTTTTCGTGATTGGGGTACTGCTCCAATAAGTCACCCTCGGAGAAGTATTGGATCAGCCTGTACATGTTTTTATCGTTAGAAAAGGTTAGATAATACTGGTCTAGTTCCACGCCGTAGTGAGCTCGAGCGACGTCCTTGAGTACCATTCCTATATACCGATCTGGGCATAGTTGTTACGAAATAAAAACATGAGCAAGTTTGCTCAGAACATAAACTAAAGTTCAATCAACTTTGGTTTTGATAGGATAATCTTTAGTAATTGTTATTGTTAGGATCCAGTTGGGCAATAAGTTGACTGTAAGTTATCTATCATTATATTGATGCTGTTCGTTTCTTTGATGTTGGTAGAGGCGTGGTAAGGGGGGCAATTCACTAACGGCAACATCACCACTGTGTTCGACATCGAGCTTGAATTTCAGAATAGCTTGACGGTTCTAAAGGCGCTGCTCAATGTTGAAGTAAAAGAAAATCGACAAACTATCTTATCGTTCTCGATGTCAGCATTGTCATTTGCTTAGTGAATCGACATACAGTTTATCCTTAGTTATAAAGTTTCCGCCTACAACAGCGTAGCATACTATGACCGTGTTAGGAACATGTCAGGCTATGACACTGTTTTCGACCATCGTCACCGACCAAACCGACGCGCGACGGTGTCGTGCATGGAGCGTGTCAGCACCGGCAAAATTACACACTGGCTCACTCTCGCTTTTATTTTATTATTTATTTTATTTATAAAGTACACAAACAGATTACAGTCTTAACTAGCTTATAAATAAGGGTTCTAATTAAATTACAGACAAAACTGTAGTCCAATAATAGTGTACATAGCATGATTTTATATATATCGAAGCATAGTGTGGAAGTTAAAGATTAGAAGTTAGAATGAATTGATATTTATATAACAAACCAAATGGAAAAAAAACAATAACAAATCAGCAGTTATTCAATTTTGCTCCATTATCGGTGGAACAGAACACTCTAGATCCGTTCAGTGTGCAAAGTTAAGCGTATCGTGTCTGATACGCTCCGAGCACGGTCATGGTATAGTACGGTGAAGTTGGCCCCGATTTTTTATGTAACTTTGGCCTGGGCTGTGGGCCTATATCTTAGTCAGTAATTTTCATAAAATATATGTAGTGTTGCCCAAGTCAATTTATCGTGAAAGCATACACATCTGTATAACCATAATTCGGATGTGTGTATAAAGAAGTCCCAAGTTATATTTTGGTTTGTTTCAGCTAATCCTAATGAATCCCCGGCTAGCCCACGAAAAAATGGCTTTGATGCATATTTTAACGAGAAAACGTTAAACTTTCTTTTCATAGCTCAAAAATATATTATGCTATGTATAATAAAACAGATTACCACCACTACTAACGCCTTCCTTTCAACATTAAGTTATCTTGTATTACTGTTTATGTTCTTTGCCATAAATTTGAGTTGTGCAATAAATATATATAAATAAATGTTTTATTTCATATTACTTTAGTCAAAAACTATACTGCACTACAATGTGAGTATTATTTTACTTAGGTATAAAATAATAATCTTCTGAGACAAATGGAACGTTATGTCCATCGAATACCGTACAGTAACCAATCGGCCACCTGCGTTAGTAGGGCCTTTTGAAACTTGCAAGTTTAATCTTGACGCAGGGTCAACTCAACAATTTCTGCCTTTTGAAGATAGGACAATCAAGTATGTCAACGAGAGAGAGAGAGATATGTCTTCGACTGATCTGTTGTTCACATGCTAAGTATTTACTGTAATATGTGGAGGTTCAGCTACGCTATGGCATACGCTGAAAAAACGAGCGCGCGAGCGAGGGCAAGTGCGAGATGGACTCGAACATGAACGGTTCCGTACCATTGACTAGGTAATTAACATAGGTGAAGATTTCAAATGCCTACCTTTTGCCATTATTGATATCAAGCAAAAAAATCGAGTTTGTTGTATGGGAGCCCCTCTAAAATAATTACTACATTTTGTTGATAAAGCGGCAACAGAAATACATAATTTGTAAAAATTTCAACAGTAATTTATCTATGTCGGTTCTTGTTAAACAGCCTTGTGACAGACAGACGGACAAACAGCGAAGTCTGAGAACCATATTGGTCCCGTTTTTACGCTTTGGGTACAGAACTCTAAAAAACTATAAATATCGATAGTTACGAATGTAACTAGAACTTTTAATCGCTCGTCAGGGACTGCAATCGAGGCTGACGTGGTAAATGATGATCTGCAGTAAAGATAAGTGGTTAACCCAGCTGGCAGCTAGCTCTCTCTTTCTACACGCTATATATAACTATGTTTAATTTACGAATATTGCTTTTTAATAACAATTTACTACGGGATTTAAACATCAACATTCAAAAAATGCTTATCCACATTGTTTTGAATGATGGATTGATGAAGAAACATGTCAACTCGCTAACGCTTACAAAATACCACCGGCTCTATCTATAATGTCTGGATAGCCAATTCTCCTAGACATGAGAGATGAGACCAGCTAGCCATGGATGGAGGGTTTTATTTCTTGTTTTCAGGTAGTTTTCAAGTGAACATAATATTATTGTGCTTCGAAGTTATGTCTATTTGCATTGTTGTGTTTGGAGACCATTAAATCAAGCGAATTCGTTGGTCTGTTATAGTAGTCAAAACGGAATAATTTGCGGATCCAGAAATATCTCGTTACCTATAATACCATTCAAAATTTCCCTTTGGTATTATTTCGATACCCGAGGCGTTTGTGAAGCATTAAAGCCTTTATCCTGATCGAGATCAGGTAGGCCTTTGTTATATCAATTATCTATAAATGAAAGCAGTATACTCCGTGGATTGCTGAACAAATGTACTTCGTTAGCGAAATATACATACATGTCAGTAAAGTTCTAGGCCTGACAACATAATAAGAGCGGATTAACCACATACAGAGTCAAGGTTCAAAAACACTGTAATTGGTACTTAATTTGAGCAAGAAATATTCAACTTTAAGTTTCTAGTACCTAACCACGGTAACCTGTCGCTCACTGAATAATTAAAAATATTTTGTTTGTTTAAATTATAATTTACCAAGGGCCTGTTTACCATCGACTATTAGGCACGAACTTGGATGAATATTCGTCCAAGGGCACGAATCAACTAATAATCAAACGTCATTCCGTATGGAGTATAATCAGTATTGACAGATAACGCTAACCACAAATTGTGAACTGATCGTAACTTAATTACTAGAATGATTTCAGTATTCAAATTACCTACTATGCTATCACATATTTCCAAATGAATGCTTACAAAATTACCTTTACCGAATCTGCTACATCGAACCGCAACTATCCGATGAATACCATAAAATATATCAAATAAGAAGAGTGAATTCTTTTTCATCTATACAGTATATATTTGTTTTCTATTCTTTCTGTGAAATGCGATGCACGTTTTAGATTGATAATGTGCTCGTATTACGGTATTTCCATCATAACAATGCCTTCGTAAGATTTTACTTCAATCGGAATTTACGCTTATTGGGAGGCTATGCTACGATATAGCTTACCTCATTGAGGCACTTACTGACAAACGTATGTTCCAAACATTTTTTCACTTTTGTTCTATTAAGCTTCAGTTTAGCTTCTTGATTGTGATTTGATAATGTTCTTTGTTCCTCTAAAGACTAAGCTGGGCATATAGACTCATCGCTCTCGTATCTGTCTAGAAATTAATAAGTATTTTATAAAAAACTATAAATCTGAGCATCAAATTATTTGGAATAAATTAATTGTGTATTTAGTTTCATCAATATATAACCAATTGTTTTCATTTATTATAAGGTAAGTACTGACGGCAACACATCGAGCTATACAATGCAGTATCTTATGCTGTTGGAAATAGAGCTATTTTTCAATATAATTTTTTGTTGAAAAATACTTCGCCAACGCTTTTAAAAAAATATTTTATTAATCTGATAGTCAGTCTGCCTGGAAATGTTTCAGCATTGTTCTATCGCGTCAGGACCACCTAGAAGTTTAAATACCACGTGCAATCCTGCCAGTATTTGAGTACAACAATCCCAAACGTTCGTTGGAAACGTTCAAAGTTTTGACCAATATTTTTTTTTTAAAAACCTGACCAAAATTGTTTGACCATTAAAGAATAATTCAACTGATAAGGGCAGCATCGCATAAAATTCTCGTTAATGCGTAAAGTTATTAATAAAACATACTCCAAACTACGTTGCAAACCTTAATTACTTATTAATATATTATTTGCAGTGTGTTTATTATCTTATAAACCGCAGCTGTGTTCATGTTTATTATCAATTTACCTACTATACAGAAGACGATGAATATGCAAATCTTAATAATACATTCGTTTGGATTACAACCACGCACTGAAGACAATTATTCAGTATAATATCAGTGGTACAATAACACTACAGAAGCTTATTAACTAGCTAAAGCTAAATTACTAGTCAAGGGAAATTCAAATTTCGTCCTAATATTTTGATAGGTAGTTTCATGTCTACGCAAATCATATAAACAATGCCTACACAATTTAGATAAAAAATAAGAACGAAGTTTCACTAAGCTTCTCAGTCTTTTGTAAAAATAACTCTAATCGGCTTAAACGACTTTAGCAATAAATTAATATACAAAAACCGGCCAGCTTAAAAATATTCATAGCTGAAATAAGGAAAACCTGTTCTTGGAGAAATGTAAATTATTTTTCAGTGTTGATTTTCTTTTCCGTAAAAGACTTCTCAAAAACCTTTAATTTACGATTATGGATTATTTGTAGTAAAATAGTGAAAAACAATTCAGTAAAGTACCTAATTGGTTTTGTTTGATATTCTCCTCTTTTATAACAGAAGTTTTTATAGTGATGAAAACCATTGCATCACCTCTTTAGGTTAGGTTGTAGAAAACTATGTTTTTAAATTATACTTGCTTCTTTTACAATCACAAACTTTTGTCTGCACCACATTTATTACAATTACAACGATACCTCTTTTACTTTTATCCGTCAAGCCGCTTGCATCGATCTAAAGGGTGTAGACTTGAATCTGTGTAGTACTTACAGAGGTGATTCTATACCTTATACTGACCACAAAACCTATAAAAAAAATTACTTATAGTCTTTTTTTGTGATTCGTGTCTGTCTAGTACTTCATAGTTGAAAGTCTACACCCTGTATAAAGCGTAAAAGAAATGGACGTAAGTTCATATTGTGTTCGAAAAACATTTCCTTGCTCAGGATAAGGATACTCCTAACCTCACCTTAGCCTGTTTGCCAGTTATTTATTCCAAATTGAAATTTTATTTCATTATTTTGTCACAAAACCAGCGACCGGCCTTGAGATTCGTTAGCCGTTTGCTATTTGGCTACTACCCAAAAATACGAGCTTGACAATAGTCCAGGCACGATGACAACTTCAAAAAATACCTGCACATTTGTGGAGTACGCAAAAACTCAACCCCACTGAATTTCCAATCGGAATGTGTAGGAAACCATCAACCCCAAATCAAATATATTTTTGAAACGAAAATCTCCATCTGCTGCACGTTAAAAAATAAAAGCATACTCCATCTCTTTAGGAATTATATTTATACCTAAGTCCAAAGTTTTAAGGTATTTTTTAAAGTTCATGAAAAAAGGGCGTTTCGGTAGAGTTTGTGGCAAGCGTCTACTAGTTGGCACATACTCACAAATTGCATGTTTTTTTACTTAAATTGCAGTCATACATATTATACATGAAAGCTTCAATAAAATTTCAGTTGGCACATACAAATCAGTCAGCTAGGACATTGACGATAATGTATGGAATCAGAAAAAAAACTGACAGCAAGGTTCGTTGCTTGCCTTGCAAATACCCACCCCTCCGCCAATCCGCACTGACCCCGCATGGTGGAGTATGGCCCTTTATACCTCACATTTGAGAAGGCCTTTGCCCATGGGATGCTTACAGGCTTTAACTTTACTTTTTTTTATTACCTTTTTATTGGGATAAAAGGGGGCAAGTGCAGCTCGCAGAGCGCAAATCAGAGCAGGACACTATTGGACATATTTGTATGTCCTCTTGCTATGTCATAATTTCACACAGCTTTAAAAGATTCGGTATTTCTTTATGTTTTAAAGTTATTATCACGACACGATCTGAAGGCTTTGAGAGTTATAAAGGTGACGAATGTTTGAGCAGAAAGTCTTCTTTACATCGTAGTGTGCCAAAGAACTTAAAGAAGGAAGGGGGAAACAAGTTTTAGGGACTGCTAGTAAGACTTAAGCTGTCTTAAATACGGTTTATTTTTGTTGCAGTGTGACGAATATATTCCTGGTGAACTTGTCGGCAGCTGATCTGCTGGTGACAGGCGTCTGCATGCCCATCCAGCTCAGTAAAGCCATCACCCTCGTCTGGTTCTACGGGGAGACTGTGTGCAAGATCGTCAACTATATCCAAGGTATGTGAATTATGATTATTTTCATTAATCGTAAAATGAAACTGTCTTCTAGTATATAAAATCTTAAATCGACTATCTTAGTATACCGTACATTTTATATATTATTTGATCTACTTAAAAGATCCTTACTTTTATCTCTGTGACCGTTTTCATTAAAGGACCCTTACTTTCTTTCATCTATTGAACCATAAATAGTTAGTATCTATTTTTATATTAACATTTTGAATTTAATCATGTAAAAAAATCCATTATATTCAAAGTCAAAGACATTTATTCCAGTAACAAAATACATTGTGTAGGAAAATAAAATAAAATAAATCCATCTTTAAAAGAAACCATCTCATGATGTATTCTATGACTACTATCCCAACTGCGACCCCTACTACTCACTCATTGTACCTTTTCACCCTTCCAAATGTTACATAAGGGTTCCATTTGATATACTACTTTCTTGCAAGTGATTATGTATTTGCGCCGTTTGGCGTTGGAACGTTTGGGCCGTGGGGGCCTTCGGCTAAATTGCTGTTTAGAAAAAATTCGCCAAAACTAAATTCTGTTACGGCCAATAATAAAGCTGGCTGGTTCCTAGCTCAAAGGATTAGCATAGCTATCCAACGCGGCAACGCAGCCAGCATTATAGCCTCCTTGCCACGAGGAAATCGTTTCGTTTTTGAATAGGGTAGTCTTATTTTTCTAAGTTGTTAACAATACATTGATTCAAATCTCAGATTTTTGTTCTATCCGCAATTGCCAATAACTTATTCACTTCCAGGTGTAGCAGTAGCAGCCAGCGTCTTCACGCTGACAGCCATGTCAGTCGACCGCTGGCTGTCCATCTCCCCAGAACCTCGGATGCGTCCCCCTGGCAGGAGGCAGGCTGTCATGCTGTTAGGTCTGCTCTGGTGCGCAGCGCTGCTCATCTTCATACCACTGCTGATGGTGGCCGCTGTGAGGAGGGAGACGGTGCCGATTATTTCGAAGGCTTATAAGAATATTTCGGTACGTATATTTTTGGTTGGGAGTTTGATTCGGGTCAGTGTAGGTACTTTTGTAATAATTTCATTTCATGTTTTTATTAATTTTAACAAACGGGTATGAAACTTAGGCTCATTTTTCAGTCCGCCGTTTAAATTTTGTTTGAAAGTAGCGGCCATCAATCAAATTTTACAAATAAAATATTTTATGACAAAATTTCAGCTGTAAAAGACGCTCGAAATTTTAGTTTCACATTTTTAACAGCTTAAAATTTGAAAACCTGATATTTTACGAGGTTTGTATTGATGTGATCCATCGATTCTTAAAGGTTTCAGTCGTGACCTTAATTACGTTAAAATTGAAAAACCATGTGAGCCACGCTCCATAGTAAAAATTCCAAAGCCCTTTATGAAATTTTTATACTGTTAGGTTTAGGGATAAAGTTATTTATTCTAACCTATTTTACGCTTACTTACAATAACATTTTACAAGCACTTGTTTACCTACCTACTTATCACCAGTCAATGTTAGTTTAATTAACATGAGATTAACTATGAAGCCCACACCCACGTCATTTTATCCTCAAATAAACCGATTCACAATGACAATGTAAGATTACCCGACATGAAATATTTGGAGTAAATTCATGTAACATTGATTGTATTTTTAATTATTCAAAATTACCGTCACGTTTCAGTCAATCATTAAAAAAAATATTTAAAAAAACTAAATGGAGATCTTGTCATTGAGGTATTCTTCTAAAGAATAATAACACTTTTCTAGCAATATACTAAAAATTTTCCGTTTAAAACAGTTAAACAGTTTTGTTCACAACACTGTTTAACTGTTCACTGACATCATTATCTAATAAACACATTAAGTATGGGTAACGCTTACTAGAGGGAAAAGGCTTTTCTTAGAAGTTCTAAGTAGGTTCCACACAGTCAGTAATCTTATTGAGAGGGTAAATCTTCTTAAAAGCTCGTTTTCCCCGCATCGTTCCAGAAGTATTTATAACCACATAGGCCGTTTAAGTAGAGACTTAACGCATTTTTAGAAAACTCAATGGTGGAATTGAGATGTAACAGAGAGAACATCATCATCATTATTATCAGCCAAAGGACGTCCACTGCTGAACATATGCCTCCCTTACAGTTACAGTACAGAACTGTAAGGTAGATATATGTAACACGGTTAATGCTGTATGGACCTAGACACAAGTAGCAAGGCAAATTATTTGTGTGTCCTGACAAAAAGTTAAAAGAGGTTGCGGTTGCGAAACTCGCAAGGGACGAAAATGATTGTCGTGTCTCGTGTCCATCGAACAAGAGATTGTGTCGTGCATACTTATAAAAAATAACCTATAAAAAATACAAAATAACAAGGTAAGATTGTCAGGGGAACAGACAGTGTCTGGGCGGCCTCTGCTACGTTCAAACACAGGTCGTGTGTAGTTTTGCTTACTTAAAAAAGTCTCGTCTCCAAACGTGTCAGATTGCTGTTCCATCGGGCTATGAGAGTTAAGAAATAGAGTGCGCCTGTGCTTGCGCATACACATGTGCACTAAAATATGTTCCGCGCAGTCAGTTAGTCGTTCAAATCAGCTAGGGGGACTGCTATTATTTTTAATTAAAAAGTACACTACTCGTTACAACGTTGGTACTATGTACCGGCTTTATGGAGATTTGCAGAATGTGTGTGTAGTGTACGATTTCAGTGTGGTTAATTATAGCAACTCTGATTCTTGCCACATGGATTGTCTATTACTTTATCTGAATAAGCTTTTCATATGCGCTATGAAGGAAGCCTATTAAGGGTTAAGAATTTGATCTAGTGAAGAGAATCATTGTTCAATCTGAAACAGAAATGATATGATATCAAAAATGTTACGAAATATCAAACAGACGTTTAAAAGTTTTTTTAACATCTTTATCGCATCTTATGCCAAGCGTGTTTACGTGGTATCTTCATTTTAACCGATAAAGCTTCTGTTGTAACTCAAGGAAAATCTTTGATATTATGTATTCAAAAGTTAAGACATCCAATACATTTACTTGTGGAGTTGATGTTCATCAGATTCACAGTTGTGATAAATACGAAAACAATCAAAACACAAATTATTTATTGAAACAAACTCAAAATAAAAAAAGAATCGTTCTCACACTAAAATAAAGGAGACCATTTCCTTCAATCGACGTAAAATAAATAAAACGTTTCTCAAATTGAAAAGCAAGATCATAGGTACGACAACTATTAATAAGCTTTGTGGGTCTCCAATTATTCTTCATTCTTTGCTTTATTAGCTTGTTGTATTTCGGCGATGAATTTATTGGAAAATTTGTATTTTGCGCCGTTCTAAAACTCCGTCCAAATCGGCATAGCATCAAAGGGTTACTATTGGCAAAGGGTGCGATACTAATTAAGCGAGCTACAGTCCACAGGCCAAGTTACAAACCAACGCAAAATGAGCTCTGATTAAAGGGACTTCTTGTGGTGTAACAGTTCAACTTACTGTTTGTAACTAGTACAAAGCAGGTGACTGAGGCGTAAAATATCTGGATTAGCTGCTGTATTGCACAGCAGTACACCTGTTGTGTATTTGGCAAACAGTTAGCAACTGCGTGTTCATATGATAATGGAAGTAACCATGCTTAAATAAACCAAAGCTTGGGCGTTTTCGTACTCATGTGCGAGACGTAATTAGTTGGGGAATTTCAATCTACATCAAAACAGTTTCGGATACCAAAAAGCTTCCATGCAACTACTGAGAAGGCAAAACTGTATCAAAGTCGGCTTCTGATAGAATGCGAATCGAAAACGAATGAATTCAAAATTAATAAAGTCGCTAATTGGTCGCGACTGAGTTGTGTATCTACTACGAGATAAAAATTTGCTTCGCTATTCTAACAGTGGCGTGTCACCTTTCAATGTTGCTGACTTTAAGAACACAATGTGTCACAATAGCACTACTGAATGACTACTGTAGTCCATCAGTAGATGCGGAAAATACGCGAATCAGGGGGCAGGATTGTTCTTATAATTTTCATTCTCCATTAACCCCATTTGCAGCTAATAACAAAAACTTCATAGAACTTGGTTCTGAACTTTGGGTTTCGGAACAAAACAAATAAGCAATATGTTCTTGGCTTGCTTTTACAGTGATATGTACCTTGTACTTTTGACTTAAAATATAATTAGGTCATAATAATCTAAAGCTCGCACATTTCCAATAGATTGATGATAACTCTAGTCATAAGTACTGAAATCGTCAGACAAAGCTTTCGATGAGTATTTTATATAAAAAAATATTGATTGGTTTCACGAAAACCTCACGAGAGTTGTATCACTCCATCCCTTAATTGGATGTAGGTACTGGGTTGTTAAATAAACAATACACAAAAGATAACAAAGTTTTGTATTTGATAAATGTATTAAATAAATGATTTTATTAAAGCCTTGTCTTAATAAATGACACAAGTGTAGGCCATTCACCGGTAAGTTGGACAACCCTGTAAAGATCGTAGGATTACACTGGGCGCAGACTGCTTGTAATTGGTTGCTATGGAGAACTATGGACGAGGACGATCATTATAATAGTTAGATACGAGATTTCTGCCATGTACCTTATTATTATTTATGAGCGTTCAATATTTCGGGACCGTTGCAGGCGCTATAATCACGGAGTAAATGAAGAGAACTCGTCTTGAACTTGTGATTGATCATGTGACATGTCGCTTACAACGGTGCCGAAATATCGGAAGCTCACAAATGATAAGGTACATGGTAGCAAACCCATATCTAACTATTCTTATGTTAGTGATCATGAAAGTTTTAAACAATATAAGGACAGTCATATTTTGCAGTGGACGTCTGCGATCGATGATGTTTTTAAAGAATGAGGCAACAAAATTTAAAGACCAATCATGAAAATCTATAAGTTCCTACTGATGAAGGTTGTATTTAGGTATTCTTAGTAACCCGTTGTAATTTGTAAAATATATACAATTTTAAACGTTAAGCTTATGCAGGCTTCAAGACCTATTACAGCAGGCAAACGCAAATGCAATCAACGTTGCACAACACTGGGCGAAAATATTATGACTGCTAATAGTCGACTCAAAGAAGAAGAAGAATTTTAATCTATGCAATTTTTCAGCTTACACCCAAGGTCCTCATGCCATTTTACTGGCAATAAAATAAGACTTCATTAATAACATGATCTATAAAAATCCTACTCAATCAATTATATCCTTTTAAATTGGGGCTAAGAAAGATTAATGTGGCAGAATTTTTTATTTCGCTAGGGAGCTGTGATTTGTCTTCTTTGGTGTCAAATCTACAAACGCGTCAGAGCTGCTGTTTTTGTATTTTGTACGACACACTTTCTTGTTTTACTTATTAAATCTAGTTATCATGGTAAGGGCAAATTATAAATGATAATTTTTAACAACATCATTATTTTCAGATAGAAACCAGAGACGTGCACTTCTGTACCGAAGAGTGGCCGGGACACGAAACAAGAAAACATTTTGGAACTTTTAGCTTCACTATAGTCTACGCCATTCCTGGTAAGTTATACACAGATATGATTTCGTGTTTGTCTACCTTTTTTTTCTTTGATAGATATCTTCTTCTTCTTTCAAATGGCATCTGAACTTCAATGTTTCCCATAGGGTGCGACATTTGTTCCGCCAATGTCACGTGTAAAGCATTTACACAGCAATAATCGAGGAAAACTAAAGAACAAAAAATATTTAAGAACTAAGCATGCTTAACATGTTGGAAGCCTGGACGGCAACCGCCTCATTCTGCGAGAAAGTAATGACGCAGAAAGAGGCGGCAGAGCGAGAACGTGAGGAAGACCCCCACGCCTCCTTGCTCCGTAGGCGTAGGAGGGGAAGAGCTCGTCAACAATATATCAGCTCTACGCCAACTCCTGGTGGAGACGTGCAGGTGGCAGGTACGGGGGTACAATCACCTGCATTGCACACGTCTCCACCGTTGCCGAATGGGAATGACTCAGCGCTTCCGGTCATTCCCATCAGCCCCCTTCTAAGGTGGCACGTAGGGCCCACCGTGTAAGGTGGGCGGTCGCCGGCGGTGTTGTGGAAAGTCGAAGGCTTTGCCGATCTCCCATGACGCCGCCACTCAGGCGATGAAGGAACGCCGCGGGGTTTAGTGGGTATACCTACGATGAGAGTCCCACATAACTCTCCACCTCCCCCGAGGTGGGGAGTATGCGTAACGCATTCCCCGCAAAAAAAAAGGACAACACATACTATGCAATATTAATTATGAACAACAAAGTCGACGCAAAGGAAAACCTCAGATTTCAGGAAATAACTCAATTAACTACCTCTTACTACCCATTAAGTTAATATTTTTTTTACTAATGAATCGTGTATGTTGATAGATTTCTTGGCTATGCAAAAGAGCAGTCGTATTTCTATGATTGAGCTTTCTGTGAAATGTTTACATAACTTTAACTAGATGGCGTTAGCAGTTCTTAAAACATTGCATTAGCTATATTATTTTCTTTGAAAACAGAAAATTTAAGATAATAAACGGAATTGGTATTAACATTCAAATCACGAAGGTGCCTTGCTTAACAATGTTGACTTTTCATTAAAACTTACCTTACCTTAGATCCTTGTTCAGTACATAGTCTTTGAGCAATTTCAGGAAGTTTATCCAAAATTCCTGAAATTATTATTCAACTCAATACGTAACGATTCGGAAACTTTTTGAGACACATGTCTTGCAGCTTAAAACTGGCGCTGTTTTAGTCTTAGCTTTTTTGTTGATACTCATTATCACTGTCATCGTCATCATTATCAGCCAAAGGTACAGCTGAACATACTCGTATGCCTTCTCTACGGTTTTCCACAGCGACCAGTTACTACGAACGATCTGCATCCAGGTGCGATCCTGCGATCTTTACGATGAATGCGTATCAATAATTTATTGTTCATTTAAAAGGTTATAACTTTTTGTATGCGTATTACTATTTTTGAGTAAAAATATTTCTATATTTGTGAGTTTTACCTTCTTTTAAATTTTAATAAAGATAAATCATACGTGAGGTATTTTGTTGTAGCAAGTCTCTCTGGATTATTCTATTTGTTTCACCTGTTAAAAGCTTCATTTAAGCCTGAGTGACATGAACTAAATGCAATCCGTTCCATTTTATGTAATTACGCCCGTGCGAAGCCTACTTAAGTTGCTAGTGTTAAATAAGTTAAGTTCTGTCTTTTGCCTTACATTTGAATTGGCTTACTTTCAAGAACCGAGGTTGAAGGT